>OX411742.1:16407061-17000061 GCA_948252205.1 Orthosia incerta
GTTAGAGTGAACAGGCTTCTTCTGGGTAAGCTCACTCCATCGCCGACTCTGTCTCTGTCACCAATAAAAAAAACCCATCACAAATAAAAAAAAATAAAAAAAAGAGAGAGGAACCCGAGGACGGGCCGTTCGTCAGGGCATTGGCATATTAAGCCGACGACGTAGCGGCCAACAAGTAGGTTGCGATGCCGCTTGGCAACAGGTGAAATTGCATCTGAGGCGAGCTGCGATGTCATACGGAGCGGCCCATACGATATCGTGGCTGAGGGTTGGAGACCGTGGCGGGAGAGTAGTGCCGTTATTACGGTGCGCCGCTCTCCCTACCTTCCGCGGCCTGGACGAGGTCGCCACCGTCTGATTGCGGACGCGGTGGGCCGAAAAGTGATAGGTGGCGGGGCCACTGACCTGTCCCATCGCAGGGGGTCCAAGGGTGCCATACAAAAGGTCGTTTGGCGCTCATGTGTTGGTTTGGTCCCTGGGGTGGTCACGGTGTGCAATGTGTTATGGTGCACCGGTGATGGGAGGTACGAGGGCTGCACTAAAAGTATCGGGAATGGAATATTTCCACTGTTTCTGTCACATTAAAATCTTTTTAATTGAAAACTGCTTGGTTTTAAACATCGAATACCATTTATTAATTTAAAAAAAGATTCTCGGTCTTGTCACAAGGTTTTGTCAAACTTGTTTAGTCGTTGAGAAAATGGAATTGACTCGAGAAAATTCAAGAGCGATGATTTTTTATGACTTTTGAAGTGGTTTAACACAAAAACAGTGTGTTGACCGGATGATTTCTGCATTTGGTGATGAAGCCCCATCCAAAACCACAATTTATCGCTGGTTTGCTGAATTTCAACGTGGACGTGTCAAGCTCGGTGATGATCCCCGTCAAGGTCGTCCAAAAACTGCAGTCACCCAAGATAACGTTGATGCTGTGCGTAAGCTGATTGAGGAAGATCGACATGTGACATACCGCAAAATTCAGGCAACTTTAGACATTGGCATGAGTCAAATACAAATAATCTTGCATGAACAATTAGGTGTAAAAAAGTTGTTTTCCCGATGGATACCGCATTCGCTCTGTGAAGAGCAAAAAGCGGCTCGCGTTACTTGGTGCGTCAGAACTCTCGAAAGATTCCACGCAGGGTCCTCAAATGATGTATACAACATCGTATCAGGTGACGAATCCTGGATATACGCGTACGAACCCGAAACAAAAAACCAGTCACGAGTTTGGGTGTTCGAAAATGAGTTAAAGCCAACAAAATTGACTAAAATTGGAGCCATTTTGGAGACCCCAACTTCCGAATGGAATGGTTGCTTCAATGATTGGTTCCATCGTATGGAAAAATGTGTCAAATTTCGCGGAGAATACTTCGAAAAGCAATAAATACATTTTTAAATAGTAATGTTGTGTCACTTCCTTGATTCCCGAAATTTTCAGTGCCGCCCTCGTACACCCCAAAGGAGGGTCCGGTGACGGACAGCCGCGGCGGGTTCGCGGTGAGTGCTAACGCGTGCCCGTGTTCCCGCCGCGGCACAGGAGGCACCGTGGAGTTTTAGTGGGTTGGAGCATCACATAACTGCGCTATCTCCCCGTGGTAGCATAGCATGCATGAGCATATCCCCAGGCAAAAAAAAATTGTAGCGGTGCCTGTGATTGTTTTGTTTTTGTGTCGAGGGGTAAACTGATTTACCCTTGCAAAGAATTGATCAGTGTTGCTGATATAATGGAGAAAGAATTTAATCAATACCACGGTCAAACGTTGCACAGTGAAAGATTCATTTTCACAAATTTGACTCGGATTGTTCATGATGCCACAAAGAACTTGTATCCTCAAATTCATTATGAGGTAGTACTCTGTTTAGTTCAAACGAGAACCTATCTAAAAGTCATCATCATCTTCCTGCCCTCGCCCCATGTCACTTGGGGTCGGCACAACACGTTTTCTTCTTCCATACCGTCCTGTCCTTCGTCACGCCATAACTGACTCCCTTTTCTTTCATATCACTCCTCACACAGTCCATCCAGCTTTTCTATGACTATCCCCTCCTCTCCATCCATCCACTCTTTTAGTAAGATGCGTTTCATCCCTCATCACATGACCATACCAGGACAAACGGTTTCCTTTCCATTTTTCTGTCACTGGCGCCACTTTCAAACTTCCTCTATATATTATTATTATTATTATTATATGCTTTATTGTACACCATAATACAATTATACAAAGAAACTTAAAATTAATACAAATACAATGGGCGGCCTTATCGCATTCCGCGATCTCTTCCAGGCAACCTGGTATGGACAGTAATTGTCTGGACTTGAAGTGGGGTTGTCATTGGTGTGACATAACATTGATGACTTAATATATTATAATAAATACACAGATAAATACATATGCTTTGTAATATATACATAAATACATACATAATAAAAATAATGGCAATAAAAATAAATGATGAATGACTTTATTGACAATCACAAATGAACACGCTAAGACGAAGACAGTGACAGGTAATGTTCCTTTACGAGTCTTTTGAACACATGCAATGATTGAGCACGTTTGATTGGATCTGGCAATGCATTCCACAGACGAGTAGCCTGGACAGTAAAGGATTTATCCAAAAAAGTCGTGCAATGAGTTGGAATTTGAAGTCTTTAAGTTGTCTGATGACCTAAGAACTTTTGTGTGAGAATCGCGGAGAAACTGAAAACGTTTCTTAAGGTACAAAGGGGTGGAAGGAGTAAAGAGCACATTATATAAAATGGAAAGAATATGAGCATTCCGGCGAAGGCGAATTGGCAACCACTTGAGCTTCACTCGAAATTCGGAAACATGGTCATATTTGCGCAACCCGAATATGAACCTTATACAAACATTTTGAAGCCGCTCAAGTTTATCGAGTTGTTCTTGAGTAAGGTCAAGATAGCTGGCATCAGCATAATCAAGTATGGGTAAAAGAAGAGATTGTGCAAGCGCAATCCTGGTGGCAGTCGGAAGAAAATTACGCAGTCTCCTCAAGGACGCAGCAGATGCAAATAGCTTACGGCTAACCTCCTCCAGTTGGGAAGTCCAAGAGAAGTTCCTATCAATGAATATCCCCAGGTTTTTAACTTTCTCACAGAACGGAATTACTGAGTTATCGAAAATAACCTGGGGAATAGTAGTCCAATCGACTTTTGAACCCATCCTAGAACTGCCCACCACTATCACCTGCGTCTTTGTGGGGTTAACCGCAAGTCCATACCTTTTGCTCCATTCGCATATGCGGGCCAGATCACGATTTATTGTTACGATAGCCTCAGACAGATGTCCGAGAGGAGCTCGCGAGTAAATTTGTAGATCGTCCGCATATAGATGGTAGGAAGAAGTTAGTTCACTGGAGATTGAGTTTATAAAAACTGCGAAAAGTAAAGGAGATAAAACGCCACCCTGCGGTACCCCAGCAGAAGTACTACACCAGGAAGACAAGGTCTCTCCAATGCATATACGTTGCCGGCGACAAAACAGGTAACTACGAAACCAGTCAATCACTGATGGAGATAAATTAAGAGAGCATAGAATGCCAAGCAAAACATCGAAATCGACAGTATTAAAAGCATTACTGAAATCTAGCAATGCCAAGACCGTCAGATTACTGCTTTCCATGGCTGACCTTATATCATCCGTAATATTGAGAAGAGCTGTGGTGGTGCTGTGACCAGGACGGAAGCCGGACTGGAAGGGATTGAGGAGATATATATACTCATTTCTTCTCACTTCATCCATTCTCGTCATTTCCCACATCCATCTTAACATTCTCATCTCATTCTATCTTCGCGCGAGGAAACTAAGTAAAACCATAATATGCAATCAATTAAAAAAGAAGCAAAGTAAAAATATACAAAAAGTATCAAATATGTAGATTTAATAAAAATTATAAAAAAATTAGTATCTTTTGTACTATTTTTATCTTTTTCCCCACTAAAAAAGTTTGAGAATCGCAACGCAATTGATGACGTAGTCTTGGGCCAATCACGTGACACAGCTGTCACGTATAGAGAATGCCATGTGTTATTATACCATGGAGAAAACCAAGTTTGATATTATTTGTCTAACTGAACATTGGTTTAAAGATCACCAAGTAAAGTTTATTAATTATGAAAATTATTGAGTAGTTAGCCATTTTAGCAGACAACATATTATACATGGCGGATCATTAATACTTATTAAAAACTCTATTAAATCTAAAGAAAGAAAAGACATTGGTTAGATTGTCGGTTGAACACACCATTGAATTTTCCTGTGTTGAGCTTGATAAGCATGTTGTAGTATGCGTCTACAGACCTCACCAAATTAAATAATACCGAATATAACCCCCCGAATATATACCGAATGAACAGAAAGTTATGTGTTCGAAACTTTAATAATATAGATGACCCAAATGAGTTCTATGCCGAATTTTCTAAAGTACTAAACACGCAATTTAATGACACTTTTCCACTGAAAGCGAAAAGTATTTATACCAAGTTCGTATTTAGCGATTGGGCGACTCTAGGCTTTCGTAAAAGCAGGGAAAAGCAATATGAACTTTATGGCCTAAAGCAATATGTGAATAATACAAGCTTTGATAAATATGTTGCGAAATATAAAATTCTATCAAATCCCAAGTGCATCGCTGAGGCATTTAATAACTATTTTATCGATAAAATTAAGCCGAATCCAGATGTTACCAACAAATCTAAATCTTTTAAAATAAACACCAATAGTAAATCTATGTTCATGGCACCTAGTCTTCCATTAGATATACATAAAATAATAATGTCATTAAATAATACTAGCAGCGTAGGATACGATGGTATTGCTACAAAAATATTAAAACACGTATCAATGAAAATATGCGGTCATTTAAGTTATCTAATTAACCTAAGTATTAGCGCTGGTGTCTACCCAGATGCCTTAAAAACATCAATTCTAAAGCCACTGTTTGAGAAGGAAAATAGAGAACTAATATATGTACGGGACAACTATAAATGATACGATGTGATAGTTCATAATGATGATTTATTGATACAATGCTATAGCTAAATGATACAGCTTATGATAGCATGATTTAATTATATCGATCTGCTACGATATTAATTATGATAGTGAGTACACGCGGCGAAGACCGAACGCAAACTGAAGTAAATTGCGCACGCGGTACAAAACTGCTTATTTAACTTAAAATATATGAATTGTACGGGTGGACCGTACATGCTCCCAGGCACGAGAGACTAAGATACAAATGAAAAGTAAAATATAAAATCAAAACCATAAAAAATGTAAGCATGTATGTGTACATAAAGAAAACAATTAATCGAAAACATAATTCGGGTAGATACGCGAAAAACTTAATTGGTAAAGTCTCTAAAAAGTCTTATTCATTTTCACTGAAAACAGATTCGCGGAACACAGGCGACGTAGCCTTGTTTTGTTTACGCGCACTGATTACACCCGAAATTGTACTGAGCTCAATTTCACTAGGTCCCGATTGCTCATTTACACTGATTCGCGGAACACTGATTACACTAGCACTCTGAAGCTGCTGACGAGTCGAGCGAGCGGGCAAAGCCACGCTGCGCACACGCCGAAGGCGCCGCCACACGTGCACGGCTCCTGCCGCGCACAGGGCGAACACCACTAAGTATATCACCGTGTAATGATGCACGTCGTGATATGAGAATCCGTCGTCCAAATCTTCATCAATGCTCGGTTCATCTGTCATATGATTCAACTTATCATAGACTTCCTTTACCAGACCTTGAGTCTCGATGTGGGTATGGTCAGACTGTTCGTCGATTGCACCGATAGGTATCGATAAATTGATTATGTTGTTGATAGGTGGAATATCAATCCTCAGAACGTCTGCCGTAGTCTTCAGAATGTTGGACAGCTTCTTATGTGAGTAAACTGTGTAGGTATCGCCTTTGATGACACATCCATCGCCGAGCATGATAACGCCAGCCTTAGTTAATTGTTCGGCCGTAACTTGATACTCGCATATGATTCGTATGGAGCACGGTCCGCAACAAAAATATAAATATGTGTTTAATTTATTAAGCTCTGTCCAACGGTTTGTGCAGATTGTAAATGCAGTACTGCAACTATTTGAATGCTGATCTCTGATGCAGAGGTCTTCATCCGATCTCATTTGATGAATCGGACCCTTCCAAGGGCAGATGTATGTTTCTGTTTCAACAATAGATGTGTTGTTTTTCCATAAGGAAGCCAAACGCTTTTGATTACGTCTGATTTGTTAATTTCCTTGGCATAATTTTGAGCAAACTCGTCGTCTAAAACACCAAACAAACTGCGTGCTATGCTTCCTATAGGATTGATAAGACCGCGCTTATGTCGCACGTTCCCCGTGAATTGCTGACCAAGCAACATGCTATTGTAATGGTCAAGTTCATTGCTACCGTGACGTAATTGCATGAGGATTGCGTCACACTGTGATATCTTTGTTGTATTAGAACATATGTTGCCCAGATGATCGACGTATTTTTTAAGTAGATCTAGTCCTTGCCAATAGGGCTCCATATCATAATACACAATCAACTTCCACTCGTCTCGTTCGAGACGCATATTGGAGATCTTGTCGAAATAAATGCTCTAATTGCTATTTAAAGGTGCTGTTTTGTATTCACAACTAGATGGTGTTATGATTAACATCAAAAACATGAGAGCGATGTAAATAAAATTGCCGATTTTTCCCCTGCGATGACGTCTTGATCTATTTTTCAATATCTTATTATCATTTGATAGCGAAGGTTGATCGGTATTATCTGTTGTGATATTATTTTGCTCTGCATTGTTTACAGGTTGTTGATATTCGTGGACTGGCAACAAGGAAAGTTTTGTGATTGGCCTCTTGATTACCCCATTTTTTGTTTTTACTGATACCACACGAACATAGCCATCCTTGCCGGGGTGCAGCTCTATGATTCTGCCGAGAGCCCACTTCCCAGGTGGTAAGTTAGCGTCTTGGATGATAACTATATCATCCATCTTTAAGTTCGATCGTTGCTGTCGCCACTTGCTACGTGCTGATAACTGACACAGGTACTCGGTTTTCCACCGTTTCCAAATGTCATCAAAAATCTTCTGGGTAAGCTGCCATCGTGTCCTTGCGTCTCTTTCCGTCTCAATGATGGTAAGTGTGGGACCACTCGATAAAAAGTGCGACGGAGTAAGGTAATCCATGTCCTCCGGGTCTTCGCTGATGGCGCAAAGAGGTCTCGTATTAAGGCAGGCTTCCAACTGTGCTAGTACTGTGGAATACTCCTCATACGTCAGTTTCTGCTCACCCACAACTCTCTTGATGTGGTGTTTGAGACTTTTGACAGCTGCTTCCCAGAGCCCCCCAGCACTCGGCCAGGAAGGTGCGTTAAAGTGCCATTGTATTTGCATATCTGTGATGGCTCTGTAGAACTCGGTACTTGCTCGTAAGTTGATGTACTCTTCACACAAGGCCTTGTTGGCTCCGACAAAGTTTGTCCCATTATCACTATATATATGGGTTGGAGCTCCTTTGCGGGCTGCCATCCTCCTTAATGCTGCTAGGAAGGCAGCTGAACTCAGGTCGGAAACGAGTTCTAGGTGCACGGCCTTGGTCGCCATGCACACGAACACCGCTATATAGCCCTTGGTCATCTTGATTCCACGACCTTTATTCGCTTTGACGTCCACATAGCCAGTGAAGTCGACACCAGTATGATTGAATGGCCGCGACGGATTACTTCGTGACTCAGGTAAGTCTCCAATTATTTGTGTGTTTTTTACAGGATTATGCCTTCTGCATGTGACGCAGTTATGTATGCGTTTTTTGACAGCACGGTTACCGCCAATAATCCAGAACTCCTGTCTTAACCACGCCAATGTTAGGCGAGCTCCTCCGTGGAAGGTCATCTGATGGCCTTGATCAATCAGTCGATCGGTAAGCAATCCGCTGTGAGGAATGATAATAGGATGTTGCATGTTTTTGCTTAACCTAGCATTGCTTATCCTGCCACCGACCCTCAGCAATCCATTTTCATCTAGATACGGATTTAAGTTAAGTAGCTTGCTTTTAGAGTCTACATTGCTATGCTTTTGAAGGCTTTTGATCTCCTCCGTAAACTCATGTTGCTGTACATGCTTGATTAAAATGTGCTTCGCTCTTCTTAATTCCTTGATTGTAAGAAAAGACGGCTTTGGTTGCGTTTTTGATGATATACGTAATATCCACGCAAGTATGCGAGTCGATTTCGCAAAGCTACTGTTCTTGCTCAGTATTGTGTCGATGACGTCATATGATTGTTGTTGCGAGGACGTGACTTGTTGTGCGTTTGCTATCTCTCTCATTTCTTCGCATGTTTTGTAGTCAGGGTTTTCCTTTGGCTGATTTTCATCGAATGAAGGTAACCATGAGGGTCCATTCCACCAAAGAGTATGCTGCTTAAGTTGTTCTACAGACATGCCCCTACTGGCGCAATCAGCTGGATTATCTGAGGACTTGACATAACGCCAGCTGTTTGATGGTATGATATCGGTCACTTGCTTGACTCTATTGGCAACAAAACGCTTCCAGCGACTTGTATCACCTTGCAGCCATCCCAATACAGCTGTTGAGTCCGACCATGCGAAGATTTTGATATCGTGCCCAACCAGACATTTTGTAACTGTGTACATTAACTTTGATAGTAGTACGGCTGCACTCAATTCCAATCTTGGTAATGTGATGTTTTTGTTTATAGGAACAAGCCGCGCCTTTCCAGTTATTAATGATACTGTTGAGATTTGGTTGGCATCTTCATTTTCGTAAATGCAATAAATCACACAAGCGAATGCTTTTGTAGATGCATCACAGAATCCGTGCAGTTTAATAGTTCCGTTCCTGTGACACTGCAGCCATCTCGGTACCTTAAACTCATTGATATGTTGTAAATCTTGTGTCATCGATGACCATTGCTTAAAAATCTCTTCAGGAACTTGATCATCCCACTGGAGTTGTAACTGCCAGACCGCTTGGAATAGTAGCTTGAGCTTGGTGGTAATTGGAGACAGCCACCCCAAAGGGTCAAAGATTTTTGATATGTCTGATAAGAGAGATCTTTTCGTCACAATTTTTGATGATGACACATTGATTTTGCTTTGGAATGTGAATTGATCCTCAGTAGGGTGCCAGCGCAACCCGAGAGCCTTGGTGGACTCTTGATGACGAAAATCAAATACTTCATCTGTTTTGCTGACGTCATTGAGTAACTCAGCCTTATTCGACGACCATTTGCGGAGGTTGAAACCTCCTGATTTCAGAAGATCTATTAAATCTTTCTGCAGCTGCACTGCTTCTTGCAGGGTGTGATGACCACTCAAAAGATCGTCCATATAGAAGTCTTCTTCTAAGACTTTCGCTGCTGCTGGGTACTTGTGGCGTTCATCATTTGCTAACTGCTTAAGCGTCATTATTGCTAAAAATGGCGCTGCTTTTGTACCGTATGTGACGGTCATGAGTTCGTATTCACGAAGAACTTGATCTGGAGAGTCACGCCATACTATTTTTTGATACTTCAAATCATCCTTGTGGCAAAAAATCTGCCGAAACATTTTTTCCAGGTCAGCAGTATATGCGAATTCGTATTGTCTCCATTTTAATATCAAAGAAAACAAATCTTTTTGTAAATTAGGTCCTCTGTACATTAAATCGTTCAAACTCTGCCCCGACGATGTTTTCGCCGAAGCGTTGAAAACGACCCGCAAACGCTGTTGTCGTGGAATCCGATTTAATTACACAATGATGAGGTAAATAGCAGCTGACTTGATTTTTATCGTATGTACTTGCCTGCATGTGGCGTAATTCGATGTACTCTTGTATGAATGATCTATAGGACGTTTTAATGTTGACGTTATTCGAAAACTTCTTTTCAAGTTGATAAAATTGTCCAATGGCCTTGTGTTTTGACTCCCCTAATTTTTCCTCAATGTTTGCTTTCAGAGGTAATCTTACGACGTACCGACCATCTTCTCTTCTTGAAGTATCTGCTTTGTAACGCTGTACGCACTGATGATCTTCTTCTGATAACTCGTTTTGACTGTCGTCAGCAACATCTTCGATTGCCCAGAACCTCTGAATATCATCTATGTTGTTTAGGACAACACTACATTGATATGATATTACGTTCCCACTTACAATCCAGCCAAGGCGTGTTTGTTGCGCCACTACCTGGGAATCACCTTCCTTGATAAGGCCATTCATAATGATCGATGAGTAAACATCTGCTCCAAGCAGTATGTCGACTGGACGACTAAGGTTATATTCAGGATCCGCTAGATTCACCTGCTCTAGACAAGCCCATGATGGCTTTTGGAATGAGCGGTTGGGCAAATTATAAAGTAGAGTTTTCATGATAAGTACCTCGGTGGAAAAAGTGAAGTCTGTATACACTGCTGATGCTTCAATTTGTATAACTCCCTTGCAGTTATTTTCCTTGGCACCAACTCCCATTACAACTCCCTTGCATGCTCGTCGAGGAAGTCCCAATCGCTGAGCCGCATCCTCAGTGATCAGTGATACTTGGGATCCCTGATCAATTAAGGCTCGCATAGGGTAGTATACCCCATTAACCCCCATAACCTTGATTTGAGCTGTTGCCAACAGGGTCTCTGATATTTCTGGATTCGACACGTGTGTGACGTTTTTGCACTCCTTTGAAGTCGAATCGCTAGCGTAAGATTTCGAGTTACTGGAACCCGAGAAGGTATCATGTAACAAGGTATTATGATCGCCTTGACATTCACGACATCTTTTGTCGGAAATACATGCTTTACCTTTATGATCATAAAGACAGTTTCTGCATAAATTCAGTTTATTCAATGTCTTGCGTTTAGAATCCGATGTTGATTCTATGAGGGTTTTGCAGCTGAATAACGATGATTTTCGCGGCAAACCGGACATTTCCATTGCTTTTTAGTAGCAGAGTTGTTGGAAAATGATTTATTGGACTTATGGAAATGCTTTTTGCTGTTGGACTCTTGTTGAGACTTGTAATCTGATTTTTGACCATCTTGCTTGCGCCGTGAAGCTTCCAATGATGTGAACTTGTTCTCAAGGAATCCCATGAATTCACTCAATATTGGCAAATCTCGTGGGTTTTTCAGAGAGTCCATGTATTCAGAGTGTGTCTGCTGATCCAGTTTCAGTGCTAGGACATGAACTAAAAATGGATCCCACGATTCTACGTGAACTCCAAGGTTTTTAACCGCATTCAGACACTCGTTAGTGGTGTCATACATTTTCTTGATTTGTGACGCTGACTGCTGTTGCATAGTTGGTAATAATAAAAGAATATTGATATGAGAACTGAATATTAACTTGGTGTTATTGTATCTGTGGTTCAATATGTCCCAACAGACCTTATAGTTCTCGGTGCTAATATGCAAGTGCTGGATAAGTCTCTCCGGTTCCCCCCTAAGCTTAGCTTTCAAAAACTGCATTTTCTGTGCGCAGGAGATAGAACGGTTGTTGTGTATTGATTCCGTGAATAAGTCTTTAAAAGCTACCCATTGATGATAGTTTCCGTTAAATGCTGGAATGTCCATTGTTGGGGTAGTTTTCTCACGGTGAGAGACAGACCACATCTTACTGTTGATAGATTTCTTGATGTGAAGATAAAGTTGTTCGTATTTGACGAACGACTTTTCGTATTCTTCATTTTCTTCAAACAACTCGCTATCAATCTCCCAATGTAACGAGTCTATTGTTGACCATCTTGATTGAATAGTCTGCAAGATATCTTCGAACTCCCATTTCTCAGATATTTTTTCTAAATCAATGATAGCAATGGTACGCGAGAATGCCTTAAAATTGCTTTTCTGTTTACGCAGCATCTCTTCCAGCTTACTGCTGTTACCTTGCGAAGTGTAAAAAGCCGGAGACTTGGCCCTAACCTTGCTGGTTGTTTGCTGTTGCATGTCTCCTGCATCTTGATCTGTAGATCCTCTCCCGTGCCTTTGACTCTCCGCTTCAGCTGCTTGCAATGTTGGGTACAGAGTAGTCGGTGCTTCGACAATCTTGGGATCGGTCATGGTGACCTTGTACTGCAGAATATAGGCACGTGCCTCGCTGTACAACTTCCTAGTTTTCTGATAATAATTTTCTGAAAAATAGCTGTAGCCACGCTCTTCAGATTCTTCTAACTGAATATGATTAGACTGGAACTCTTCCCAATATTTTTCGAGAAGCTCTAAACGTTTGCTGACGTAAATAGAGGTTTTTCTTTCAGCTCCATCCTTTTTAAAATTGCGCAAAAGCTGCTCAATGCCCTGCATAATCTTATTCTGATTTTCGATTAGGTCCTCCATTTCGGAGATGCTGATGTAGCTTTCGTGTTAAAAAGCTTGATAAAAGAAATCTATGATATTTCTATGAATCCTACTCGATTGTGTATTCCTTGCTTCGTCGACTAAGCTTGGAAAATGATATAAGATACCTTGTGTTGATAAAATGATTTTATGCTTGGCTTGCTCGAGAATAGACACCCTTTCCATAAAACGCTTGATGATAGCTGATAGTAGTCTATTCGAATTGCTGATGATGCTGTATGCTGGTGTGGTCGTATGTATGCTGATGCAAGAACCACGCGACACGTGCTGCTAACCTCGCGGGCGAGTCCACTCGTAGACCAGCCGCTTCGCTGTTGCGATGATAATGATAGGTCACTCACCGGTATCTGCTGCTTGTTACCTGGTGGTTGCTACTGATAGTGGTAGGTATATCCACTCTCTGATTCGGCGGAATATTCACACGCACTTTGTTAAACACGCGGTAGGTCCCGCCAATACGGTGGCTCGAAGGACCAAAAAGTTGTACGGGACAACTATAAATGATACGATGTGATAGTTCATAATGATGATTTATTGATACAATGCTATAGCTAAATGATACAGCTTATGATAGCATGATTTAATTATATCGATCTGCTACGATATTAATTATGATAGTGAGTACACGCGGCGAAGACCGAACGCAAACTGAAGTAAATTGCGCACGCGGTACAAAACTGCTTATTTAACTTAAAATATATGAATTGTACGGGTGGACCGTACAGGAATCTTATCGGACCATTTCACTTATTCCCGTAATTTCAAAAATATTTGAGAAATATATATTTAAGGAATTGTATTAATTTATTGAAAAATATAACATTTTGAGTGAGGAACAGAAAGATTTTAGACTACATTGGACAATTAATATGGCTATATTTGACTTCATATACAATGTTATTAACAATGTCGATAATCGTAGACCTGTCTGTGGCATATTTTGCGATATGACCCAGGCATTTGATTACGTGCATCATACTACTCTGTTAACAAAACTTGAAGCCTATGGTATTAGAGGCAATGTTCTTAATTTAATTGAATCTTACTTAAAAAATAGAATACAAATAACTAAAATTAACCAAATTAATACAGCAAATAAAAAGGAAGAGGTAGTACGATCTTCAGAGCGTCAAGTTAAGTTTGGAGTACCACAGGGGAGTGTACTGGGTCCTTTTATATTTATATTGTACATTAACGACTTACCTAAATGCATTGAGCAACCAGTCACACTGTTTGCGGATGATAGTACCGTTACAATACCTTGCAAAAGTGTAGAGACCTATGGAAGTGACATCAATAAATCTTTAAAATTAATAGTAAACTGGTTAGATGAAAATAATTTACAAATAAACTTGAGTAAAACAAAAGTTATACATTTCAGCCAACGGATACCTAGCATGACCCTTAATGTACACTACAATAATGATGTTGTAGAAAAAGTTGAATCTACAAAATTCCTTGGTCTCGAAATAGATAAACAACTAAACTGGAAATCACACATTAATGTTTTATGTAAGAAAATAAGTAAATCCGCATATGCTTTACATACATTATCTTCAATAATACACACGGATGCACTCCTTACTGCCTACTATGGTATAGCAGAATCCCACCTACGATATGGAATAATATTTTGGGGTAACTCAACCGAAAAAGAAACAGCTTTTAAGGCTCAAAAAAGATGCATACGTTCGATGTTTAAGCTTAAAACTACCGATAGTTGCATGCCATACTTTAAACAGTATAAAATACTGACTCTACCATGTTTGTACATACTAGAAGTAGCTGTGTTTGTTAAGTTGAACCCAAGTCGTTTTAAACGTCTTGCCGATGTAGTTTCACGTAATAGACGCGATAATACCCTACTGTGTCACCAGTCCGCTTAGACAGCACTAATGCGCAAAAGTGTTTACTGCATGGCTCCGGTCATATATGATAAAATACCGAAAAGTTGGAAAGAATCGCCGCTATCGTTATTTAAAATAAAGCTTCGAAGCTTTCTGACAGTCAAGCCATATTATAGCGTAACAGAATTCCTAAGTGAAAAAAAAATTGAAACTTGCTGTTAAGGGAAGCAAAAAGTAAAAAAATAAAATATTTGAAAGTTATCAGCGTCGAAAGTTCCACATTTCGACACTAATTTTAACGCATTTTTGGGCGCGAATAAATACCATTAGAAGACGGAAAATTGCAAAACGGCCTCCATACAGGTATAGATTAGTAGTTCAACAATGCAAATAATGTTATTTTGAACAAATACGTTTAGTCGTTTTTTCATGATATCCAAACTCCCAAAGGTCTGTTGATAAAATTTCGCGCGCTCGGTTTCGTCCTAATTCATTATCCATTTCGTTACAAATTTGCAGAAGTGTGTATTTGTACGCGAACTAGCTTCCTACTGCTCATCACAGCATCAATCTCTTCCGCACGTGTTGTCGGTTGATATAAAATGCATTTTAACCCCGCGCACCAAATAGTTCGTGCCGTTGACTAGTGTACCCTTAATAATGTTATAAAATAAGAATCATGCTTGGTTTTGTTTTTCTTTGTTTTGTCTGTTTAAGTTTAGTAGATAAGTTTATAATTTTGTAATTTTTGCATGCCTATTGGTAAAATATGGCTGGACCTATTCCCTATATCACCTTTGTACTGTACCCATATTTGCAAAATAAAGTATCTTTTATCTTTATCTTAATATTCAAAAACCTTCAAAATTTATTGCGAAATAGCTAAAGCGCTGTATATAAGCAATAAACTAAAATCAGCAGACGATAAAATAAAATCTACCTGGAAAATAATAAATAATGAAACATGTAGAAAAAAACAGCGTAATACTGAAATTAATTTAGCGACTGCACATGGTCCCATACAATCAGATGTAGAGGTAGATCAGGAATTTGAAAACTTTTTTGTTGATATTCCTCTTCTCTACAGCAGGTTTAAACTCCTCACCCGCGCTCTGTAGATGTGTGCCCTTCGGAGTTTAAGTTTCAACATACAAACCCCCAGGCTATTTTAAAAGCTTTTAAAGATCTTCAAAATAAATCAACAGAAGATCTTTGGGGACTATCTGTAAAAGTATGTAAATTTATTTATTTATTTAGGAATAACCAACAGTTACACATTTAAAACTTATGGCTAATACTAAAAGAACATGATATAAATGCGCAACTCACACCGTTATCCACATCATATAAAATAGAAAGTTAGTTTTGAGCAAACGATACAAAGCAAAGAAACAAATAATTTTACATTCCGTTAAATAACAATTTAAAGGCTCTTTATTGCTTCAATAAGGCAGTTGCGAAATTTATAAGTGGGCATTGCAAATATGTCCAAGTCAGTAAAAAGTTCATTGAAACCATTACAAATACGACGCAGAGGTGCGCGGGCTCCAGCGTTTGTTCGACAGGAAGAAACAGCGAATAGTGGGCGCGCGCGCACCCCTCGCCTCAAAACACTTCTAGGAACAAAGTAATGTACTCTATTGGTAATATCTGAGCAGTCGTATCTGTGATTACACACATCATAAAGGAACATAGTTTCAAGGTATAATCTTCTACACTTTAGGCTCATTACATTAAATTTTTTTAGCAAGTCATTATACGATGAGAAGTTCCAGTAACAGCGGTATTGTACTGATTTCAAAAACCAATCATTGAAACTATTGCGCCCTATTTACCTTTCAGATTTAACACTAGTGTCGATCAAGGAGTCTTTCCGGACCTCATTAAACACAGTAAAGTAGTTGCATTGTTTAAATCCGGGGATCGCAAAGAAGCCAATAATTATAGGCCAGTGTCAATTCTGCCGGTTCTCTGTAAAGTCTTCGAAAAATTAATGCTCAACCAATTGTTGCGTCATTTTAACAAATATTCCATCTTTCATGATCAACAGTACGGTTTCACCAAAGGGCGTTGCACAACTGACGCTGGCGTCACCCTAATAAAGAACATCTTTAAGGCCTGGGAAGAAGCACAAGACGCCATTGGAATCTTTTGCGACCTCTCGAAAGCGTTCGATTGCTTTAACCATGAGACACTACTTTTGAAACTCAAGCACTATGCGATTAGACATATGGCCCTTGAATTACTTAGGTCATATTTAAAAGCCAGACAACTTTTAGTTGAGTGAGTGAGTTAGTTTTAGAGAGTTGAGTTCAGGTAAACGGCGTAAACAAACTTGGTTCACGGCAAACAATTTGGTACTAAAAAAATAAATAAATAACGTTTATTGGTTCAAAAAAATTATGTTAACAATATGAACACTGTCACTTAAACTAGGTTAAGGTACCTGTGCTATAAGCAACAGTAACAATTCGTGGTTGATCTATTTACTTAAAAAATAATAATTGTGCAACAATCCGTTATTATCATAAATAAGTTAATTAGGTATTTCGACATAATCAACTTTACAGCTAAACAATAAAAAATAAAATAAAAGTAAATGAAAAAAAACAAATGTATTAGATTCACATTGCCGAATGTCAGAAGTAGCGAGTGCGAAATCATATTGAATGGAGAAAAGCTGGACTACGTAAATCAAACAGTTTTCCTAGGAATCACTCTAGATGACAAATTGCAATGGGGGCCCACATTAACATAACATCTCTTGCGAGCTAAGCTCGGCCGCTTATTCTGTTAGAAAGATAAGACAGTTAAAGGATGTGGAGACCGCGCGTTTGGTCTATTTTAGCTACTTTCACAGCATTATGTCATACGGTATTTTACTGTGGGGTCGGGCGGCTGACATTGAATCAATATTTATTTTGCAAAAGTGCTGTCAGAGCCATAATATATAATTTAATGCAGCGAGAATCTCTTAGGGAGCTATTTAAAAAGATTAATATTATGGCAGTTTCTTGCAAATTCATTTATGAAAATATTATGTATGTAAGGAAAAATATACATCTCTTTCGTAAAGTCAGTAATAGACACAATTGTAATACGAGAAATAAAGATAAGTTAGATCAACCATCTTATAGACTAGCTAAAGTACACTCATCTTTCATGGGGTACTTATGAAAATATTATGTATGTAAGGAAAAATATACATCTCTTTAGTAAAGTCAGTGAAAGACACAATTGTAATACGAGAAATAAAGATAAGTTAGATCAACCATCTTATAGACTAGCTAAAGTACACTCATCTTTTATGGGGTACTGTGTTAAATTCTATAACTAAATACCTTGTGTGTATTAAAACTAAATGAAAGTAAATTTAAAACTTTAGTTAAAAGCACACTTTGTAAACAAGCATATTTCAAACTAGATCATTATATTCAAGATAAGAATGCTTGGAAACATGCTGGTCCTGCTCCATAGGATAATCCTTAGTGTAGACAAAATCAAACTGGTTAATTTGTATTATATTCATAATTATAGTAACGCTTTATTTTATTATTTTTCTATTATTTTTGTTTATATTAAATTGAATCGCACACTGTTCCGTTGTTTTTGAATTAGGTAATTTACCTATGTATGCAATATTTGTAAGTATGTCAGAACCATGTTCCTATTTATCAAGTGAAGGGTTTTACCTGTTAGTGCTTGTCATTAGACAAAAGGGACTAGACTTATTACCATGTCTACCCTATGTCCATGAATTAAATGGAGTAGCGGTAAGGTATAATAGATCTGCTATAGACATGGGCAGATGCTTAATGAGAGAAGCTAAAATTCACAGAAGGTATTGACCCGAAGTTATAAAAACAGCAGCATACTTACAAAACCGAACAATTGCTAATACAGTAGAGAATAAAACTCCTTATTTACGAAATATTTTTTGTATTAAAAATTTAGTGCATTTCAACATTTATGTAAGTAGAGTCAGGGTACCAGAAACTTTTAGAAAAAGTAAATGGGACGATAAAGCCCAACTAGGAGTGTTGGGTGGTCAAGCAGCGCCAACTATCGGTTCCTATTAATCTACGATCGATCGATAGACAGTTCGGAGTGATATCTGCAACGGGAGAGGACGGCTCGCTTGCGACGAACGGGAGAAAAACCCTCCGACAGCCCACGCGCCCCGGGCCGTCAGTGTGTTTTACAATCCAGGACCATTCATACATATACACAAAATTCTGTCAAAACTATAATATTGTAATAAAAAGTAATAAATCTCATTGTGACCATATTCATCGAGCCTTATTGAAGAAGCCCTGCCTGCCTCCTGTCTTCATTCATTGCCAAAACGTTGTACCTTCGAACCACATTGAAGATATCAGCCGCGGGACGAGCCGGGTTGAAGAATGATGGATGGAAGCGAGTGATACTTCGAAGTAGAAGTACGATGCGGAGATCTGGAAGCCATAGCTTACTGAGCAGAAGCCATTGATGCAGCAGCCAGCAACGGTCAGGTTATCCAGTTCCCTTTTTCCCTGCTTTCCCTGTGTCTTGTGTTAATATCGTACCTAAAAGTTTTTACTATTTCTCGTTTAGATAGATATCTGATCTTAAAAAACAACGTGGTGTAATTAAAGGTAGATTAACATTGTTCGCAAATTATATCAATAAGTTAGATAAATCGTGTTTAGATGCCGTGATTAAAACTGAAGTGCAAATGCGTATTCAAACGGCAGCAACTATTTTTACCGAGTTTAACGACGTTCAATCTAAACTAGAAAGAATTGTGGATGAAAATGATTTACTGATTGTTAGCTACATACAAATAATCCTCTACTTGTTATATTAGTAACGCCATCTATTGCTACTTTATAAGTAACTGCTAATATTGTCTGTGTATGTATATGCACAATGGAAATAAAATTCAGTTCTGTTCAAATCGCAAACCACGCATTTTTATTAGACATTATTTACATTTAGATTACAGAGATTCGTTTGAGTGCCAATATTATTCAATAGTAGCTATAGCGAAGCACATAATAGGCGACGGTGAGCAAAATGAATTAAATAATTCTCAGTGAATTGCCGGTAATTATATTCTATTCTATTCTATTCTAATTCTGTGTATATTAAATTCAAATTCAAATCTTTATTGCATAACACATGTGTTTAACAAGGTCTTATAAATAGTAGTATAGTTCACATGGACCCTGTCGGGCACAGCAATTGAGTAAAACAATAAGTTCATTTAATTAATATTAGATAATTAGGAAGTTTAATTTTAATTTAAATGATGCTAGATTAACAATTGCAGATTAACAATTGTAACATAAAGAATGTCAGTTAAAGATTATGTACAAAAGTCAAATAAATGGTAAATGTCAAAACAAAATAATAAAAATCAAATACAAATAGCAATGTCAACAAGATAAAATACAAAATAAACGTCAATATGTCGAGCACCTAGCATAATATAAACATTACTTAATTATGAATTTCCCTCAGCAAGATACCTTCCCAAAGCTGACATTTCAAATCAAAATGTTAACGTCTCCGGATAGTCACGTTCGAAAGTCATCATTAAAAAATTCATTCAATGTATAATAACATCTATCAACCAACAATTTCTTGATACGTTTAAGGAATATTTTTTCATTTTTCTCGATTTTAATGTCGTTGGGTATTTTGTTATATATTTTAATAGACATGACATGAATCAAAAAATATTAAATCACTCACACTAATTACGTAGGCTAATACTGCCGGAGGACTCAAACAAAAACCGAATTTATTTAAACTAATGTAACGCGCGATGTTAGGGTTGAATTGTAGACCGCACGGTTAAGGCGCCGATTCCCTTGAGTAGCTGATTTTAAAATGAGAATCACGTCTAAATGGCTCGTCGTAATTCTTTCAAAAAAATATATGTTATATTAGACTATTTTCTTAATAATTTGATCTAAGCAAATTTTGAGTTTTATTTGTATAACATAGTGTAACCACGTGGTCCAACGCGATCGCCCGCCTCCGCAAGATGTACGGCGTGGCACAGCCCGCGCACAAGGTGCTGCGACAGATCTACGCCGCTGAGTAACGTGACGACGAACGTGCTGAGACATTTCTTTGTAAAGTGCGTGCGCTAATAGCCAAGCTTCCGTATAAGCTTGATGAAGTGTTACAAATAGATATTTGTTACGGCCTGCTTCCTGCTTCACAGGCGAGTTATAAAACGATTACCCCGCGATTCTGTCCGTAGTTTAGACGAATTAATGTGCAAAGCTAGGACCGCGGAGGATGTTTATAAGGAATCTAAGATAGACAATCCGATTCATAATAATAAAAGTACGAGATCGCATAACATAACATTGACGGTGCCTACCACCGACCGTAAACTCACTCGATCGAGTTCCCCTACTACGAGTGCGACCGCTATACGTCACAATAATAGGAATAGGCCACGTTGTAGTTATTGTAAGATATTCGGCCATGTTAGCGAAGATTGCCGTAACCGTGAGAAAACTTCACCTAATAGAAACGCGTGTAGTGATGGATCGTTGGGTAAAGTTTTTGTGGTAACCAAGGTGTTGTGAGGTCGAAATGCGATGTTAGTATAAAATTATTGTCAAAAGAGGATGATAAAACTTCGTTCAACAATGTTAGCGTCAATTTTAATTCTAATAAACGTAATAATAGTAGTAGTACGGATAGCAATTAGTGTGTAAAGATAAAAAATGTGAGTACGCGCGAATCCTACCCGATGGTTAAAATTAACGTTATGGGACGTAGAGGTGTGGCGATTGTAGATACCAGCGCTACACACAGTCTAGCGAGCCCACTTTTATACCGAGTCTTGGTAGACTCAGGAGTTCAGTTTAATGAGACTAAACGATTCGTTCACCTGGCTGATGGATCCCAAGGTTGGAGGCACCTGTTGACAGCTGATGTAGGTATTGTTATTGAAAGGCGCACGGTACTGCCTGGCGTTGATACTAGAACCCTTTTAGGCGTCAACTTTTTAGCACGCGCAGGTATAATATTAGACGTCGCCCAGGGTAACTGGAGGTTCTCAGATAGCCCCGGGCACTCCTATGATTAAGTGTATTCCTACAGCCTTGACCCGACGACGGATGCAGACCTAATGAGTACCGCGTCTGCGGAGCTAGCGCTGCGCCCGGACGAAGGTTGCAAGTTAACACCGGAGCAGCAGCGCACCCTCAGCGTTTTTATTGATGAGCAAGCGCCGCAGTTTGCGCGCGAGGGACCCGCTACGGAGTTCGCAATACACCGAATAAAGGTGAGTCCAAACCAAGAACCGATTGCTTCTCCACCGTACAGGATGTCGCAGAATAGGAAAGAACCCTTGCAGAAGGAGCTTGATAAGTTGCTGCGAGATGATGTGTTTGAAGAATGCGAATCTCCTTGGGCTTCCAACGTTGTCCTTGTGAGTAAAAAGGACGGGATCCTAAGACTCTGTATAGACTACCGGAAGCTCAAAGCAGTCACTGAGCCGGACCTTTACCCGCTCCCACGCATTGAGGACATTCTTCACGCAGCTAAGACTAGTGAGTACATGACCACGCTAGATCTTCGCTCAGGCTACTGTAGGGATAGGTGTAATTGAGTACACGAATTGATGTATAATACTGGTGTTTCTTAGCAAACCATTGAATATATAGACTTAGGCTACTTACACATACAAACATAGACATAGTTCTATGACACCCACACTACACCTCCCACATAATAAAATAAAAAATTACAAATGTTTTTTTTTTATTCACATACTCTATTTTTCGAAACTAGGTATACAGACACTATAAAAAAAAATAACTACTAGGTACAATATAACTTAGTTCTATTCTTATGCACTACATCAATGTTACCTTTTCTTATTATTTCTACGTTTGGTGCTAAGTCCCTTACAACTACATAGGGTCCAGAATAAATGGGACTGAATTTGTTTCCAGTTTCTTTTTTTACAAGGATTTGGTCGTTTGGTTTATAAGTGATAGGCCTCATATTGGAATCATACTGTTGCTTGCTCAATGTTTTTTGTTGGATCAAGTTATTTCGTGCTTCAGACTGTGACACCTGTAATCTATATGTCGGATCTTGTCATGATTTTGTTTACTTAAAATGATACACAAGTACCTTTTTGGTACTGGGTGGAGTCTAGGTGTCGGGTATGGTGTCGATATGGTTCATTGGAGAGCGACAGTGATCGTTCGGACATGGCCGTGACATGACATACTTGGCCTAGGAACTACTCAGTGTTTCCTTTTAAGTCAGAGTAGTACTTAGTACCATAGTGATAGGAATTGTCTCTGTTTCGAATTAAAGCTGTGTAGAAGTTACAGGAGACATTTCTCTAGTTTACCCGTATCCCAAAATCTGCGCCCACGACTATAATCTATTACCGGTATGTCACTAAGTAGGACAAACCAAGACCCTATATATCTGGATCTGACATATATTTCAATTCAAGCGGGTAACTCTCATGATTATAAAGTGGTTCAATTGACTTTGATAAATTATTAGGCAAATTATTTTTTTTTCCCATATACCAATTCAAATGGAGTATGGTTTGTTGCACTATGCACCAAAGTGTTATATGAGAAGCACCAATAGGGTAACCATGAACTCCATGTTTCAGGATGATTATCCGTCTGGATTCTCAAGAATGCTCCTAGATGTTTATGAGCATTCTCCAACGCACCAATACTTTCGTGATGGTATGCCACGGAGTTAAGCTTTTTTATATCTAGTAATTTACATACCTCCGTCATTGTTGCGCTGATAAACTCTGCTCCTCGATCGGTCGCTATATTGTTTGGAACACCATACTTAAGGATAACATTTTCTACAAAGGCTTTTGCAACTTCTTCTGACTTTTTGGAAACAAGTGGACAAGCGATAATATATTTGGATAATTCACATTGTGTGGTTAAAATATACGAAAAATTATACCTATCCTTATCTAAGGATCCTGAACTCCCTCGCAAATGCGGCTGGCGTCATCTGCGATCGGGATGCTGGGTTTATAAACAATGTCATCCAAGCCGGCACACAATGTATTCTGACTACTTAAGGGTACACTAGTCGAAAATTCTTCCATACAAACGTAGTCTAGGGATTATTCCACTGTTTGACAATGTACGTACAAAATAAAAAAGTGATATCAATTTGTCTCATCATTATCTAGCCCTGTATGGAAGCAAAAAAGTAAAAAAAGAAAATATTTGAAAGTTATGAGCGTCGTAAGTTCCACATTTCGACACTAATTTTAACGCATTTTTGGGCGCAAATAAATACCATAAGAAGACGGAAAATTGCAAAACGGCCTCCATATAGGGATAGATTAATAGTTCAACAATGCAAATAATTTTATTTTGAACAGATAGATTTAGTCGTTTTTTCATGATACCAAAGGTCTGTTTATAAAATTTCGCGCGCTTGGTTTCGTCCTAAATCATTATCCATTTCGCTACAATTTTGCAAGAGTGTGTATTCGTACGCGAACTAGCTTCCTACTGTTCATCACACCATCAATCTCTTCCGCACGTGTTGTCGGTTGATATAAAATGCATTTTAACCCCGCGCACAAAATAGTTCGTGCCGTTGACTAGTGTAACCTAAACTTTACATTATTATTTTCGTCTCTTAATTTAGCCCAATTATTATTATCTACCAATCGTATCTCCACCGAGTCCTTCGGCTTACTACGAGTTTCCACAACTTTTGGTTAATCAGGCCAAATGTCAGTGTTAACCATATCTTCCGAAGAACTGCTCTCCAATAACTTCCGCTTTTGTCCTCTAGTCATAATGCTTACAACACACTCACGCATTTTTTTCAGTTCCTTCGATGACACACATACTCTCGATAATGCGTCTGCAGCCACATTACTTTTACCTGGCACATATTCGATATCAAAATCGTACTCATCTAAAACCAATCTAAACTTTAATAATCTACTAGAAGGCTCTTTCAAATTGAATAAATAAATTAGAGGTTTATGGTCTGTATAAATCTTAAATTTGCGACCATACAAATATGGACGAAAATGTTTAATACTCCACACTATAGCCAATAATTCTTTTTCTATAGAGGGATAGTTTCGTTCAGCTTTATTTAAACTTCTGCTTGCATAAGCAATTGGCTTTCCATTCCGATTAGACAATACGGCGCCTAACGCGTATCCTGATGCATCTTTTTGTAGGTTGAATATATTGTCACTAGAAAAACATGGGTATTGCAAAACTGGGGCGGATATCAAACGCTGTTTTAATGCATCAAAGCTAACTTGGCAGTCTTTATCCCATTTAAATGTAACATTTTTCCTACTCAAATTATTCAAGGGGTGAACTATATCTGCAAAAATTTTAATAAACTTTCTATAGTAATTGGCAAACGCTACGAAGCGTTTTACCTCATCAGCCGTTTTTGGAATGAGATAATTTTGCATAACACTAATTTTGTCAGGGTTTGGTAAAACTCCGTTGCCAGAGACAACATGACCTAAATATAACATATCCTTTTTCAAAAATACACACTTGGACGGATTTAATTCAGATTCACTCGTCAATTAAATTTTTATTATGTTAACTGAGACAACTTCCATACACAATTAAATCGTCTTGATAGACGAGGCACTTTTCAAAATTAAGACCTGCCATTGCCATAGTCATCATCCTTGAAAATGAACTAGGACTTGTTTTAAGCCCCATGGGCATCCTAGTCATTTGATATTGCCCAGAACCAAAGGCGGCGATTTCCCTTTGGAATGCGCTCCCTCAGAACATCAGGATGGCAACCAGTCGGTTGTCTTTCAAATTGAAGGCAAGTCATTTGATATTGCCCAGAACCAAAGGCGGCGATTTCCCTTTGGAATGCGCTCCCTCAGAACATCAGGATGGCAACCAGTCGGTTGTCTTTCAAATTGAAGGCACGCGAGCACATTTGCAAGAAGTTAGCAGAATCATCACAGAGTTAATTTGTTAAATTCGGTTTCTTTTTAAGCCCCATGGGCATCCTAGTCATTTGATATTGCCCAGAACCAAAGGCTGTATATTTCCTACTATTGGGGTCTAAACCTACATTATAATATGCTTGTTGCAGATCTAAGTGTGAGAAGTAAATGCATCCCGATAACGAGTCTAAAATTTCTGTAATGTTAGGAAGAGGGAAGTTATCATTTTCAACATTATTATTCAGTTTGCGGTAGTCAAGTGCAAAGATAAATTATTATTCTTGTAGTCTAATAACGCTTTATGTTTTCGCAAGAAGTCGTCACCGATGATTCCATGCGCCTTACATGGCAAAGAATTAAAAACTCGCCAAGTGCGAGTCGGACTAGCACACGAAGGGTTCCGTACCATTATCGCAAAAAACGGCAAAAAAAACACGTTTGTTGTATGGGAGCCCCCCTTAAACATTAATTTTATTCTGTTTTTGTATTTGTTGTTATAGCGGCAAGAGAAATACATCATCTGTGAAAATTTCAACTGTCTAGCTATCACGGTTCATGAGATACAGCCTGGTGACAGACGGACAGACAGACAGACAGACGGATCGTGAAGTCTTAGTAATAGGGTCCCGTTTTTACCCTTTGGGTACGGAACCCTAAAAACAGCCTAAACGTTGCATCATCTGTTACTAAGTCTAAATAAACGTAACCTAAAGATTGAACTTTGCCCCCAAGTCCATTAATCTCAATACTCTCTAAATGGCATGGAATATTTTGTTCGACAAGATGATTATATTTGATGGCTGAAATTGACGCACCCGAGTCAAGTAACCATCGGAATGATTATTATCTAATATATTATATGATTATTATATATATCTATTATCACATGACAAAATATAATGTTTAGGCACGAAAAAACTGATTTTTGGATTCTTCATTTTTAGGTGCATCCTCGGTCATAATATGCATAGTTTCCGAATTAAGTGTCCGCTTGTTTCGGTTATGAAAAGAAGACCTACCTCGATTCGATCTTCTCGAATTCCGCCACGATCCTCGTGGTGTACGACCACGCCCTGGGTCCTGGATGGTCTCATTATGGTCACCCCAACGCATGTGACCCTGGTTTGAGCGGCCTCTAAACGCTCGTCCATGCTGACCTCTAAAATAATTATTTGAAGCACGCCTGTAATTATATCTATTGTTTTGATTAAAAGCCATAATCTCACCTGATGAAGTCGAAGGTATCGAAGTCTCTTCATCCACTGCTGCTTGAACTGCATCTTTGAGGGATTCAAAATTTCTTGTGGCTATGATAGTGCTTAATCGACGGTTTCGCAATCCGTCGGCAAACCGTTTGATGGCTTGTTTCTCACTAAGCGGTTTCAATACTTGGTAATTACTAGAAGTCCACAAACATCTCAGTAATGGCTTTTCCGTACTCATCAATTGACATTTACTTTTGGCAGAAATAATGTAGTTTGCTCTGTATTGCCGTAGCAGACTTTGTTGGCAATAGTTGAACCCGCATATCGTGTAATAGGTCCTTAACTGAGTCATAATTTGATGCTAATTTAAATTTTGCTGCCTGAGACAATAGACTTTTCAAAACGAATGTAATTAATTGTTCTTGCGACTGACTATCTAAAATAGAACTGTAATAATCGATCCCATCAATTAACTGCTTAATACCTAACTCGTCACTTGTCATGACGGGCAACAAATTCAGTGCTATCTTAAGATCAAATTTGGCCATTTTACCTATTTTTCCTTCGTCCTCACTTAAACTTTCAAAATCTGAGTTACTGTAACTACTTCCTTTTTGACATAACTGTTTAATTTCTACGAATAATTCATCTATCTTATAACGATACTCATTTATTAGTATTAACTCCTCATTACGTTAGCTTCTATTTCTTTACAATAATTTTTAAACCAATAAAATAAATTTATCGATTCGTCTAATTTCCTACTACATACCTTAGATTCTAATCTTCGCTCGGGACCTATTTTAATTAAATATGTACGTATTTTGCGTAACAATATATGTTATCAAATATCTTAGCCATAAGACACTATTTTAATCGTTTTGATTTTGACGTCACTGCATACTTTAGAATTTGTCTTAAACAGTCACTACATAACAGTACATTTAACTTAATTTCTTCCCGAATATCTTGCGTACACAATCACTTTAGTTCACTGATTTACACTGACATTCACTTTCTGCTACTTTCGGAGTGGCCTGGCCGCGACCTCGTCCGGACAATCGCATGCCCCTGAACGCCTGGTGGTTGATCTCCTGACGCATCCAACGAGTATGGCATTTTTATATGCCTTAAATCCACGTCATATGGGACAGTTTGGTAAAAAAATATCACGCGCATTAGGTACGCATTACTTAAATAACATTTTTGACTTAAAACATTGTCAGAACACGGCTGATAGTCTCGACTCTTTTATAGAGAAATATTCTACGTCTATCTCGGCATTAAAACAATTAAACATGCCCGATTTGTCCGATTTTATATTGATGCATTGTGCACTAAAAAAGATGGACGCTCAGATTACGCAGGCATTTGAACTGTCGATTAAGGATAAGGAAATACCGTCTTATAAAGATTTGATAACATTTGTTCAGATTCAAGTAAAAATATTAGAAAGATCGCATGCGAATAATTAGAGTTCTTTGTCGAATCCGCGCGCTAAGTTCAATACGAACAAACAAACGTCATCGGTCGCCGTACGCGCAAATGCTTTCGTTACAAGCAATGAGTTATGTACGAATGAAACTCGCTCTTGTGTTCTGTGCAATAAGGCCGATCACTTACAACTTTCCGAATGTTTATCTTTTAAGGTCATGGAATCGCCTAAGGTACGGTTTGATTATATAAAATCTAAACAAGGCTGCGTAAATTGCCTAAGTGTTTCTCACACTGTGTCGGCCTGTACAGCTCCCGCTAATTGCGAAAAATGTAAGAATAAGTGGCATCATACATATTTACATTTCGATAAAAAATATAATAATAATCAAAAGTCGAATATGAAATCGACCAAGACGCATATTCAAACGTCTCAGGTAATGTCTACCGATTCTGGTGTCTCTGCGACATGCGTCGCCTGTGCGCCCTCGCATGTCCCGGCTACTTCCGCGGTTCCGCCCGCGCTCGGCTCGGGCGACTGCGCGTCCGCTGCAAACGTGCCACAGCTTAGCGAATTCAGTAGCACAGATTCGTTAATGTCACAGGAACCTTCCCTATGTTTGAATGCGAATTCTAAGGCTGATGCTAGTGCCATACTTTTAGCTACTGCACAGGTCTACGCAAAAGTAAATAATAGTAACAATAAAAAGATAGTTCGCTGCCTGATTGATAATGGTTCACAAAATCACCTGATAACGTTGGAATGTTGCAAGAAACTCAACGTACCCATTGTTCCTTTGAATAATTCTGTAATCAGAGGAATTGGTCTATCTTCTCGACCTATACACGGATATGTGGATTTCGAGATTGAGTCTAGGGTTAGCCCACATGATAAATATAAATTACATGCATTAGTAGTTGACTGCATTACCGACCAGTTGCTGAGGGCAACTGGTCGGTAAATATAATTGAAAAATGTGACATGGCATACTTATGTAACTTATCGATGGCTGACCTAACCTGGAATATTCCTGGCAATGTAGAGATTGTACTTGGAGCACAATTGTTCCCACATATTTATCTCGGTCATAAAATAAATTCCGGGTCTCAAGCGCCACCTGCTTTGTAGACTTCTTTCGGATACATGCTGATGGGTGACTTTCCCAGTACTGCTATAGTCCCGTCTTCTCGAGGCGAGTCTTCTTTTTCTGCAATTGCTTTAAATGAACTCATTTAAAGCAAATACTTACTCATTACAAAGGTTTTGGGAGTTAGAGGAGATTCAATTGAAGGGTTTTTTGAGTCCAGAGGAAACTGAATGTGAAAATTTGTTCACTGCGTCTGTGTCACGTGACAATGAATGCCGTTATTCGGTTGCGCAGCTCCCGATAATTTATGTAACTCCCGAAATGCTGCTCATCGTCGATTTGTTTTATTGGAGAAGAAGTTTGCGAAAGTACCTGGACTGCGAGACAACTATAAAAAATGTGTATCAATAAAGGTTATCTTTCCGAAGTTTCCGATTCAAATATCAGTAGTGATGGATGTTACATTCCTCACCACGCGGTTGTTCGAAAGGATAAGCCCCACCCTCGTATTGTGCTAGACGCTAGTGCAAAGACGCATACCGGTTTGTCCCTTAATGATGTACTGCATGCTGGACCCAATTTGCAAGCTGATTTATTCCTATTGTTATTGGAATTTAGATTGTTTCCTATCGCAATGACGGCAGATGTGCAGCAGATGTATTAACAGGTTGGTGTTCCTGAGGACCATCGTAAATATCTGTGGATATTATTTCGATTTAACGAGACTGAGGAGATTCGAACATTTCAGTTCAACCGTGTTCCGTTCGGGCTGAAATGCAGCCCATATTTGGCAATGAAAACTATTCACCGGCTAGCCTCAGACATGGCCGCCGACTTTCCGGAAGCTGCTTCTGTAGCAAGATCTAAATTTTATATGGATGATCTTGTGTATTCTGTGGAAGATATTCAGTCAGCTGTTCGTTTAGCTGCAGAACTCATAGCGTTGTTCAAGTCCGGTTGCATGGATTTAATAAAATGGACAAGTAATTCATCAACTCTGTTCGATAATCTCCCAAACTCGCATCGTAACTCCATCAATTTTGATGAAAGTGATAAGATAATACTTGTTCCAAGTCAAAGGTTTTGGGTCTATCTTGGGATCCAGTTGAGGATAGATTCTCTTTGACAACAACGGATATACAAGAAAAATGCACAAAGAGAAAAATATTGTCAGTTATAGCTCGCATGTTTGATGTTTTAGGCTTAGCAGCACCAGTAATATTATATGCAAAACTGCTGATCAAGGAGTTATGGCTTGCCAAGATTGGATGGGATGATACTCCACCTGAAAACATTATTCGGCGTTTCTCTGTTCTCATGCAGGAATTCCCACTGCTATCTACGCTGAAGATTCCTCGTCATGTGGGTGTGCTTAGCTCCGGAGACGTAGTTGTCGTAGGTTTCTGTGACGCGAGCTTGCATGGTTACGGCTGTGTTATATATTTACACATGACTGATTCCTCTGGAAACATATCTGTCCGATTACTGTGTGCCAAGTCTAAAGTTTCTCCTACAAAAATTACGACGTTGGCCCGTTTGGAGTTGTGTGCAGCGGTCTTGATGTCCAAATTGATCAAGATTGTACTTGACACTTATCATGCGCGCATTCAGATAGCAGGTGTGTATGCCTTTTCGGACTGATTTTTGTCGGGAATAGAGTCGCGCAGTGTCAGGAAAATCTAGCTCCTCATAACTTCTATCATGTCACAGGTGCAAAAAATCCAAGCGATTGCCTTTCGCGCGGTCTGTTGCCGTCCCAATTGGTCTCCCAAAGTTGGTGGAATGGCCCTCTATGGCTTCAATGTCCTCATAGTCGATGGCCGATTCATAAATTTACACCCACTGATGTTGGAGAATTACCGGAGCTTAGAAAAATGTTATGACTACCATTGTACAGGTAGAGCAGTCGTCATTATATGAGCTGTCTCAAAATGTGTCTTCTTGGGACAAGCTGTTAAGAATTACAGTGTATGTCCTCCATTTTATTAAGAAAATTAATAAACCATTCAATGTGTTCGAAAATTTGTCGGTTGCCGAGATTGCTATAATTCAAACCATTCAAAAAATTAATTTTTCAGACGACATTAAATTAAGAAAGGCAATCAAACCTTCGAAGAAATTGCGAAAACTCTCAGTTTTTATCGACACTGAAGGGACTTTACGTACGAGTATAGGAGGTCGTCTTTCACGGTCAGACTTGCCGTTTGAGGTTAAGCACCCTGTGCTTCTCCCTAAACATGAACATGTCGTGGATTTGATCATAAGACATTTTCACGAATTATACTGTCATGCCGGTCCTGGACTTCTGATGTCCATTGTGCGACAGAAATTCTGGATATTGGATGCCAGAACAGTTATTAGAGCACGAGTGCGTAAGTGTAATGCTTGTTTCCGTGTTAATCCCTCTCATCTGACGCCAAAAATGTCAGACCTGCCTCATTGTCGTATAACGGAAGCCAAGGCATTCGTGCACACGGGCGTTGATTACGCTGGCCCACTTCGAATTCTTCTTTCACGTCGACGTGGACAACATGCTCAGAAGGCATACATATGTTTATTTGTGTGTCTTGTTACCAAAGCAGTTCATATTGAACTTGTCACTGAACTTTCAAGCGATTGCTTCTTAGCCGCTTCAAACGCTTCATTGCGCGTCGTCGGCCTGTGTCCTGCATGTATTCAGACAACGGCACCAATTTTGTCGGTGCACGTGCACAATTAGATGAGATGTATAATTTGCTTCTCGACTCACAACATAATGCGACTTTAAAGCGAGAACTCGAAAAACATCGCTTCGAGTGGAAAATTGGGATCATTTTCCTCGGGCGCCGCATTTTGGTGCAATATGGGAAACAAATGTAAAAAGTTTAAAGACCCACCTTTATAGGGTAATAGGCAACCAACTGCTACAAACTGTGCTAGTGCAGATAGAGTGCGTAATGAACTCGAGACCTTTAGGTGTTATCAGTTCAGATCCACATCCTGAGATTCTGACACCGGCACATTTCTTAATGTCCATTCCACTGACATATTTACCAGCTCCAGATTTATCTGACTCGCGCATCAATCTCGTAAAGCGTAAACACTTACTGGATAATATAGTGGCCTCCTATTGGAAGAGATGGCGTACTAAGTATTTGCATACCTTGCAAGTCAGACAAAAGTGGCAAAACAATGATTGTCCCATTCAACTTGGCACCATCGTATTGATTGGACAAGATGATGCTCCTCCATTATCGTGGCCTCTGGGAGTTATTACTGAAATCTTCCCTGGGATTGATAGTATTGTTCGGGTGGCAACTGTCAAGACTAGGCATAGCTCCTTTAAACGTCCCGTCGTCAAACTATATCCGTTACCCAATCAATAACCCAACCATATAAGAAAGTTCTTCAAATCATAAACCGTTGATTTACCTACAGACAATTATTATAATGTGGAAGCGACACTGGTTCGATGACAAAGGTGAGTGAGCGCATTTAATACTGCACTATGAAGATACTGATGTTTCTTGTTGGATCCTACCTATATTATTATAGACATTCTCAAAAATTAATTCAGTACGCAAGTACAAAAAAGGTGTTGGCTATTTACACGCCACACCAGAGCTGTAGGACCTCCGCTACCTTAACTTTAGGTACGACCATTTGTAGATGACACTGGTCACTGCGAGTACTCTCCGTTTTCCGGCACAGAACTCCATCTTAGATAATCAAGCTTTCCCACTTTGCCCAATAACTCTTGGTGATAGAACTCATTGCTGCCAACATCACTCCACCGAGGCCTCGATGCTCCTGATTTCTTCCGTTCGAGGACAAGACATAAAACCGATGTTTTATGTCTCTGTCCTCTTGCTGAGCACTCTGCATGATTCCCTTCCAATCTTCGCTAAGGTCCGTCTTCAACATCCTCACACATGTTACCCTTTCAGCCTCTTGCCTGGCACAGGGCTTACATTGATTGGAACACGATCTACGCGAGAGAGCATCTGCATTGCCATGTGGTGTTCTGTTCCCTTCACATAATTGTGACTCACATATTATTTGTAAAATCGAGTTCCTTGGGGCTCTTCCGTCACCAGCCACCAACCGCCACTTAGTCTTGGCGTCTACCGGTTTTCCTGCTGCTGGTAACTGACTTCCACAACGGGGACTCCTTCGCTTCGGGCAGCTCAACCGGATGTAGCCTCTCTCTCCACAGCTATGGCACCAGGATGAAGTCACAACCTCCCTTATGCGGTGAGCTCGATCGTCCCGTCGTACAGCTTCCACCTCCAAAGCGCGTTCTAGGTCCATTAATTATGAAAATTATTGTGTAGTTAGCCATTACAGCAGGAAACGTATGATACATGGCGGATCATTAATACTTATTAAAAATTCTATTAAAGCTAAAGAAAGAAAATACATTGTTAGACTGTCGGTTGAACACACCATTGAATTGTCCTGTGTTGAGCTTGATAAGCATGTTGTAGTATGTGTCTACAGGACTCCAAGTTACCAGAATCTATCTGTGTTTGACTCTATAATGGAAGATGTATTAAAAAAAGTTCGTATCGTCAAATGTGGCGATTTTAACATTAACTTTTTAGAAAATAACTCTAACAGTATCAGGTTATTGGGTCTTTTTAAATCATTTAATCTGGCAAATGTTTTTATGGAGCCACCTAGAGTGACAGCTTCTTCTGCGACTTGCATAGATAACGTTTTTTGTAATTGTGATTACCTAAATAAAGAAATTGTAAATAAATTAACATCTGATCACAGTGGACAAACAATAACATTTAGTACCTACATACCTCTGCAAAAAATGCAAATTTAATTTATAACATTTAGTACCTACATACCTCTGCAAAAAATGCAAATTTAATTTAGACCAATTACATGTAAAAATTTAGAAAAAATTAATAAAACCTTGACTAGTAAATTATGTGTTCAAAACTTTGTTAATGTAGATGATCCAAATGAGTTCTATGCCGAGTTTTTTAAAGTACTCAACACGCAATTTAATGACACTTTTCCACTGAAAGCGAAAAGTATTTACACCAAGTTCGTATTTAGCGATTGGGCGACTCCAGGCATTCGTAAAAGCAGGGAAAAGCTATATGAACTTTATGGCCTAAAGCAACATATGAATAATACAAGTTTTGATAAATATGTTGCGAAATATTCAAAAACCTTTAAGATTGCATGCAAAATAGCTGTATATTAGCAATCAAATAAAATCAGCAGACGATAAAATAAAAACAACCTGGAAAATAAAAAATAATGAAACAGGTAGGATAAAACAGCGTAATAATGAATTTAATTTAGCGACTGCACATGGCCCCATATACTCAGATGTAGAGGTAGATCAGTAATTTGAAAACTTTTTTGTTAATATTCCTCTTAAAACTACAGCAGCCTTAAACTCCTCACCCGCACTCTCTGCTGCCTTACTTAGAAAGAACGTAAATGCGTGCCCTTCGGAGTTCAAGTTTCAACATATAAACCCACAGGCTATTTTAAAAGCTTTTATCTACTCTCATATCGTAATATTCGAATTATAAACTTCAAAACGAGTTTATATTGACATACTTTATAAACACAATACCGAAATTTAAAAATAGAATCTCATTATAACACTAATTTTCTAACAAAATAATGCTATAAAACAAATTTTTTTCTATTACGATACAGGACAAATCCAAGAAGTTAATCACTAAGGAGTTTCCATCAATATTTTGGACCTATTATAAAAAGATTTGATTCCAATTTTAAATAGTCTGTGACAATGCACGCACTGCGATTCCTATTCGCGCGAATTTTGTCTCTTTCTACCTGTTCATAGAGCTCAAAATATTCGCGCGAATTAAATTCGCGCCGCGGTGCGGTGATTCTGTATTATTGCCGCACGATTTTTTTACCGCAATGCGAGCAGCTTCATACAATTGTATGTATTAAAACATTCGTGTGAATACTATTAAAAACCTCGCCTACGGCTCGGTTTTTAAACACACACTCATGTGTTAATACCCCTTATTATGCAACAGTATCATAAACTACTATTAAAGATCTTAAAATTAAATCAACAGAAGATCTTTGGGGACTATCTGTAAGTGTAAACCAATTATTGAAACTATAGCACCCTATTTAGCTTTCATATTTAACACTAGTGTCGATCAAGGAGTTTTTCCGGACCTCATGAAACACAGTAAAATAGTTCCATTGTTTAAATCCGGGGATAGCAAAGAAGCCAATAATTATAGGCCATTGTGAATTCTGCCGGTTCTCAGTAAGGTCTTCGAGAAGTTAATGCTCAACCAATTGTTGCGTCATTTTAATAAACATTCTATCTTTTATGATCAACAGTTTGGTTTTACCAAAGGGTGTTGCACAACTGACGCCGGTGTCACCCTAATAAAGAACATCTTTAACGCCTGGGAGGAAGCACAATACGCCATTTAATCTTTTGCGACGGCTCGAAGGCGTTCAATTGCGTTGACCATGAGACACTATTGTTGAAGCTTGAGCACTATGGAATTAGACATACAGCTCTTGAGTTACTTAGATCATATTTAAAAGCCAGACAAGTTAAAGTTCAGGTAAACGGCGTAAACTTACTTGGGTCAGAAATGACAATGGGTGTTCCTCAAGGCTCGATATTGGGTCCATTGCTCTTTTTAGTTTATATTATCAATTTACCCCAACTACTACAAAATCAACCGAAGATGGTATTGTTTGCTGATGACACATCTTTAATATTTAAAATAGATCGGCGGTCACAACATCTAGATGATGTAAATAACTCCATTCATCAGGTCCAAAATTGGTTCACGGCAAACAATTTGGTGCTAAATGAAAAAAAAAACAAATGTATTAGATTCACATTGCCGAATGTTAGAAATAGCGAATGTGACATCATATTGAATGGCGGAAAGCTAGATTTTGTAAATTAAACAGTTTTCCTGGGTATCACTCTAGACGACAAACTGCAAAGGGGGTTCCCACATAACGTCTCTTGCGGGTCGGCTGAGCTCGGCCGCTTATGCTGTTAGAAAGATAAGACAGTTAACGGATGTGGAGACCGCGTGTTTGGTCTATTTTAGTTACTTTCACAGCATTATGTCATACGGTATTTTACTGTGGGGTCGAGCGGCTGACATTGAATCCATATTTATATTGCAAAAGAGAGCTGCTGTCAGAGCCATTTATAAGTTAAGTCACCGAGAATCTCTTAGGGAACTATTTTAAGACAAAGACAAGACAAAGATATTTTATTTCAAGTAGGCCACCAAGCGGCACTTTTGAACGTTAGGTGCATTAAAATTTACAAGTTATAAAAGTTGATTCTACCGTGCATTCGGAAAGTAGCTTGTAATGGAGAAGAATGCACAAGAAACTCCAAAATGCACAAGAATCTCCAAAATTTAAAAATATTAATATTATGACAGTTTCTTGCCAAATCATTTATGAAAATATTATGTATGTAAGGAAAAATATACATCTCTTTAGTAAATTCAATGATAGACACAATTGCAATACGAGAAATAAAGATAATTTAGATCAACCATCTTATAGATTAGCTAAAGTACACTCATCTTTCATGGGGTACTGTGTTAAATTCTATAACAAAATACCTTGTCATATATTAAAGCTAAATGAAAATAAATTTAAAACTTTAGTTAAAAGCACACTTTGTAAACCAGCATATTACAAACTAGATGATTATATTCAAGATAATAATGCTTGGAAACATGCTGGTCGTGCTCCATAGGACAATCTTTAGTGTAGACAAAATCAAATTTGTTAATTTATATTCATAGTCATTGTATTTTTTTTTAACGAATTGACTCACACACTGTTCCGTTGTTGTTGAATTAGGTATTTTACCTATGTTTACAATATTTGTAAGTATGTGAGAACCATGTTCCTATTTATTATCAATTTATCAATTTATCTGTTAATGCTTTTATTACTTTAAACCTGTACGTAGTTTGTACCAGTACGGTGTGTAGTGCTATTTTTGGGAACATCGTTCTCACATATATGAATTTATAAATGTATGTACTTATGTAAATATTGGAAATCACCTATTTTTTAAAAAAGAGTAAGTCTGGAGTTTCTTGTGCATTCTTCTCAATAACAAGCTACTTTTCCGAATGCACGGTAGAATCAACTTTTACTAAAATTACTTGTAAATTTTAATTCATATATGTATGACGTTCAAAAGTGCCGCTTACTGGCCTAATTGAAATAAATATATTTGACTTTGACTTTGACTAGGGCGTTCTTAAGGTTCTTAAAATGGCCTAGCCTTACGGCAGCCCTAACCTCCAGGTCACGTATCCCATTCGTGAACGCCTGAACGAGGTTCGCGTCGATCAGCACAGGTCATTTCGATGTGAAAACCGCCTTTCTGCACGATGATTTACATGAAAAAGTTTATATGCGACAGCCGGAGGGTTGCATAGACGAAAATTCGAAGGAAAAAGTGTGCTTACTAGAAAAAGCGATATACGGCCTCGACCAAGCTTCACGGTCTTGGAATGATGTAAATGAAGTCTTATTGTCTTTGAACTTCAAGCGGACTTTGATAGCTGTCTATACAAAAATAATAATGTTACAAGATAGGGCAACGCCATCTAGTGACGAGTAGAAGAATTAAGTAGTCACTAGTGGCGCCATCTAGTATCGAATAGCAAACTAGTCTTCTCGTGTCGAATGGAATTTTCCAGAATGTTCGTTTCGAACATTCTGTTCAGTTTCTAGTCGCTTCGGGAACAGTGAGTTCGAAAGTCGATTGTTCTGGAAGTTTCTCGAATTATCTAGAACAGTGTGGAACGTTCTAGAAACATCTTCGGTGCTATATAAAGAGCGGTCGGGTTCGTCGTAAGTCAGTTTCGATTCGGAAGCGACACAGAGCGATCAGGAAAGGAAAATAGTGCGAAGTAATAGAATTGTTTAAGAAGTGTTTTTGTAATAAAGTGTGATTAATTGAAGTCTGCTGTTTAAATAATTTATCCCTGAGCCCCAGCTCGTAACAATAATTTTTATATCGATCTATACGATGACAATTTTTTATTATTTTACAAAGACAAACAGCAAAAGGAAGTTTTATTAGACACTCTTTGAAAACATTTCAAGATAAAGTTTTTAGGGAAAGCGAGACAAGTTTTGGATATGCTTTTGTTTAAGTTGGAAACAGGAATACATTTGAATCAATAGAGGCTTATTTCGAAGATTTTGATTGAATATGGTAAGTCCGTCTGCAAACCAGTGAATACTCCGACGGAAATGGATTTCTATAAAACCTTAGGGGAAGGGGAAGGAGGTAAGCTATTATCCTGCCAAGGTTCTCGTAATTATCAAGCGCTCATAGGCTCGCAGAACTATTTGGCCTATAACAAACGACCGGATATTGCGGCTGCGGTAAATTTTTTGGCGCAGTATAACTCATGTTGTGAGGAACGTTATTGGAAGGCTGCTACACATATCTTGAGATACCTTAAGGGTACAAAGGATCTATGTTTGATATTTCCCAAGTAGCCGATGCAGAATATCAGGAGGGCACATCAAAGATAGGAAATGATATTCTGGGTTTATTTTTAGATGTGGCAACTCGTTGCTTAACTGGGAATGCCGGAAACAAGCTTGTGTGGCACTGTCGTCAACGGAAGCTGAGTATATTGCACTTTCGGAGGCAACCAAGGAGGCAGTTCACTTGCGGCAGCTGAATGCATTTATAAGAGGTGAATATCTTGGGTCTATTTGCATTTTCGTAGATAATCAGTGTGGTATTAAACTTGCGTACAATCCTGTAGCGCATAGAAGGACGAAACTTATAGACATAAGGGCGCACTATATCAGAGATTGCATTGCTAAGAATGTTGTGCGTCTGGACTATGTGTGTACTGAAGATAACCCAGCAGATGTACTGAAAAAACCATTAGGTCGTGTGGCATTTAATAAATGTGTGCGCGATCTGAATTTGAGTGTGTCTGGTGTGGTGTGATGTGAGGATATCTGATGATGGATGTTGTTTGAGGGGAATTGTGAAACTTTTTAGTTGGAACAAAATTTCAAATTGATATTCGAACATGTGGTTTTTTGATAATGACATGTGTCATTCAATTCAAATAAAATTTTCTCTGCGCAAACAACGTTTATACTTCCATATCCTAGTTGTCTAGTTTATTTCATCAAAACAAATCTTAATAAATGGTGTGAGATCACCGTGTTTGTTGCTTGCAATCGGGAGCTGTTCTATAATGTACACAGTGCGCAATTGAGCGTCCGTCACAATACCTACTTATTTAACATTACCACAACTGAATTAATTACGTCGCGTGGGTTACTTGGTTGAATTATATTCAATTTAAATAACAATTGATGTAAATAACTTTTAAAAGAGGTAAGTTTTTATTATATCGGTGTAACCATAAAAATAAGGAGTAAAGAATGCTTCCACCTACTACGCGCTTAATTCTCGGACATTCAGGTAATAATGTTTAGCACCAAAGTCCTTAGGAACTACGCCGCACTCTTCCAGTTATAAAATTTTCATCTTTTAGAAATTAACCTTATGTCTATGAAGCAAGAGACGAATGTCATCTTATATTGTAACGAATCTTTAACTGATAGCGCCATCTAAATGTCATAAATCAATGACCGAATACATATAGACAAACACATTTGAGATAACGCAGGCGATCGATATCCTAAATATCTCGTTCCTTCCTCATTCCTTTTCTCATTATGTACGCCTTGAGGTTCGCCAGAACGAACCGAAACTTCAACGTGACCGGAGCTTGTGTCTTAACTGCCAGTTTTCCAAGCCACATGACTGGAGGCTGATGCATCTAATTATTTAGTGTTGAAATATTGTACATTTATATTTGCAACACTAAGTTACGTGTGTCTGTGGTATGTAGCTAAGGCCAATCTGTAATTGCAAGAATGCTAGTTGTGCTTTTAAAGGGAAATAAAAATACTAAGAAGAAAGTGTTATGTGCAGTTCAGTTTCATTAAGTATATTTAGATGGTAGCAGAGCGTGGTTTAATAGAAAGAAGAAAAAGATCAAATTTTATGAGAAAATTAGTTGCAAATCGCATCAAGAATAAACGTGGTCATGGCGGCGAAAACAATGATATACATATCCCAATCTTCGACGGAGCCGATTATAGCAATTGGAAAATACGTATTTTAAAATTACTGCAATACAAAAAAGTTGCAAAGAAGTTGTTACGCGGCTAAAAAATAGTAGCGATGATGAAAAATGGGATGTACGTGATATCCAGGCAACAAACTACATTTATAGTGCTGTAGTGACACAATGTTGCAAGATTGTTGACGTGGCATTTTAGGCTTGCCGGCCGGGTTGCCGCACGGAGGAGACCGGCAGTACTCTCCTAGACTGTGTTAGAGATAGTCATATATGTTGTATTGTTTAGTCATAAGAAGTCGAGAAAATAAAGACACAAAGTCTTGCCTCTCAAGGTCAAGTTTAATTTTACAAGTTATTTAAGAGAGACATACAAAAGTGGTGACTCCTGTGAAAGAACTTTATAATTTGAAGTCAAGACAAATACGTGCAAGATGACGACCCCAACTCCGACTGTGGTTCCAGAAACAGCAGCGTTATCGATGACAGCAAGGATTTCTGAATTCTGGACAGAACAACCTCGAGTATGGTTCATCAGGACAGAAACGACACTGGCACAGCAGAAATTAGGAGACTACTCAAAATTAAAGACTCGCAAACAAAGCAGATGAGTATTTGAATGGCGTTGTCATGCGAAACATTGTGGATTGCAATGGGATGATATTATTTATGACGGAATGATGAGCCTGAAAACCACCCTAAGAATCATTAAATGTTATAAATAATGAGTGACATATAAAGTCGGCCCTCTCCAGCAGGTGTTCGCAAAAATAAATGTAAACAAAAATATTAATTAATTATTTTAAGCCCATCTGTACGCGCCTTTATAGAACCAACAGTAACAATGTATGACTTACTTATTTAGATAGGTAAGCAAATCAATAAGTAGATCACAAGCGCAACAAGGTAATATTATTATAGTTAGTATAAGTCATTTCAAAGAAGTAATTCCAATGGACGAACGCCAATTAGAAATTACCTCTTACCATGGTAGCTGGCAAAGTAGAAATTCAGAAGTGATTGTAGCCCAAAGTGAAGCGAGCATCGAGTGCCTTACCAATGAGGTCTGATGTACCTTGTTGGCTTAAATCATGTAAGTAGATTACGCCATCGGTGTCTATGTTCGTTGGAGTCCAATAAAATCCACGGAAGACAGGGATTCTGGTTGTAACCAGCCGGTTATATACATATCATTTGACGCTTCTGCGTCCTCGCTAGGCGAAGTATTGTTATCTTCACCCTCCAGGAACGATGAAGGCGAATTTGCATTGATATCATCATCAGATATGACCGTTTTAAGGGGTACCATTGGCATTGGTTCTAACTGTAACCATTGATTGACAGATCCTGTGATATTAAGGAAAGATAATGTGTCTCCATCATCACTTTTGTCTTCGGTTGTAGCCTGCGTTTGATCACGTTCGCAAGGTCCTGTTCAATTATTTTTTCATTTATACAAAGCGGCAACGCCAGGTCGATATATCAGGTTCCAGAGCCCTGAACAAGAAGTTTATACATATTAATGGAATACATAAATAATTCGGCGATCTTCTATTGGAAATACAATCGGCAAGCTAAAGTATATTGTGTAGATTATAGTAATAAGGTAATATTATGTGAAAATGTATCAGTAATTCGAACGTAGCATAATAGCTGCGATTATAGTTTGTAAAAGTAAGACACATTATTAATTGTGTAGACTACAACCAAGGTCAACATGCAACATGATATTTAGTTATTTGAGTGCTAGACCAACGGTCGCGAATTTGCAGATAAGCAAAACAAGTTGTGTAAACGTGAACTGTATCTAATAAGTAGTAGAAACTAAATGATGTTATTTTACAGGAAAAGGTTATTATTAAATAAAAAAACCACTTATTTTGTATAATTTTAAAAATTAAAAGATAGGGGAGGAATACTGTAGTGACACAATGTTGCAAGATTGTTGACGTGGCATTTTAGGCTTGCCGGCCGGGTTGCCGCACGGAGGGGGCCGGCAGTACTCTCCTAGACTGTGTTAGAGATAGTCATATATGTTGTATTGTTTAGTCATAAGAAGTCGTGAAAATAAAGACAGAAAGTTTTACCTCTCAAGGTCAAGTTTAATTTCAAAAGTTATTTAAGAGAGACATACAAAACTGCAATTATGAAGAAATTCGACGATATTTACTTGAAATAATCGACAGCATTGCAAATTGTATGCAGATATAACATCGAAAATGTGAAACTTAAAAAATACTCTGATGTGTCTATATATATTTCAATGATTTTGAAAAGGCAGTAAATGAGTTGAAATGGGCTGGCGCAATAATTGTTAGAATTACTATCAAAATAAAGTCTTAATATTATTATGTGAGGGTATGTAGCAGAATATGTAAATGTATTCCTACCTACATGATTATTGAAATAAACGTTAGTCTGAGCTTAACCACCAAATGTGTTTCATTAGGTTATGGGCCCAGTCCCGTATTTTATAAAGTTTCCGATATTATTTTGAAATTCTTTTGTGCAAAATCAATAAAGTCGACGTCGGGCTACCTAGCTAACGTACCGAAGTTAAAAAAGGTCGTGAAAATTATGACGATTGGGCGTTTGCAACAAGCAATTTTCTGCTACTCGAGGGAATCGACATTGAAAGCCTACCAGCAGAAATTAGTGAAGCTGAGATCAAGAAAGCCAAAGCCGAACTCGTGATGACCATCGACTCTTCATTATACGCGCATATCAAGATTGAGACTACAGTGAAAGGTGTGTGGAACAAGTTGAAACAATTATTTGATGAAACTGGGTATCAAAGAAAAATAAGTTTACTTCGAACATTGATATCGATTCGTCTTGAAAACAGTGGTTCCATGACAACCTATGTATCTCAAGTGGTTGAGAAGGCGCAGGAGAAATTGAAGGGGACAGGTTTTGAGATTACAGACGAATGGATCGGATCTTTACTTTTGGCTGGACTCCCAGATAAGTTTTCACCAATGATAATGGCGATAGAGCATTCAGGCATCGCCATTGGCGCTGACGTCATCAAGACAAATTACTTGACATGTGTGAAGAGGTTGGCAATAATGGAACCAATTCTGCTTTTTGGTCTAAAGAGCAGTCGAAAACTGGCAACACTAACCGAGGTGTCAAATCATTTCAAACGTCAACTTCAAGTGACATGTCTAAAAGCAGCAAACAAATAAAATGTTATAATTGCAAGTCGGCCATTTTAAGAACAAGTGCCCCGAATTAAAATTAAATATAGCAGTAAATGCTTTTAGAGCAGCGTTTTTCAACGGAGATTTTAGCACAGAAGACTGGTACGTCGACTCGGGCGCAAGCGCACATATGGCGTCAAATCAAAAATGTTTATTGCGAACTAGACGCGTGCACGAAAACAAAGAAATCGTAGTTGCAAACCATCGTTTGGTTCCTGCAGTGCATGTAGTGAGTGTCGGTGAAACATGCATAACGACAAGCGTAAACGGATCTCAGTATGATGTGATTGTGAAGAATGTTTTGTACATACCGAAGCTCACGTCAAACCTACTTTCGGTAAGCCAACTGATAGCTAATGGCAACAGATTAGCATTCAAAAAGAATGTCTGTTTGATATATCATCAAGCTAATGAGCTAATGGGTACTGCGAATTTGACTAATGGTGTGTACAAGTTAAACACAATAAAATCCGAGAATTTGTTATCGGCGATGTCAATGTGGCCATAGAAGGCTAGGACATATAAATAGTAAATCCTTACAGATAATGAAAGATGGTGCTGTTGAAGGAGTTTCTTTTGACAAGAAAGCTGACATACAGATCCAGAATTGAAAAAGACAAAAATGGGATAAGAAGGCTGACAAATTGATTTTAGTTGGGTATCCAGAAAATGTGAAAGGGTAAGATTATATAACCCAAAAACTAAAAAAAATACCACGAGCAGAGATGTAATTATAATAGAGAAAGAAGATTCAGACACAGCTCAGATAGTAGTAAATGATAATGAAGAAAAGTCAGAGAAAGAAAGAGAAGAAAGTTCATCAGAAAATGCAGATTTCGATCCAGATGATCGAACGTATATCTGTGACTCATCAAGTTCCCTAGACGATTCATATCAATCGGTGCCTGATGATGAAAATGGGTCTATCATGGAGAAAGAAATTCCGATAGAGGAGGATAGTAAGTGCAAGAGAAAACCAGTAGAAAGGTACGGTATAACTAACCTCTGTATTTTGCACGAGCTGGAAACCTGCGGTGAAGAACTCTGTTATGAAGCAGCAATAAATGGACCGGAGAATGATCAGTGGAGACAGGCGATGATAGATAAACTGAAAGCTTTTAATGACAATGAAGCATGGGAATTCGTAGACAGGAAAGAAGCTGATAGGGTAGTGCAGTGCAGATAGATTTTCAAGAAGAAGTTCGGAAGTGACAGATTGGTTGCAAAGGGTTTCACTCAAAAAGTATGGACTACACTGAAACATACTCACCAGTGCTTCGTTACTCTACTTTGAGACTCTAATTCGCCTTGAGTGTTAAACTTAACTTTGAAATTACTCATTTGGACGTAACCACGGCATTCTTAAATGGCTACTTGAACGAAAATGTATACATGTTGGCTCCACCTAATTTAGATTGTAAAGAAAACTGTGTACTTAAATTGAAACGTGCAATATATGGCCTAAAACAATCAGCCAGGGCTTGGCATAAAAGAGTAAATGATTGTTTATTGAAATCCAACTTTGTGAAGTCGAAATTAGAACCATGCCTGTATGTTTAAAAATGTAACAAAGATCTGATCATAACAGCTATTTTTGTTGATGATTTTTTCATTTTTTCGAACAGTAGTAAATAAAAAATATATACATATGTTCTAACTATAATAGATACATAAATACATACATACTTAATAAATATATAGGCAATGAAAGTAGATGTTGACTAACGACAATCACATGGGATGTACATGATATCCAGGCAACTTTCATTTCATTCATTTATTTATTCACAAACAATTAACATTGTGTCGAATATTGGGTACATAATTACAAGAATTGGTAGAACATAATTGCAGTAAAATTATCACTTCAAGACAAATTAAATTATTGTAGCAAAGCGTATATGATCCAAAAAAAAAAAGGATGCAATGTCATATTAATCTAATAAATATAAGTTGCAAACCATTATAATGAATGATAAATATATCAGTAAAATAAAAAAAGGGAATGTCAATTTAATCAAATATGTCACAAACAATTAGCATATCAGTTCAATACAATATATATCACATGCAAATATAATGTCAAATTAATTAATTTTGTCATAAAAACAATTACTAGATTAACGAAGTCATTCCAATATCTCACAAGCAATTATAATGTCAAATCAATCAAAATGTCACGAACAATTAGAAAGTCAAAATAATCAATTATTATATCAAATTAATCAAAATGTCACAAACATTATTATGTCAAATTAATCCAGTGTATGACCCAAGCACTATAATGTCAAATTAATCTAATATTTATGTCACATAAAATTATAATGTTAAATTAATAAAAATAATATGTGTTACCGACCTCCGACTTTGGATATACCAGCTTGACTTAATTCTACAATACGTATAGTTCATCTTTTATTTTAAATGTTAATCTTCTAATATATTCATAATTACGTATTCCGAATGATTAAAACCTCTTAGGGCAACATCCGCTTGTCATCTTTCTGTGTATTTAATAAATAATAAACTTAATTATTATGCATGATTCTTTGATAAATATTACTGGTAATAATTGTTATTTAATATTAGTTATTTTATTAAGTAATTCAATTTGATTATTACATGAATATAAGTTTATTGGAAAAATATATAAAGCGGATGTATTAGGCAGTTTGAATTGATGGCGGTGACCGCCATTGTTGTTGACACTACGAATTGTAAGACAAATGCTTGTCAGATTGTATTTTTGAAAATAACTGAGAATAAACACTTTGTAAATTGTATGAGTGCCCTTTCTGTTCTGTGACCAGCCTATCCTGACCACTGGTTAACATTTCAGAAGTGGGATTATAAAATCTGGCCCATATATTAGTGGCGTTCGCGCCAAAAGAAAAAGACTCAAAAAAAAATTTGGTTTTTTTTCTTCTACATCTGAATCATCTGATCTCGATGAAACAAACAGAACATACCATCAACGCAAGAAGGCACCGTGTTACCCAAATCGATGCTGAAGTCATTCCGAATGGAGGCGATCTAGCCGTATGAAAAATCAAGCAACGTCAATGGCATTGAGTTATTATTGTACATGGTCAATGGTCGCCAGTTCATCATGCAAATTCGTCTTCATGGATCTGCTCGAGATTGCAATTGGAAGCTAGCAACTTGAAGGAAGTAAAAGCAAGTAACCCCAGGCGGCCGACTTAAACATGGAAGAGAAGGGGGAATATTTCTCTTGATTCAAAGTAAAACGAAATACTGTTGAAGAAACGCTACAACTGGTTGGCAGCCAGCTCTTCACAATAGCAACCACAAAAGGTTAGTTACGTACTATTGATTTGTTCATGACACTACCATATTGCATCAACCAAGGCATTAAAAATTAACTAGTATGTAGGGTTTAATGTGGCCTTTTTGTATAGATAAAGAAATGAGCGAAAAAATAAAACAACAATTGAGGAACCAATCTTTAATCATTAATTTTAATTATGGCAGATACATGAGTTCACAATAATTTTTCAAACTTATTGAAATCTAGGCTTGCCCTTAAGAAATTAATTAAATCCTTAATTAATACAATACAATGAATACTTAATTGTACACCAAAATTACAAAACAGCAATTTAAAAAAGATTTCTGATTTTATGGGTACAATGGCACAATCTTATCGCTAATAGCAATATCTTCTAGACAATGAGACAACCTAATTATGGACCGAACTAACTCCAAACATGGAATATTTGCACATATTGTTACGTGTTATCTTATTACAATCTAGGCTTGTTTATAAGAAATTTAATCAAGATCTTAACTATTAAATATCTGCCAAGAGATCGACACAATGGTGGGATATTTCACATCAAAAATTGGATGGTATCATAGTCTTATCGCTGATCACCCAGAAAACCTCAGGACTTTATATGGACTGCACTAACTTATAACCACTTTTCTTTTCCTCTATTATTCTGACGCTAAACACTGACAAAAATTGGAAAAGATCTTCCACATGTTTGGCTGATTGAAAAGCCCTTACGTCTTGAGGTTCACAAGTTTATGAGCTTCTGCATTCAGTTACTGTATTAGCTATAGTAGTTTAGATTCAAATCCCAATGGAATACACCATTGTTTTCTTTTCTCGTTGTTTCCATTGAGCTTGCGTTGCATTGTAATTCATGGTTTCCTTCTTAACTAATGAGCCTTCCAGTTATTTGTACATTATCTTGTACCTAAAACAAAGAATTTTGCATTTTAATTATTATATACATTGTATATTGGATTGAATAACGTTTTCAAAAAGATAAAGCTTGATAGTTGATACTCACTATGTTTTATAGGACAGTCATTTTGTCTATTCGTGTATGTTTCTAGATTCATTGATTATCAAAACAGAACAAACAAAAACAATTCTAATTAGAGGTTAAGAATGACATTGACAACAAATATGAAAATGACATTGACTGGACATTGTCATCATTGTCGCGTTCCAGGCCCAAGTTACGGATTTACTTCAAACATAAGCTAGCGAAAGGGACAGCAATATGCGGGTAAATGTGCGCGGAACGGAAACAAAAACCACTGTATAACTCGGTATAACGCTTAAGATTACAGTCATTTCGCTGTTTTTGAGAATGAACAGAATGCATTAATTCTACTAGGGTAGCCAGAAGTAATAAATTTAAGCCATTTATTAATTATTGTGGCAAGTGAATAAATTTTCAATGATCTTCTATCAAGAAATCCAAAAAGAACACTGATGTTACATGGGTTTCAGAAACCGGGCATAATATATGGCCATACCGGTCCGTATGTGCAATAAATCTGAAATCCGGCTGTATTTTTTTTATATATCATTTCAGTGTCAATATTCAAATAAAAACAAGGTATAATTGCGCAACTAAGCAAACAATTAAATTTGTATTGTAACCCATTTTGGTAAAATGAAACTGGAAAAACATGGGAAAAACAAAACAAAGTAATAAAACAAATCTGTTCAAAGAAAAAAAATCAATTTACGAATGGAATTGAAACCCCTTTACTTACTAGTAATGGGTCGTTAACGTTAAAGTTGATTTAACTTCATCAACTAGTTAATTTATAAACGATTAGCGTTAATATCTTTGACAGGAGATCAAAGGTTTATTCAAGTAGTTCGTTGTTTCAACGCCAATCGCTACAATGGCACTGTACCTACCATTTATCACTTGGGACGGACCCGACCGCGTTCGATGTGCGTTTAGTAAAATAGACCGACGAAAAACTAGTTACGGCGGAACCGATTCTGTCTATGAGATGAGGCTAGTATTATATTATCTGTGGCCACAACGGAGTTCTTCTGCTTTTGTACTAGTTGATATTGATGATAATTTAAACCACATTCTTAGTGTGCATTTTGCGTAATTCGAGATAAGAAGTATGTCTTATGTCATTATAGAAGGACTTATAAGATCGAAAGAATGTTTTTTTAAAGTAATTAAGATCGGCGATGATTCTATTGAGTGACAGCAGAATAGACTGCAGTTATCAGATTTAGTTGTAGGTAGTTAGGCGTTAAAGAAATTAGTGAATGCAATCGATTGCTACAGTTATTAAATAAATTCAGACACTTGTTTGCAGAAAATAATAAAGTATTAGGATGTACGGACGTGTTCATTATGTTTCCAAACATTTCAGTAGACTCAGATTGTTGGGCAACGTCCTACAACTTTTCTCAGAAGCTAATTTAAAACAATTAAAATATAAATGCAGAAATGCTTGAACCTCTAACACAGTTGAAAAAAGGATGGACTTGGTGTTCTAAATAAGAAACTGCTTTCAGACTCTCAAAGAACGTCTTATTGAATTGTTTGAGGCATTTACGACAGAAATGCACGTACCGAGTTCCAAACTGATACTAGTAAAGCTAGGACATGCGGGATACTCCTGCAATACCAAACTGATGGTTTCTTAAAACAGATTGCTTATTTTAGTAGGGTTACTAGTAGATAAAGAAGAACAATTTTATCATAGCTATGAACTGCAGACATTGGCAGTCGTAGACTCTCTGTAACAGTTCAGAATTCATCTCGTAGGTATGCCAGAGACTGTACAAATCGTGCCGCGTTTTAAATTATATTAAATCGCTCGCATAAATTAGTAGAATAATTAAAATTACAGCTGTGTAAAGTTGATCACTAATTTAAGCTGCGTGAGTTAACAGCAATTAAAGCTGTGAGAGATATTAGAAATTAAAGCTAAACAATAATTAAAGCTGTGTGAGTTAAGAGTAATTAAAGCTGTGTGAGGTAGGAGTAATTAAAGCTGTGTGAGGTAGGAGTAATTAAAGCTGTGCGAGTTACTAGAAATCCAAGCTGTGTGACTTAACAGTAATTAAATCTGTATGACTTAACAGTCATTAAAGCTGCGTGACGAAAACTGTGTGAGTTAGGAGAAATCAAAGCTGTGTGACTTAACAATAATTAAATCTGTGTGACTTAACAGTCATAAAAGCTGTGTGACTTAATAGTCATTAAAGCTGCTTGACTAAAGCTGTGTGAGTTAGGAGAAATCAAAGCTGTGTGACTTAACAATAATTAAATCTGTGTGACTTAACAATAATTAAATCTGTGTGAATTAACAGTCATTAAAGCTGTGTGACTTAACAGTCATTAAAGCTGCTTGACTAAAGCTGTGTGAGTTAGGAGAAATCAAAGCTGTGTGACTTAACAATAATTAAATCTGTGTGAATTAACAGTCATTAAAGCTGTGTGACTTAACAGTCATTAAAGCTGCTTGACTTAAGCTGTGTGAGTTAGGAGAAATCAAAGCTGTGTGACTTAACAATAATTAAATCTGTGTGACTTAACAATAATTAAATCTGTGTGAATTTACAGTCATTAAAGCTGTGTGACTTAACAGTCATTAAAGCTGCTTGACTAAAGCTGTGTGAGTTAGGAGAAATCAAAGCTGTGTGACTTAACAATAATTAAATCTGTGTGAATTAACAGTCATTAAAGCTGTGTGACTTAACAGTCATTAAAGCAGCGTGACTGAAGCTGTGTGAGTTACGAGACATCAAAGCTGTGTGATTTAACAGTAATTAAATCTGTGTGAATTAACAGTCATTAAAGCTGTGACTTAACAGTCAATGAAGCTGCGTGACTTAACAGTCATTAAAGCTGTGTGACTTAACCGTCATTAAAGCTGCGTTACTTAACAGTAATTATCTCAGTGTGACTTAATAGTCATTAAAACTGTGTGACTTAACAGTAATTAAAGCTGTGTAACTTAACAGTAATTAAAATTGTGTGTTTAGGAGTAAAAAGTTAACAATATTCATACAATACGAGACTGTGATATGAAATAAAAGCCACTATAACACAATAGCAAATAATTAAACAACACGATTTATCAAATACTATAGTGTTTCACTTTTAACACATTTTTTTTTTACGTTCACCTGTGCCGCTATAGAAATAAACAATTTTACTTTGACTACATCTGTTAATTACATGAACAAATGTACTGCCCATACTGTTTTTTATTCCAGACGCCAAAAACCAGCGACAGACCAGGCGCAAATGGAGGTGTTGATCGCCGTGGGTCACGGCAAGCGCAGGATGGCCGAGTGTTACCGACCTCCGACTTTGGATATACCAGCTTGACTTAATTCTACAATACGTATAGTTCATCTTTTATTTTAAATGTTAATCTTCTAATATATTCATAATTACGTATTCCGAATGATTAAAACCTCTTAGGGCAACATCCGCTTGTCATCTTTCTGTGTATTTAATAAATAATAAACTTAATTATTATGCATGATTCTTTGATAAATATTACTGGTAATAATTGTTATTTAATATTAGTTATTTTATTAATTAATTCAATTTGATTATTACATGAATATAAGTTTATTGGAAAAATATATAAAGCGGATGTATTAGGCAGTTTGAATTGATGGCGGTGACCGCCATTGTTGTTGACACTACGAATTGTAAGACAAATGCTTGTCAGATTGTATTTTTGAAAATAACTGAGAATAAACACTTTGTAAATTGTATGAGTGCCCTTTCTGTTCTGTGACCAGCCTATCCTGACCACTGGTTAACATATGTCATAACCAATTTCAATGTTGAGTTAAACCAAATATATTTATAATGTCGGATCAATTCATCTAGTTTTAACTGCTTGACAAAAAATCTGACATCGAGTAATAACATTTTTCCAACAAGAAGGTTTTCAACTTGGTTTTAAATATGTGGAAGCTATAAATTAATAGTTTTAACTCCGTCGGTAACCTATTAAACAATTCCACTTTTAACTCCGTCGGTAACCTATTAAACAATTCCACTGCTTGGTATCTGGAGCAATGTTTAACTATGTTAAAATTTGGCGATAATGTGTGTTTTAAATCCTTCCTTCTTGTGCATTCTCTTAACTTTCGTTCCTCTTGAGATTCATGCTGATGAATATGCTTCGCAAAGTGACATAGGATTACCAAAATGTATAAACTTGGTACTGTTAATATTTCTAGTTTTTTAAAGTGATCTTTGCATGAGTCTATTTGTGAAATCCTGACTATCGTCCTTATGGCACGTTTCTGTAAGATGAAAGCCTTCTGACAGTTATAACTATAGCTGCTACCCCAAAACATGATGCTGTATCTTAATCTAGATTCTACTAGCGCGTAATATACAGCCTTTAGTTGCTTTACATCCAAAATATCTCTAAGGCTCCTAAGTGCATAACAAGCTGATGAAATAGAGGAGTCAATAGCAACAACTACATTTATAGTGCAATTATGAAGAAATTCGACGATATGTACTTGAAATAATCGACAGCATTGCAAATTGTATGCAGACATAACATCGAAAATGTGAAACTTAAAAAAATACTCTGATGTGTCTTTATATTTCGATGATTTTATGAAGGCAGTAAATGAGTTGAAATGGGCAAGCGCAAAAATAACAGAACAGGAGAAGTTGAATTAAATGTTGGAATCATTGCCTCAAAACTACAGTCATATTGTGTGTTCAATGTGTGTTATAGAACATGCAAAGATATGAACTATTTTGTTGGCACTATAGCTCAATTCCCACTGTCGCAGGTTCAAAGACGCTCCAGTAAGCGATAGCTGCTCATGTGTAGTACATGAATTGGCGCGCCTCTCTCACGCAGTATCCTCGTGGGCCATCTCGCTGAAACACGCGAGCCTCACACAGGAGGCGCTGCCCGTCACCGCCGGGGAAGTACTCTCGTCTCTTATTAAGATAAATAAATATACACTATATAATAAAAGAGGTAAAGTTTGTGAGTTTCTTTGTAGGCAGTAAACTTTGGAACACCTGTACTGATTTTGAAAACTCTTTCACTGACAGTACAGTGTGTATTTCCTGATAGGTACCTGGGAGTCTTGTAAGTCAAGAGCGAATAGGTTTATTCTAGGTCAGCGTGCTACATCGTCGACCACATCATCGCTTACCATCAGGTGAGATATTGGTCAAGCACGAGCCTATCGATAATAAGAAAAAAACATAATATAGAAATCATAAAATCAAAATATTTTATTTTTATTTTACTTAGGCCTACATGGGCACTTATAAAACGTCGAAAAAAGGTGCACGGTTCGGGTTAGTCGTTTCCTATGGAGAAGAACCGGCAAGAAACTCCATGGTTACTTACTGTTTTGAAATCTTATGAAATAATGTTTATATTTGATTGAACAATTATGGAAGTGCATCGCAACAATTTTATTGGTACCATCCGTTACAGTTGTAGATTGTTTTTTTTTTTTCGGTGGTGGCGTAGTAATAGGAGCAACAAAATACGTCTTTTCCTATCCATTTTCCATTCCGCACTGAACTATATGTCCGCTTACTGCGGCGCAACGGTACCGTAACCGACGTCGTCTACGTGTGCACGCTGATGCGCCAAAATGAAACTGTGATGACGTATTTGATTTCGTGTTCCAGTAGTCGTGAAATATGTCAGAAGTTATGTACCTTATATGAACCGGCAACTAGAGTCGGGATGCATTTGTTGCAGCAAAGATGCTTTAATATAAAGTATGAGGACCCCATAGCTATGTATACCCATATAATATACTTAATCGTGGAAGGATCATAGAAATAAAAGTACTATTACTACTTTTTACAGTCATTACAACATGAGATGGAGGCTGGGATGGTAATTTCGGCGGTTCTCAACTAACCTCGGTCTCAGAGTAAGTTTTTTAATTGTTAATTCAAAGTATAATGTAATTTTTAATGTACCTAATTATTTTATTACTGTTGAAGACGTCATGGTCATGGACATCATACCATCAGAAATAAGTAAGTTGGTGTTTAATAATAATAAACCCCCTTTTTTTTTGTGTGGGTAATCATCCAATGAGTTCTCCCGCTCTGGGCGAAGCGGGCGGGCATGTCAGACTTTTACTGTCTAAAACCCACCCGTGTTCCTTCAGTTGCTTGTGCCAGGGCCGCGGTAACTCTCTTTCAAATTTATCCGCGACACAGACAGGCATCGGCCGTATCGGACCCCGTTGCTAACATCTCTTTGAGGCGCGCGTGGAACACTACGCGCCGTAAAATCGGGCTTGGTCCTTATCGGACGGCGAGCTACCCATTACTCTCCGTCTGCAAGCCCGCGCCTCCCGACGCCCGGGGCGTCTCCTGCGGTGCCTAGGGGCGTGAGGTCGTCTCCTTTGCGTCTCCCTCACGCATTCTCCTCCTTTGCGAGCATTACTGCTTCGCAGAAGGAGACAGCTTCCCATGCCCTCTCGCTCCGTACCGTGGCCTGGACCAGGGCCGGACGCTAGAGGTCGCCACCGCCGATCGCCTCCATGAGGACACGGCGGTGCTCTGCCCAAGCAGGGCAGATCTCCACCGTATGCTCCACCGTGTCCTCCGAGCGGTCCACACAATGGTGACACCCAGGCGTTTCCTCCCGCCTTATCCTGAACAGGAACCTCCCAAAACATCCGTGTCCGGTGAGGACCTTCGTCAGGCGGAAGGTGAGGGCGCCGTGACGCCTCTCAAGCCACTCCTCAAAGAGGGGCCTTACCGCCGCAATTGTGGCGTGCCCAGCGCTAGGTTTTCAATTTTTTTGTAAATTTTGAAGGTAATAAAACATTTATTTATTATTATTCCTTTTGCTTTTCGCTTAAATCTTTCTATTTCTCGTAGTCATGGTATAAAATATAGTATGCAACTCTTGAATAAAACGGATTCATATCGAGGGCCATGAATCACTCGCGTCGCTCAGGATTCTAACACTTGAATCACGAGAATCCTTCACTTGCTCGTGATTCATCTATGGCCCTCGCTTTAAAACCGTCCTTTATTCACTAGTTGCATAATATATAATTTTCTTTGTTTGATTGTTTTTTCGCTTCATAAACCATGAATGCTTTACATTCACTCTTTTAAACAATTGTGTAACATAGTGCTTTACACTCATTTCTTTTTATTATAACTTCCTTTGTAAACTCCGATCTGATGGTGACCATTTACACAATCGCCTTAAGCGCTGTACTTCCTACGCTGCGAGGTCACCGTCAGCGGAGGGTTGCAGAGGACTTTTTATTTACCGCTGGACATGACTTCCAGGGTTCAAGTTTTGGAGTAAAGTGTTGAGCTCGTTGAGTCAACCTTCCTGAACTAACGAGGACAGCTGCAGCGTCATCTAGCGGCCCTCAATAAACCTGCCAGCGCATCCCAGCATCTCAACTCTGCGGGTCCTCTAGCCTCGGGGTCAACTTCTCGGCTGTCGCGTCATCACCAGCTTTGCGTTAGCCAGGACAGTACTTTGCGCGCCTACCTTCACAAGACAGAATCAAATTGACGGGCTTCTGTAACCCGCAACCACTTATAAATAAATGTATGAAAATGTTGTTGAGTTCTTTTATTCATAAATCTAAGCTCACACGCTTAAGATGTTCATATTAAATACGTGAGAGATGCAACGAATCAATGACTGCTAAATAAATGGTAGACAAGTTGAGAAGTATATTCGAAAGAAAAAATATTTTACCTAAACTATTTGCCAGAAAAAATGTGCTCAAATTAAAATGTAAAGGCGAAGATAGTTTAATTGACCACTTTAATATATTTGACAAAGCTGTAGGAGAGCTACAAGCCACATGCAGTAATATGGAAGAAGGAGACAAAATCTGCCTTCTGTTGTTGACGTTACTAGACATTTATGAACCTGTTATTACCAGTGATCGGAATAGGTAGAGCAAATTATACCTAAAGATCAAAGAACAGAGACAAAAAGTGAAGACTTCCTAACGACAAGTTCTTTTTTCGGCTTATTTTTGCCGAGTTTCGGGACAACACTTAAGAGCTCTGCCTCATTAAGACGCCATGGGGACGTCGCCGGCTACGTATCCAAGCAGTTAATATTGAAATGTATGGTACCTAACTCACTTGGCGACGGTTTGGCAACGTCGCCAAATTGGAAGCGTGGCCACGAGCTACAGTTCTCTACGTGGCTTCTGGATACTCTGGCGGCTTGGCGACGTTGCTACTATAATGTACACGGTAAACTGCACCTCGCTCACTCAGTCGCCAGTCAGCCGCCAATTTGGACGCTCACTCGAAATATAGTACCTAGTTGATGTTGTAAATAATGAGTTTCGATATTGAAAAATTTATAATAGAAATTCAAAACCGTCCTTGTATATGGGGTAGTTCATCTAATGAGTATTCCGATCGTAACTTAAAAATTAAAGGTTGGGACGAAATAGTAAACATATTTAAAAAAAAGACGAAATGACAAACCAAGAAAAAAAACAACTAGGTAAGTAAGTATGAATTTATTAACTCTTATTTATACATATTTGTCTTGCCATGGTTATGTATTTTCAGTTACAAAATAATCTGCTAGTTTGTCTCGAACTGTGAGTGCCGTTCTTCCTCCTCTATCGCGATTTCGACTTGTACTTGGTTCAAATCCTGTCACCGTCAGAGTATCTTCGTAAGAATAGCCATCTCTGGAACGTACAAAATTGTGCAATATGCAACATGTCCTTACAATCGCTTTTGCCAAATCTATATGTACATTCATTGGCCTGTGAAAAATCCTCCACTTGTTAGATTAAATCCCAAATGTACATTAGATATATCGGCGTGCTCTTGATAATCGGTAGTTGAATATTTTTTGCTTGTAACAAAGATTGTGTCCTCCGTATGGTCTCACGAGGTTTTCATGTAACGCAAAAGCTTCATCTCCTACTATTACGTATGGAATATTGTCACCGTTTTCTGTCAATGGGTTTGCCGCAGGAACATGTAGAGATTGGTTAGTGAGATTAGTGTATAAAGCACTATCCTTATAAATTGCTGAATCGCTGCTTTTTCCATACGCTCCAACGTATATATAGGCAATTGTAATTAGCATCACACAGAGCAAGTAATACAATAGAAAAATAATGCTTGTAATTAAAGTATAGTGATCCAGTATGCATCGGTTTAATAACTCTCATGTGTGTTTCCCATCAATGGCGACAATGCAATGGAGGAAGTTTGAGATTGTTTCAAATCCTCTTGCAACTTTTTTCCAATCATTTTCTGTCTTTGGAAGACCTACAAACTTTTCTTGATATTGACATATAATGCTACACACTTCTCTAATTATTGAGCAAATTGTTGTATGACCCTGTAGTTGTAGTAAAGGTCCATGAGTGAACACCCTGACGCAAAATACCTAAAAGAAAAGATAACATCATTATTGGACTCCAAAATTTAAATAATGACAATTCTTGAAGAAGCAAACCGCTCTGTGCCCAATATTGATGATAGTGCATTATACCGTCAAAGCTACTGGTCACAAACAGAACCGCCGCCGTCACGAAGTTATCACCATGGATATTCTACTGTTCGCGGAGAAACCCTACCTATGATGGACTACAACACTGAGTCATTATCTAGTGCACCGTTTAGCACACCACCGTCAAATATGACAAATACTTCAGAAGGTTCATCTATTTTAAATATATATGATTAACTTTAGATGTTTCATTTTCATAAATTTGATTAAAATTCTACTTACCTGAATGACACAAATAGTTTTTCTTCCGGACTTATCGATTTTCAAAATATCGTATCCTGTTTAGTTAAATCATTTCTACACAAGTTCAATAATTCGTCAAAAGATGCTATTGACATTCTCGTGTAATTGAAAAAAAAATCAGAATATTTTCGTAAATCTCCATACAGTTTAAAAAAATACCACTTCGGCTTCGATCTGATATAAAAGGATGAACCCATAGTTTCTTTTTTTTCTATTTTTCTACGACGTAGATAACAAAGAAGTGCGATTTTTTCTACATCCATTCCTGACGACGTTAACGAACTGACTGTCGAGACGCCATGGCCACTTGACTTGGAGACCTTCGGATGCCAGAAGTAGCCAGGCCTGCGCCGCTGGCGACGTCGCCATGGCGTCTTAATGAGGCAAAGCTCTAAGACGACGACTAACGATTGATTGATTGACTTTGAAGGAACAAAACGCGCACTCGTTTCACACCCGTGCGAACTAAAATTTTGTAGTTTTTTGTACTTTCCTTATTATTCTATGACTTTAAAAAAAAGGCTCAGATCAAAACGTAGATAATTATCTACGTTTTAAAAATTAATTAAATTGTATTTGAGATTGTGTCGATTTCATTAAAATACGCACAGCGGTTTTGGTGTGATTGTCGTGTTTTTGTCCGTTTTAGACATAACTTTACAAATGAATTAAAAAAAAAGGCTCAGATCAAAACGTAGATAATTATCTACGTTTTAAAACACGACAATCACACCAAAACCGCTGTGCGTTTTAATTAATACGCGCAGCGGTTTTGGTGTGATTGTCGTGTTTTTGTCCGTTTTAGACATAACTTTACAAATGAATTACACTATGTTATACGAATAAAACTCAAAATTTTCTCAGAACAAATTATTAAGAAAATGTGGCATATATTTTTTTCCGGAAATTACGACTAGCCGTTTAGACGTGATTCTCATTTTAAAATCAGCTACTCAAGGGAATCGGCGCCTTAAGTTCATTTAATATTAAATTAATACAGTAAACTAATTGATTTCTTTTTCCTTTTTAACCGACTTCAAAAACAAGGGGAACGTTCTCAAAAATCCAGTAGATAAGTTTTCTATTGTTATTAATTCATGTAAAGAACGCGGCGGATCCTCCACCTCATGGTTTTGTTTCCCAAATAGAATAGCCAAAACTTGCCGTCTCTTTCTATCCTTTGTTTGTCACTGGTAAACAATGTCAAAAGGATTGAGGGGTAGAGGGATGTTTCGCAATCCAAGCGTCGTCGTGCACGCATCACTCACTCCTATAGTTTCTCAAGTTGTGTACCTACGCATATTTGACTTGTGAATTGTTATTTCTTTACCTGTACTTGTTTTATCGTTTATTGGATCTGCTTCACATGACCAACTTGGCTTGATTTTATGGACTACGTTTTACCGCAACTGACATACTGGCATTTGCTGTGCCAATCAAACTGCTTGGAAAGTTTATGAATTTAACATAACTTTTAAGACATTCTAAAGATTAAACAATTCTCAAAATTTTACAAATTCAAACAATTTTATTCAACCATTTATGGAATTTTATTCAAACAGTTGTTTTATATTTTAGTCCGTGCTCAAATGCTGTACCTATTCACAATCCTAACCATATTTTACGAATAGAAGAAATCTCAGGACGATGTTATTATTATATTGGATAAAAGTTGGATTGGTGCCCTAAAGGTGGTAATAGGACAAACACTGACTTTGTGTTTTACAGCTATATTTAAATAAAGATGACAAACGGTCGACAGTCAAAATACTGGGTTGAAGGCAAATGTGAAGCGCGCGCTCAGGACGGTGGTGAGTGACGCAGTGCTGATCAGCTGGACTGGCCGGTGCGCGCTCGCAGGTCGAGCGCCCCTCCGCACCCGCCGCTCCGCCGCGGTCGCCCGGCATATAGGGATGGCGTTAAGCGCTAGTGATGTCTCAACATGCTCCCGGCGTTGAAGACTTGTCTTCAAGGTTATGCTGGAAGAGGACAGATGGTGTTAAAGGCGCGTCTGACTGTTCCTTTCTTCGTCTTGACGTCTGCGACTCTGCTTATTCCGTCTCTCCCAGGTATGAGACGTACGATACGTCCAAGTGGCCACATCAGTGGTGGTGCTTGCTTCTCCTTGAGTACCACCATGGTTCCCTCTTCAAGTATTCCATCGGAGTCCGTCCACTTGGTTCTCTGTTGGAGGTAAAAGATGTACTCGTTAGAGAATCTGTTCCAGAACTGTTGCTTCAGGTGTTCTATGCGCTGGTAACGTTTAAGGCTGGAGACGTTCTGGTTGATGACGTGTGGATGCGGCAGGGATGTGAGAGATCTCCCAATTAGGAAGTGAGCAGGAGTTAACGGGTAAAGGTCTGATGGATCTGTGGAAAGCGGAGTAAGAGGACGAGAATTTAGTATAGCCTCAACCTGAATCAGACATGTAGACATCTCTTCGTAAGTGAGATGTGCCAAGCCTAATATACGCCTAAGGTGATGTTTGATGGACTTTACAGCTGATTCCCATAGGCCTCCGAAATGTGGAGTATATGCTGGGATGAAATTAAAGTTTATACCTGAACTGGCCATGTCTGAAGAGAGATCCTGTTTGAGTATATCCGCTATTTCGTTACAGGTGCCAACAAAGGTTGTACCGTTGTCGGAATAAATAGTCCTTGGCTTACCACGACGAGCAATAAACCTGTTCAGTGCTGCAATAAAGGCATGTTTTGTAAGATCTGAGACAAGCTCCAGATGAACCGCCCTTGTGGCTAGACATACAAAAACACAAATGTATGATTTTACTAATCTACATCCTCTACCTTTGCGGTCGGCTAGGAGGATGGGTCCGGCGTAGTCTGTACCAGTCTCTAAGAAAGGAAATTCCAACTGAACTCGGTCCTTAGGTAAATTACCCATGATAGGTTGGACTGTTTTTCCGTTGAACCGTTGGCATTTAACGCACTTATGTACAGTAGATTTGGCAAGGTTTCTACCACCCAAAGGCCAATACTCGTGTCGAATCGTGGCTAGGAGGAGCTGTGGACCAGCATGGAACAAGCGCAAATGAAATGACTTAAAAATAAGTTTAGCGAAGTTATGTTTGCTGCATATAATAATGGGATGCCTGACATTATAGTCGTAGCAAGAGTTATCCAATCTGCCTCCGACTCGTATAATACCAGACTCGATGAAAGGCGACAACTTCTTCAGACGATTTTTATTTGGCAATAGTTTATTTGATGAAAGTAGCTCGTACTCTTCAGGAAACATTTCCCTCTGAACTGTTTTAATTATGAATTCAGCGCTGTAAGTTAACTCTGAATAAGTAAGGGTAGGGCTGTGATTATGTACTCTCTTAGACCGATTAATGAATCTAAATACGTATGCTAATAAACGTTGTAAATGTAAATAATTAGAAGAATTATTGATTAAGGTGTGAAATGAATTATTTCTAGTATCAGTATTAGGATTAGTGTTAGAGATATGTAATGCTTGATTATCAATGTTTATAGAATATGATTTCAATAGTTCCGGTAGTATTGTGTCAGCATCTGAGTTAGGCATTGAAGGCCAAAGAGCTGGGTCTGTTAATAGGAATGAAGGCCCTGACCACCACATGGAAGATTGACCTATTAGGTCAGCACTCAGACCACGGGAAACAAGGTCTGCAGGGTTATCCTTGGACGGCACATATCGCCAGGTGTAATCACCAAAGCCTTCCCGTATCTCCGAAACTCGATGCCTTACGAACGGCTTAAGGGTACTAGGTGAAGCAGACAGCCAACCTAGGACAATCATTGAATCACACCAGAATATGCATTTGTCGGGTTTGAGTGTTAACGACTCTTGTACCTTTGCACACAACCTTGTCCCTAACAAGGCCCCACAGAGCTCTAGCCTTGGGATTGTAGTCGCCTTGATGGGCGCTACCTTACTTTTGGACGCGAGTAGATGTGTATGAACGGTGCCGCCGCTAGCTACGGAACGAATGTATATGCAAGCTCCGTATGCCTTTTCGGACGCATCTGTGAAGATATGCACCTCAACGGACGTAGGCCTATCACATACCACCCAACGTGGTATGCTGAGGTTATTAAGTTGTGGTAAAGTTTGTGTGAACTTCACCCATAGCTTTTTAATGTCCACATTAACCTCGTCGTCCCATGCGCACTTGTCTATCCATAATTTTTGCAAGATTATCTTAACTTCGATAATACATGGAGAGACAAGTCCCAGTGGGTCGAACACTTGCGCTATTGTGGAAAGAATATGTCGTTTTGTGATAGGAGTATCTGTATGTTTCATTACATGTATGGAGAACGTAAGACAGTCAGTATGACAATGCCAATTAAGCCCGAGAGTTTTACTGGGTTCGTCAATACTTAAGCTGACTGTGTTACGGGTCTCTGTGTGTGCTGTCGCGGAGGTTTGAGTGGATGATGGATTTTTGGTTGTAGTGACTGCCTGTAGTATTTGTACGTTATTAGACTGCCACTTCCGAAGATTTAGTTGTGCAGTTTTAAGTGTGCTGATGACATCTCTACACAATGTTATAGTACTCTCTATTGAGTCACTTCCTGACAGGTAATCGTCTACGTAAAAATCGTGTTGTATGGAATGTTGTGTGCGTGTGTGCGTGGCTTCCTTCGCTAATTGTGATAAACATCGTGTACTAATGAACGGAGCCGAAGCTGTTCCGTAAGTGACGGTGTTTAACATGTACGTTTTTAAAGGTAACGATGGGTCAGAGCGCCACAATATCTGTTGTTGTTAGTGATCGCTGCGATTCGTCCACTTCAATTTGTCGAAAGAACTTTTCAATATCTGACGATACGACGTATTTATGCTGACGAAACCTCAATAAAATGGACAGTAAGTCGTCCTGAACTCTTGGACCTATGCCTTGAATGTTGTTAAACGACTTACCCGACGTTGTGACGGCTGATGCGTCGAAGACAACTCGAAGCTTTGTCGTTGTACTGGACTCTCTGATTACACCATGGTGTGGAAGGTAATATACATGAGATGAAGAAGGCTGTGAGACTTCGCTCATATGTCCTAATGCTTCATACTCCTGCAAGAACTCTACGTAGCGATGCTTAAACGCTGGGTCTCTGTCGAGTCTACGCTCCAACGACAGAAAGCGACGTTTAGCCATCTCAAAGGAGTTACCTAACGCTTCAGGAGATTCTTTTAACGGAATGGTGACGACAAAACGTCCCTCAGCATTACGCCTAGTAGTGGTTTTGTAGTTCTGTTCACATGCTCACTCTTCAGATGTGAAATTAAACTTGGGTGAAATGGAATCAAGTTCCCAGAATCGTGAGAGGTCCATGGGCGCTTGTTCGTTTGTGGTGTGCCTATCATGGGCGAACATACACACCGATGAGTGGGTTGTATTAGGTTGAGGTATGGCGCCTGATATGAGCCATCCGAGCTTAGTCTCGAAAAGCGTTGGCATATGTCTACCTAACCGTATACGGTTGCGACCAATCACACTCCAAAATATATCGGCTCCAACAAGTATGTCGATGGTGGAGGGGACATTAAAGGATGGATCGGCCAGACTTATGCCTGCTGGTAGCTGCAGGTCAGCTAATTCTAAGTATGTATGTGGTATGTGGGTGGTAATGTTGGGCAAAACAAAACAATCAATGTCAATGTTATATGACCCATCACACGACTGCATATGTACAGCACATGATTGTGTAATGGTGGACACCTGACTGTTAATGCCCGCAACCTGTGAGCTTACACTACGAATAGGTAATTGTAGCTTACCACAAAGATCCTTGGTTATGAAATTTGCCGTGCTTCCATTGTCAAGCAAGACTCTGGCGCTGTGCGGCGTCCCGGAATTGTCCGTGACTCTTACCAAAGCTGTGGAAAGTAATACATGACGAGATGAAATATCATAATTAGTACCTGCCAAAGTTATATGCTCCTTACTGGAGTTTGGATCATCATCGTGAGAATGCAACATTGTATTGTGCCTTTTCTTGCAATATTTGCAGTGTCCGTGTGGACAAGTAGCCCCAAAATGACCTGGGCGCAAACAATTCAAACAAAGTTTAAATTCCTTCGCTTTAGAGAAGCGTGCTGCGACTGCTAGCACCTTGAATTGTTCACAACTAAATATGTAATGCTTCTGTTTACACAGGGGACAAGAAACATCTGATTTACCCCTACTTGTTAATACAGAGAAGCTTTTAGGCTTACTGTGCGATGATTCCGGCTTTGTCCTTAAGCTCTTAGCCTCCTCAAGTGTTTCTAAAAGATTGCAACGGCTAGAAACAAATTTAATAAATTCTTCTAAAGATGGATACTCAGTCAGAGTGTTCCTATGTTCTTCCCACTGCCTACTGGTAACAGAGTCTAACTTAGATGCCATTAAATGTATCACCATGTCACCCCAATGCTGTACGGACCTGCCTAGGGTTGCCAGTGATCTAAGATTTTTCCTGGTCACGTCGACAATCTCGCGTAAGCCCGTACTACTCTCTTTTTGAAGTGGTTCCACGCTAAACAAAGCCTGAATGTGATTGTTCACTAACAACTGCTAGTTGTCGTACCTTTCACATAGCAACTGCCATGCATTATCGTAGTTGTCTCCTCTAAAATCTAAACTTTTAATAACTAATGCTGCGCTGCCATTAAGTGATGATCGTAAGTAGTGAAACTTATTTACGTTATCTATATTTTTGTCTTCGTGGATCAATGAAACGTAAATATCTTTAAATTCTAACCAATCCCTATAGCCGCCGCTAAAGTGAGGTAGATTAATTTTAGGAAGTCTAACATTATTATGTCTAGTAACCACAGAAAGTTGCTCACCGGAGCCTACCTTTAACTCCAGCTGCGCACGATGCCGCGACAGCAGCGCGCGGGCAGCCGCCAATTGCCTGTAGTAGATGTTCTCGAATTGCTCACGCTCGGTAAATTGCTCGTCGGGCCTAGCAGACAGGTACTCCAGTTGACCCTGTAACTGATCATAGGTGGCATATAAGGTTACCATTTTCTCAATTCTGATGTCCAATTCTACCAGTTGTTCCTCACTAAGCTGTTCGCATGATTTACTGGTAGCTAGAAAATTTGTGAATTGAGTTAGCTGTGATTTAATTGAGGCGCGTTTCCTTGTAAGCTCTTTAACCGTCACCTCTTCAGCCATGGCTAAATAGGAGGATTGCTTTAAGCGCTAGTGAAAGAAGAAATGAAAGTAAGAATAAGACTTAACGAGGAAAAATGCTAATAGTACTAATACTAAACTCAAATATGCGCCTGTTATTAAGTTAAAGGCAAAAAGATAACCGATGAAACGTTGCTATTCAAATCCGTTAGGCGTTAGGAAAAAAATTGAATTCAAACTAAAATGTAAAGGAAAAAGGGGGTATCTCAAAAAAATAAAAAAATAAACAATGTTTCAAATGTTTCTAAACTAGATTATTAAGCACTTATTACTAATGATTCTGTATGAATGGGTTCTAGTTTAATGGGAAATTCTACTTGTTTAAGAATGGGTTGAAATTTGCATTTGAAAAAAAAAAATAAGATGGTCAATATGGAGTATAAATTTAGTTATTAGTGTAATAAACAAAAGCTAGTTAATGTAACTAACGTTATGCGATACTACTCACTGAGATGAATACCAATGAATGATTCTCTGGTCTAATGCACTATCTAATTCTCTAGTGGAATGATAATGTTAGTGAAATGTGTACAAATGTTAGTGTGAATATGGAAAGATCTCACAAAATCCGTTGACTGCACTCCACTGAACGTTTCCTTGTGTCTTCTTGGAACGGATTGCAATGTTCTTGGGCTCCACTCGGGCTGCTACGTTGCGATGACCCTGCTGCGATGACAAACGAAGAACTATGCTTCCTCGCAAAATACGCTTCTTCACAAAGGCGCTGAAGATGATGACCGTAGACTGGAACCAGGCACGCACGAAGGGCGGGATGTCGTCTTGATCTTGAACTCCAGTTTCTAACGGCCGTTTTCAAATTCGAAAACCCGCTTGTCACTCTTGGCTGCTGGTTTGTTGCTCGTCGAAGGCTCGAAGGACCTTAAACGACTTACCCGGCTCGAAGGACCATGGATAAAAGTTGGATTGGTGCCCTAAAGGTGGTAATAGGACAAACACTGACTTTGTGTTTTACAGCTATATTTAAATAAAGATGACAAACGGTCGACAGTCAAAATACTGGGTTGAAGGCAAATGTGAAGCGCGCGCTCAGGACGGTGGTGAGTGACGCAGTGCTGATCAGCTGGACTGGCCGATGCGCGCTCGCAGGTCGAGCGCCCCTCCGCACCCGCCGCTCCGCCGCGGTCGCCCGGCATATAGGGATGGCGTTAAGCGCTAGTGATGTCTCAACAATATAATTTTCTCATTGTTTACAGTAATTTTGCTCACTCATAGCAATCAAATGGCGACCAAACCTATCAAATCAAAAATGTTTATTTTCCAGAAAAATACATTGTTTACAAGGGAAGATCTTAAAGCCCAAAGGTCACTGTATTCTGCAAATTATTGTCAATAATAAATTAATTAATTTTCAAACATTGTTCATAAACACGAAAATACAAAAAAAAACACAACCAACACCAAAATACATTGATGCATACCAATAAATTAAATGAAAACTCTAAATGAAATCAAACAATAGGTAACTCAATCAAAACCCTCAAAAATTGATAAATTATAAAAATGTCAAAACGTAAAAATATAATAAAAAAAATGTCATTAAGATAAATTGAAATGTCAAAAAGTTAATAATGTCAAAAAGTAAATTGGAATGTCAATAAAATAAATTGAAATGTCAAAAAGTATAGGTAAGAAATGACAGTAACTAAAATGTTTGTAAGGCTAATTTTACAATTATACTAATATGAAATAAAATTTAATTATTAAATTCATTCAATAATATTGCTAACATTATTTTTTATGTTCCAAAAAATCCCTAACGCTATAGAAGCAGCTATTTTGTAACCATTCCGTTAATTTCGTTTTAAACACATTATCCTGCAACGATTTTAATTCGCTTGGTAAGTTATTATAAATCAATATACACATATTAAACACATTTTTCTTGTAAATATCTTTATGACCAGATGGTTGATATAATAGGTTGCGAAACTTAGTCCTTTTTTGCCTTGGTACAACTTCGCTATGTAGTTTAAAGTAATGCTTGTGTTTCTTTGTGAACATGCAGATGTCTCGTATATACATACAGGGCAGTAGAAGAATTCTATTTTTTTTAAAGAGAGGCTTACAGCTATTTAAGAACCAAGCCTTGTATATGACCCGGATGCAACGTTTCTGGAGCTTGAATACTCTGTCGACATCGGTCGAGTTACCCCACATGATTAGTCCATAGCTTAGGACAGATGACACGTAACCATGGTAAGCCGAAAGAGCCGCTTCTACGGAAACGTTATGTCGCAGCTTTTTTAATGCAAAAACAAACCTATCAAGTTTCTGACATACATGTTCTACATGGCTTTGCCAATTTAAATGTTTGTCTAAATTGATACCTAAAATTTTTATTTCATCTACTTGTTGTACTTTTTCACCTTTATACCTAATATCTAAAGTTACTTGTTTCGTATTATATGAGTTAAATGCCATTAAATATGTCTTACTAACATTTATATATAAGTCATTATTTGCCATCCAACCAATTAAATCTGACAGTGTCTTTTCGGTAACTGAGTTGTAATCGTTTCTGTCCTGACCGTTAACAATAACTGTCGTATCATCTGCAAAAAGGATACATTTCTGAAAGGTGGCCTCCGGAAGATCATTAATATAAATCAAGAAAAGCAAAGGTCCGAGAATGCTCCCCTGAGGGACACCACACTTATTTATTATAGCTGTTGATTTAAATTTTTCTTTAGAATATATTCTGTCCCTATTCTTTACAACTTTGGATATCTCTGTATACTGCATCCTATTTCTTAAATAGCTAGATATCCATTCATATGCTTTGCCCCGTATACCGTAGAATTCTAATTTGCTTAATAACTTAGAATGATTAACAAAATCAAAGGCCTTACTCATATCTAAAAACAGAGACACTATTGGATTGCCATTGTTAATGCTTTCTGTCGCAAGTTTCGTAAAGTTGAAGAGGGCAAGAGCAGTTGAACTACCTTTACGGAAACCAAACTGCTCTTTGCATAATATGTTATGTTTACCCAGAAAGTTATTTAACCTAATAAGCATAGCCTTCTCAAAAACTTTCGATATGATGGGTACTATCGTGATAGGCCGGTAGTTATTAGGGTCTGACTTATTTCCCTTTTTAAAAAGTGGTTTCACGATTGATATTTTCAGCTGGTCAGGATATAAACCTTCCAAAAAAGATAAATTTATAACGTGCGCTAGTGGATGACATACCCAACTAGCAAAAGCTTTCAAGACTTGTGTGACGATGCCATCACATCCACTGGTTTTGCTATTATTTAGGGATATTATGATTTTATACACTTCTTTTGCATCTACAGGATTTAGAAAAATTGTATTTAGATTTTTGTTTATTTGATTAAGCTTAACATTATTTGAATTAGTTTGTTGATTAGATGTCAAATTAATAAAATAGTCATTAAATATTTGGCAAATGTCAGATGGATTATTATATGTCACATTATTAAAATTTATTTCGTCAATGTCATTTTTATATAAATTATTATTATTTATCGTTGAGGAGATTGCATTCCAAGTAGCTCTACATTTATTCTTATGCTTTTGTATACGTCTTGTATTCATAAGTTTCTGTGCTCTCTGTGCACATCGTTTAAAGATATGATTATAAAGTTTGTAGGTTTGCCCATTATGTTTTTTACTCATTTTTAAACTTTAGATAAAGCTGACGTTTCGTTTTGCTAGATTTTTTAAAGCCTTTCGTTATCCAATTTTGTGTAACTGGTTTATTATTCACTTTAACCCTAATTACTGGAAAGCACAGCCTACCGAAGGGATTGTACAGTCGTAGACCGAATTGTACCAAGACCCCGCTAGCAGCACGATATACTGTTCTATGCAAGTTGTTGTATGCAAGAAAAGCAATGTCAGGAGGCATATTGACGGACCAACACACCAAAGTGCTGCTAGAAAAGTGAATGAAGCATTTTACCTTGATTTAATACAATGCCTTATATTGAGTAACATACCCTGGTCACGAGTAAATCAACCAGTGTTTAAAACATTTTTACTTCATGTGTTGTAATTGTTCAAAAGTTAATAAAATACCCAATTAATCGTTAGTGAGGAAAGTTTATCTGGACATTGTTTTTAAAAAATAAATAGTCCATAGATTTTGATTATGACCATGGTCATGAATTCAATTCATGACCATGGTCATAATCATATACTCTAGATGAAACTGCTGATTATTTAGGTCGATTATTAGATTAGATAGGTCGGTAAATTTTCTTGTACTCGTAAAACCTTTAAATGTGGTAAAAAATAACCCATTTTTTGTTAGAAAAGGTAGATGGAGAGACAATAGCTCAATTTGTGACTGGTTGCTTACAAAATATGTGGGGAGACTCCTATGAAGCCAAAGTTGAAAGTTGGGATGTCTTAGTCCTATGTTCTGATAGCGTAGCATATAAACTATTAGCTAAATATGATACATGTTACCTGTTTAGCACACGCTCTGAACCGAGTTGCAGAACAAATACGGACACAATATACGGACGTTAATACGTTAATTTGAAATGTAAAAAAAAATATTTAAAGGCTCCTAATAGAGTAAAATTATTAAAGGGAAATTTGCCGAGCCTGCCATTGCCACCCGACCCCGTCATAACAAGGTGGGATACATGACTAGAAGCAGCTTCGTATTATGCTAAATATCACGAACAAATTAAAACTACTGTTGTTATGAATCATTGTCGTACTATAAATATGTACCTATAACTTCAGTTGATGTTGAAAGGTCCTTCTCTACCTATTGATTTTAAGTGCAAAAAGAAATCGGTTGGAAGATAGATAATATGGAAAAACTGCTAATAATTTATTTTAATTCTCCGAAGGAAGATCAATCATGCGATGACAAAGAAAACTCCGTTCCTGATGAAACCGATTCAGATTAAGGGACAACATCAACGGAAATAATATTCTGACTGAGTCTTAAGATTGGTGAGTTTCTTAATTATCGAGGTAGATTTCTGTTTACGTTTAGAAAATACTTTTCAAATAATTGTACAAAATTAATAAATGTTATGAAAAGCTATAAAATAGTTTTTTTATACCTCTACCTTGTTAGTTCTAATTATTAAAGCTGGTATGTAAATTGCATTAGCTTCCGCGCTTACTTACGTCGTTCAAACGAAGTTAAGGTTATATTTTGAAGGATTTTTTGAAAACAATAAAAATCGTGTTTACTCTTTTTTAAAAAACAGAAACGGGAAATTAATTCGATAGTTGTTTTACATTATTAATTTTAGTTGTATTTAAGTAATGTGCCGAAGCTCGGAACAAATACTCCAAAAAAAAAATGTTTTGTCGTGAGGAAGTGTCCACTTTTTGTCCCTGTTCTATGAACTTTAGGTACATAAGCTCTACCTATTACGATCACTGGTTATTACCGCATTAGAGACTACAAGTATGGAACTTACTCGTACTGTGGATTATTCAAAAAGTAAATTACTAGATGCGGAGCTAAATTATAAAAATGAGAGACAAAAAGTACAATAAAACTGCTCATTTATGAACACGGCGGTAAATAAATGTTTTAAATGTGGAAAACCCAACCATTTTGACAGGGAATGCCCCAGTGTAAATAACAGAGGAAGGCCATCTGGAAGAAGAGGAAGTTTCAGAAGAACAACATGAATAGAGATATTCCTATATTGCGTGTATGGCTAAACAAGATAGCAGTAATATAAAAAAGGAGGTGCCTTTTGTCATAGCTTCGGGTGCAACATTTAAAATGTTTTCAGATAAGTAAGTATATTGACTACATGACAAATATACAAGGTGAGCCAAAAGAAATCACCCTATTGGACGATGCTCTCATTTTTGCAAATGGCCGCCAATATCAAATCTGTTTTGACAACCTAAGGCAAGACAGGTCTTCGTTCAAACAAGTAAATTATGTTTTAATTGGCTGGCACCAACTCATGCGGCAGTAAAATGTCGTCAGTCATTCAGCTGTAAGAAATGTGGGAGAAGACATCACACGATGTTACATTTTGAGAGAGAGGAACAGGTGCCAGCAAGTAGCCTGGAGCCGCCGCCGCCGCCGCCGTGTCATCGAGTGAACCACAACACGAGAGAGCGAGTAAAATATCAAGTGACACAGACGATGAAGACGATCCTAAGTGTCAATATGGTAATACAGAAGAGAGAGCAGTGAGGAGGTTAGAATATTGAGACAGAAAGCTATCGAAAGATGCAAAGTTGAGAGAAGAACATAATAACGTTATGAGTGAGTACATGAGTATGAACCACATGAGACTGGTGTGTTCAAAATCCGTCAATTTATCTTCCGGGTGGAAACGATAAAGGAACCTTTGATATTTGCGGTCTCGCTCTAACATTCCTACTTGAAGAAACATTTGTCTACAATCTGCTGAAATGGCGAATTGGAATAGCCGAAAAATAAGTCACCCTGTAAATTAGGGCCTGGATAAAGAACATCATTCAAGGACAAACCTGTGCTAGTTTTACAACTAGCGTCTAAAACCATGCGGACTTTTGTGGATGTCTTATCCAGACGCTGAACACAATGATGTGGTACGAAGTAGGAAGCGGCGGTGGATATTATACTATTACTATGAATAGGCCCTACTTCGGTTACATAACCCTTCTAAATATATTCACGAATGATAGCGTCATAGGCAGTGCGTAGAAAGCTTGATGACTCTAACTTCTTTTCCAAGCACAGAAAACGTCGATGCGCTGTGGAGAAAGAATATCCCAATTTATAAACATCGTCGCGAGATGGCAACGCAACGGTGTACCTACCACTACAATCACGCGTAGTAGTACTGCGAAAATGAATTTCACATTGAATGTCATCTTGACTGGTCGGGGTTGGAGCGGAAATTTCCTTAAATTCCCAAAAACGCTTGAGGAGGTGGCTTAAATCGTCTTTTACGGTAGTGCAACATGCGGCAATAGACTTATAGGGGAGCAGTGCGGGTGCGGAACCCATTATAATTGTACGGTGCATGTACATGAGTCTTAAAATTGTGTAGTTTGTAAGGAATTGTGCAATAAGTAGGCTCGCACCTTTGCACTTACACGTGCGACCTACTTTAGATATTATGATAATCATGCAGCAGCATTGATGATGCATATGTATCATATTAATTTGATAATATTTAATTTTAGTGTTCTTATAGACGCGGTTTGGATCGGACAACTTGCATTTTTATTTCTTGATTCCAGCCCGGTGGCACTCATTGACATTTTTACATTACACTGACATTTGCATTGCATTTACAATAATTAATGTTAAGGTGTATTTGCATTCGCACCCTACATTATTTTTTTTGGTCCTTCGAAATTATTGCAAGTACCGTACAGTCCGATTTATCGGTCAGTAAAACGTCGCGTGTGATCTGTGTCGTGATCGAGTGTTGCCGTGCAGAAGCAGTCGCAGCGATCCAGTTTCCAGAGCGACACGTTGCCACAGCGTAAAGGGAGAGTTCCTGAGTTCAAGTAAGATCGTTCATTTTTTGCTTACTTCGTTAACAATGGAGGGTTTAATCGCGCGTCAGGCTGAGATCCTGGAGGAGATGAAGAAGGTCCATACCAACTTCAAGAAGGATTCAGCGAGCAGGTAGACCTCCGATTACATTCAACAAAGGCTTGAGCGGTTAGATCAGCTTTGGGCGGAATGTAAAGAGAAACATCAGGAGCTGAGTGCAGTAGAAGACAAAACGCACGAGTACTTCACCAACAATATTTACGAGGTATTAAGGGATTGGTACCACGGAGTGCGGCAGGAGCTTGTAGCATGCGGGACCAAGGTGCAGAGTTAACTGGAATTGATTGAGGAGTGGTCGCGGTCATTTTGGCTGCAAATCAACCCTAAGAAGTATCAGGCCATGGTTATTGGCGGTAGGCATATGCAAAACAGGCTTGATGTTGCGGTGCTGTCTCCTCTCAGTTTGAATGGAGTTAAAATTGAATACGCTAGGACGGCTAAAAACATGACCACGACGATCATGGACTCCTATTTATCATGGACTGCCCATGTCGCTGAAGTCAGTCGCAAGGTGCACTACACTTTCCACTTGCTGAAGTGCCTCCAGAGCTTTTTGCCCTTGAACACCAAAATTTCCCTTGCCCAAACTCTTATTCAGCCCATCATCGACTACGCCGACGCCTGTTATTTGGATGCCACCGAGGAACTTTTAAATAAGCTTGAGCGCTTGCAAAATATATGTATTCGTTTTGTTTTCAACCTCAAAAAGTATGATCATGTTTCAGGCTTTCGCAAAATGCTCAAGTGGCTCCCTATTCGAATTCGCAGGAACTCTCGGATTTTGTGTCTGCTATTTAACGTCCTTCAAAACCCTAAAACGCCTTCCTACCTCCGCGAACGCTTCTCCTACTCCCGTCCTTCCGATGCACTTTGCAGGTCGCATCTTAAGCATCTCCTTGAAACACCTTCCCACACTATAGACTTTTACTCCTACTCCTTTACTGTGCACGCGGTGCGGTTGTGGAACTCGTTACCGCCTGATATTAGGGAGTGCCAAACTCTTTCAGTTTTTAAAAAGAGAGAGAAAGAGCATTATCTTTCCAATCCGTCTTAGTTGCATATAATTTATGTATTATTATTTATGATATTAGTTAGTATTTATTATTGTAATATTTATTTTATTGATATGCATGTATATAAGAGTACATATTAATTATCTATACAGTATTAATCTTGAGTGGAGTGGCAACACTGATAGCACTGACATTGTTTACGTAGCGGTCCGAGTTAAATTTTACAGAAGTGTGATAAATTCGTATTACCAACCCTAACACTGTACTGCGGTGTGCTAATCAACATCACAGCAAGCCCTGACGCTGTTATCTACGAGGAACACAGCTGATTTTCAGAGGAAATACAGCCAGCAAGTACTGCATTTTTTATACCCAACTTAATTAAAAGTGACAAGTTTTCCAAGTACCCACAATAAAATTCCTATTCTGCTGTCAAATTCAAATGACAGCCGTGATTCCAATACTGTGACACTGACATTTGACACCTGTCTAACAAAAGGGTTGCCAGCAAGTAGAAATCTCTCCAAAATTGGGAAGTATAAAATTAAAAAAATCTGAATTGCAATTTAACCGTAACATAAAAAAGAAAGAAAGATGAGTCAATTAGAAAAAAATATTATTAGAAATGAGAAAGGAGATGATGGAAAAATTTTCTACAATGGAAAATAGTATATCGAAAATTGAAGAGAAAATCACATGTAAAATTAACAGTAACTTGAACGAAAAATTTAACCAATTAAAGTGTACTTTGAATTCAATACAATTACAAACAGAAGAACAAGAAAAGAGACTGGATGAATTGGAGAAAACAGCTACACAGAGAAATTTGGTATTCTTTGGGATAAACGAGGGAGAAAAATCATATCTGGAGTTACAAGATAAAATTGTTCAAGTCACTAACGAAACCCTGAAGTTAGAAATGAAAGAATCAGAGATAGAAGCAGTAAGAAGAATTGGAAAGAAAAGTAGCAACCCTCGTCCAATTGCTGTTACATTTACCACATTAGGAACAAAAATAAAAATTTTGAGAAACAAGAAAATGTTAGAAGAAACAAATATATATGTAAAACCCGAATTTCCACAGAAAGTACTTAAAATAAGGCAAGAACTTAAAATACAACAGAAACAAGAACTAGAAAAGGGAAATGAAGCCTTTATACGGTACGATAAACTCATCGTGCGAGAAAAGAACATAAAGCCCGGCAACAAACAAGCAGCATCGTCTTCTTCTCCACCTGTAACATCCTATAAAATCCCCGAAACACAAGCAAGCAAGAAACTAAAGGGAAACAACCGTATCACAGACAATGCAAGAACTGCTAGATCGCACACCAGCATTAAATACAGTGGCCCTCTCCACACCAGAAATAATATATATAACACAAATAAATATTTTATAAAATCTCCCAATACGGCTGGTCCCGCGGGATGATAAGACCAAAACCCTCCAACCAATGAAAATATGAAAAATACAACAATATACAAACAAATTTTATATAAAGTTGGAGGAGGCCTATGCCCAAAAATGGGTACCTCACTAAACAATAAGAATTTAAATTAGAATAAATTATAATAATTAATTGATTGGTAACAGTTGTTAACATTTCATAAATAACTTAATTGTAATTAATTTTATTTAATTTATATATACATATAAGGGTAGAACAAACACAATTAAATGATTACATTATTCATGTAATTATTTAATTATTATTAATGATTATGAATTCAACAGTAAAAAATGATAAAAAAATTATTATTAACTTGCATGTAAGATGATGAGTGGTTGGAATAGGTTTGATTAAATTTATTTGATTTTTGTGTGTACATTTTAAAGTTGAATGATATAATCATTTAATTATTGTAATGAGTAATAAATGAAATGTAAAAGTTATTAAAAATTGATAAATAGCTTAAATAGCTAATTGGATTTGATGATTTTTATATGGGTTTTGTAATTAAATAATGTAAAAATTTTACCATTTCATCTCGTTACCTATTATTATTGTAATTTGTATTTATCATAAGGCGTTTATGAAAGTTTTCTTTATACGTTAAAAGTAAATATTATGTTATTTAAATGTATGCATGCAATTGGTGAGAAATAAAGGCTTTATTATTATTATTATATCTTCTTTATTGTGAATTGTTTAATATATTTTTCTTGTTATTCCCCTCTACACACGGTGTCTACATATCTTTTTTTGCAACTCTCCTCTCGCAGGTATGCTGGAAGAGATTTCGTTAGAAATAAGCATACCTTTGTACCTATTTTCTGTTCCTTCTTTTTGTCTATGTATTATGTGTGTGTACATTAATGGTTAAATAAATAAATAATAAAAGTATAATTCGACATTTATTTGTGATAGTTGTTTTCGTGGTTTATCTGAATTCGGTAAGTACCTTCCAGGTTTTATATTATTATGAGAAAAGAATCGTGGTTGCAGAAGTGCAATCGGTAGAAGGCATTTGTTAAAACTAATTAATGACGGTTCTACAAAATATTTTTTAGGTTAGACACGTGCTAAATATTCATAAATGTTATTTCTCCGTTACATTAATCTGATACGTATCCAATATGAAAAGGAAAAGCTGCATATATAAGGTGTTATGAAATTAATTCTAAGAAATGTGTAACAAGTGAATTTTGTACACACTAGGTATGTTAGCGACATCTGGTTTCCTTTTGCCAAACGAGTTCGATTATTAGTATCACTACTTGATTGTTTGATAATTTAAGTACTAGATGGCGCTGACATATGTATGGCATTGATGAACGTATAGATAAAATATATCCTATTTGTGTGAAATCATTTAATTCAATAAACACACAAATTCATCATACAGAATAGTAAATTATTAAATTATTTTCAAATTAGTTACATAAAGGATACTTTAGAAAATGCGTCTATGGTTTAGAATAAAACGTTCAGGGTCTGTGGTTGGCATGACTGTCAATTCTTTTACAAGGGTGAACTTGAGGTCACTGGCACCTGCGAACTAAGTCGTCTAAAATAAATATCTTTGATAATGGGAAGGACAAGGCTGGCTTGCGTCAAAATGAAAGGAACAATCGTTCAGTGGGCGCTGTGAGTATTAGCTTGAATTTGTCTGAATTTCCATATTTGTGACACGTGTCCGTTTGATTTTATCATGCAATTTTCTTTTCCTTGGCAGGGCTCCAAATGTCTCCTTAGGAGTATTTTACCTATAAGATATAATATTATATATATAATGGTCAACTAGCCACAGCTACAGCAAGGTTTCGAACACTCCTGATGATATAATTTACCAAAGTTTGTAGACAGCTACAAAGGATAACGGTACTGTTTGAGAAATCATATCTCCAGTATTGTGAATTGATGGTAAAATGTGTTCCTTCTGAAAGTGAGTTGTTTATACCTATATTTAGAACATCTACAAGTGGTGATAACGGACTGTATGCTCGATGAATTAAATTAGTTGACCAAACTGTGTGACTTTTACTTCAATCAACTTCATGTTAAATAATCCCTGCTATAGTCTCATGCAGAATGCCTACCACTGAGCGCGCTGGTGAGAAAGGGAGAAAATTCTACCTTACAAATGATAGCAGTTATTTAATAAATAATTCCGAAGAAACAAAAAAACGCAACCGTTCTAAACATTCACATACACCTTCTTTTTCACTCTTATTATGCCTCTCTGTTACTTTTAATAATGATGAATGTACTCAAGTAACACATGGGGATGTGTTACATAAGGATGTTCCCGCGCGACGGATTTTAAACGGCTGACGATTGTTAGGTGAGGTGCCGCGTGGAACCGCTACGCCGCGCGTGCCGCGGCCACCACCGCAGGCTTGAGTACGGTGCGCGTAAAAATAGTTTTATCAAATATTTATAAAATTTAGCTTTTTTATGTGAATAATTAAAATAGCATTTTTTTTTTTTTTTTTTTTTTTTATTTGTGATGGGTTTGCTCTTGACTCTAGTCTAGGTCAAAGGTGACAGAGACAGAGTCGACGATGGAGTGAGCTTACCCAGCAGAAGCCTGTTCACTCTAACTTTGAAGAGATTCGGGTTGAATGCGTTCGGAAACACTGACGCAGGTAGCGAGTTCCATTCATTCGCTGTGCGCATTATGAAGGATGTTTGGAAGCGTTTGGTGCGAATTGGTGGAATGGCAACAAGGTAAGGATGATAACTTGCAGTACGTCTAGATGTCCGATGGTAGAAGGGGGCTGGTGGGATGAGGTCGTGGAGTTCTTCGGCACACTCACCGAAGTACAGTCTGTAGAAGACCGACAAGCAGGCAACCTTGCGGCGATGAGCCAAGCTGTGAAGCCTGGCACCCGCCAGGTCAACGTCGCCAATGAGCCTCCTGGCTCTGCGTTCCACCGAGTCAAGCGCGGCAAGCTGATATTTAGCTGAGCCATCCCAAATGTGGCTGCAATACTCCATGCAGGATCGGACTTGCGCTTTGTATAGGGTTAAAAGCTGTCCAGGCGTAAAGTATCGCTTCACCCTATTTAGGATGCCTAGTTTTTTGGCCGCAATTTGGGCTTTGTACTCAATGGAGGCGCCAAAGTTGAGACTGGATGTCAACTCCATGCCTAGGAGCTCTAGCCGATCAGTCACAGGAACAGACGCACCCCGAAAAGTAGGAGTTTGATCGAAAAGACTCCTTTTAGCGGTAAAAAGACACGCCTGTGTTTTGGAGGCGTTAAAGGAGACCAGATTGTCATCACCCCACTGGGAGACAAGGCTTAAGGTCAAATCTGTCCGCTCCACCATAGCCTCTCTCAAGGAACGAACTTCATCCACGCTGGTTTTTGCGCTGGACAAGTATCTCTCTGAAACAGTACTGTCATCTGCGTACCCAACAATACCAGGCTGAAGTAGGTCATTGATGTGCAGCAGGAAAAGAGTTGCAGAGAGAACAGACCCCTGAGGAACTCCGGCATCAATAGCCATAAGGTCAGAGGAGCAGCCGTCAACGACTACTCGGATCGACCGTTCACTGAGGAAGTCTGATATCCAGCTACAAAAACCAGCAGGGATGCCATAAGCAGGAAGCTTACTAAGTAGACTCGCGTGCCAGACCCTGTCAAAGGCCTTCGAGATATCAAGCGATACAGCAAGTGCTTCGCCGTGTCTCTCGATGGCTTCGCCCCAGCAGTGCGTGACATACACAAGAAGATCGCCAGTTGACCGTCCCCGGCGAAAGCCATATTGACGGTCACTGAGGAGATTGTTGTCTTCAAGGTAGGTCAGCAACTTGCTGTTCAGTACCCTTTCCATAACTTTGCACAGAATGGAGGTAATGGCGATCGGACGGTAATGGGCAGGGTCTGCACGGTTGCCTTTTTTGGGCACTGGTTGCACATTTGCAAGCTTCCAGGATTTCGGCACCGTTCTTTTTACAAGAGAGAGGCGGAACAAGCGTGTCAAAACAGGAGACAGTTCAGGCGCACACTGCCTCAGCACTCTCGCTGGAATGCCGTCAGGCCCGCTGGCCTTGTTCACGTCTAGACTGGACAATACTCTCCGGACCTCTTTAGTGTGCACAGCGATCTCCGGCATCGAAGAGTCACAGTCACAGTGAGGTATAGTAGGTGGTTGCTTGGAGCCAGCCTCCAGACGCGAATTGCTAGCAAAGAGAGATGCAAATAAATTTGCTTTCTCACTCGCAGAGTGAGCCAGCGACCCATCAGGTTTCAGCATTGGAGGTAAAGCATTACCTTTTGTTTTTGTTTTGTTTATCGATTTCGACCATCCTCACGGAATTCTTAGAGTAAATTTATTAACACTTTGTGTAATAAAATAAATTAAAATGTTCGATAATAATATTGTCCACCTATTTATTATAATGTGGGTCACCATTTATAATTATTATATTTAATTTATGTGGATATTAATATTAATATAATAATCATTAACGAGTTTCAAATATTTTTTGTCTTCATAAATACGTTACGTTTATTTGTTTCTGATGCTGAGAACAAAATATAATAATATTTTCACAAGTTGTATGTACTTAACAAAATGTGCCATGTTTCTTTAATAAATGCAGATTTAATAAACTTAAAAACTGCAGAAATGTCAAATATCACATGCTCCCTTATCAATATACTATTGTCATTTTCTCTTTAAAGTCAGATAATAATTAATTTTAAATAATAACAATTTTAATCGATAATGTCTGAACATAATGAAAAGTTATTATTACTCTGAAATCCAATCCCAATCCAGAATAAATGGATGCGCATTGTTATGGGCGCTCACTAACATAGTTTATTATTAATGTGCTAACACCTTTTGACGGTATGTTAATAATTTTAATTTTAATGTTGTTTTAATGTATGTGTATCTAATTTGTAATTCTATGGTTTAATTTGTGTTTGTATTATTCAATGTTTTATTAAGAAGAGACTATATAAAGATATCTGAATAATCAGAGACCGAAAAAGCTTTTCGGAGAAAAATTTGGCGGCAACTGAAACAAAATAGTTAAAACAGAATGACAAACCAAACAAAATCTCTAATCGTAAAATATATAAACAGAGATATTACAGAATAACCAAAGAAAACCAAAAGCAAAAAAGAAAAATAGATATATTGAAAAAGAAAGTAGATTATCTAATAAAAAGAGTTTATAGATACAAATTGTTATTGGCATGCCACCAAAATGATGAAGATGATAGTAAAGAAAACGTTGAATCTCCATTACCATCAACGCCAACTTCTTCAATATCTAAAACCGAGTCCTTAATTCAACAGTTAAAAGATGAACCTTCGCCAGAAAAGGATAAAGTAAGAAGAGTTATACTCGAAAAGAACATATTGAGTGAATCCTTAACAAACTCTTACAAGAACGCTAAAAGTAACGTTGAAAGAAATATTTAAATAAATGTTCACAGCAAAAATTGTTTATATTCATGAGTACTTTTACTCCTTCAACTATAGTTAAGCAATTAAAAATAACGGAGTTTAGTGGACTGATTTAGTAGCTGTGCATCACTTTTTACGCTATATTTAATAAGTTTACTAGATCACACGACGAAGTCGTTTAAGTTCTTTTATGTTAAGTTATGTGTCTATACTGTTGACATTAATAATTATGTTGATGTAACCATTAAGTCCTAAACTGGGATATTAATTACTATTACATGATTCCTCAAAATTATTTTCCAAAAATTAATTAATTTATTTATTTACACATACAATTTTTTTATTTTTTTTATTTTAATATCTTATCATAATAAAGCATATAAGTCCATCAAAATAATAGCTTTTTTAACCATCTGGATAAAATGAATGACCTCTAGACCCATTAAATAAAACTAACATTATTTTATTTTTATGCGTATTATGCTCGAGTCCTTACAATTCCTATCTGTTATATTTTCTGTTACATTAAATTAATTTTCATATCTTTTTCATATCCGTTATGTACAAGAGATTTTTATTCGCTAAGGAGAATAAAGAAACTACTAATAGTAAGGAAGAAAGTGTTATAGAAACATCTAATAGTGATGAAGAAAGTGATCCAGACACTATTGAGGGGAAAAACCAACTGATCCGCGCATTGAACAAGTTTGCAACACTGGTCGCGAACCAGATGCGAAGTCGCAGACTGGCCTTGCAACAAGAAGCAAGAGCCCCGAGATCGTGAACGAGAATGCGAGAAAAGCGGTACCGCTAATACCCCGCCAATTAATATTGGTCCAGTCAACAGTGGAAAAAAATTAAGAAGGAAAAGAGACCGATACAAGTGCTGCTTAGAAAAAGGGCAGGTGCGATCAAATCAACATTAAATTTTCAAACGAGGCCGACGATGTCCGAGGTCCAGTTAGAAGGTCGACGACTATTTATTGTCATTTGTGTTTACAAAAGCTATACCAAATACAGCTGTGAAGAAGACGCGTTTCTAATTTTAATTCCATATAAAAATAAGATATAAAGAATATGATTAGTCGCCATATTATCTTCTCATTATACTTCGTTTGACTCACAAAGCTTCTTTTATGTTTTCAAGTTTATGTAGGATAGCCTTATTTGAAAGTTTGCGTTCCAATCTTCAAGAGTTCGTTTTGTGCCGTGTAGTTAGATACGGGGTTTATGTAACGGACTGTTACGGTATAAAATCTAATAATAAATGGTTCGTAAACCATAATCTATATCTAAGAGTTGTGTAATGGTTGGCAATATCGGATAGAAAGTACTATACAGGCAGTGTATAAAGTTGGAGGTTATTTGACCCTAACAAATAATAACGGATGAGCTTTCGTTGCGAGTGCTGAGGAGATGGCGATGGTACCAGAGTGCGCGTGCCTGAGACCAGTTCGTGCACCGATGCCTGATAGAAAAGGAGACGAGCACGATTGACACTCGTGAACTCGCAGCTTCACTCAAATAACATCGCATTTCGATTTTACTAGACCGCACCGTAAGAGAACAAATTGTGAATATAAGGCAAATGAGCCGCGAGTTTAATGTTCCAATGCTCTTGTGTTTTATCGACTACTCCAAGGCGTTTGATTGTGTGAGGTGGGATTGCCTATGGAGAATACTCGAGGAAATGGGAGTACCTTCGCACTTGACAGCATTGATCGCAAACTTATACGAGGAAGGAGAGTCGCTAGCCAGAATCAACAATGTGGTGTCGGGCCCTTTTAAGCCAGAGAAAGGAGTACGCCAGGGCTGTATCCTGTCCCCTTTTCTTTTTAACATCTATGGCGAATACATCATGAGGAGAGCCTTAGAAGAGTGGGAGGGAGGCATAGCGGTACTGCGGTAGGTGGCAATAAAATCAGCAATCTCCGATATGCGGATGACACCACATTGTTTGCATCTTCGGAGCGCGAACTTGCTGAGCTATTTGTGAGGATAGAGCGTGAAATCGAGATGGTCGGACTGTCGATCAACAAGTCCAAGACCAAAATCATGATCATTGACAGAGCTGGAGTAATAGCACGCACGGGGGAACTTGTAGATCTAGAGTTCGTCAATGAGTTTGTGTACCTGGGCTCCATGAACAGCGATCGGGGGGCTGCAGTGGCGAAATTCGGAGACGTACGCAGATGGCCAAAGCTGCTATGAGCAAGATGTCGAGGGTATGGCAAGATAGGAACATCTCTAATAACACCAAGAAGAGACTCGTTAGAACCCTGATATTCTCAATTTTCCTTTACGGCTCCGAATCTTGGGCAATTCGCTCGGTGGATCGAAGAAAGATTAAGGCTTTCGAGATGTGGTGCTGGAGGAGAATGTTGCGCATATCATGGACTGCAAAACGCACAAATAAGTATATTCTCAACCAGTTAAATATCAAAACCAGACTCTCCACGATTTGCTACCAAAGAGTCCTAAATTATTTTGGTCACATCGCCCGGAGACAGCCAGATATCCTGGAAAAACTGGTTGTTGTAGGAAAAGTGGATGGGAAAAGGCCACGCGGACGCTCATCCACTCGGTGGTCAGACCAGATCAGGGCGATTACGGGACTCACGGTTACCACTGCCCTGAGAAGAGCCGAAGACAGAGTGGCTTGGAAGCAGCTCATCAATGACTCCGTGAAAGCTTTCCAAGACGGGCACGACCTTCAGTAATGAAGTCAACGAATAAGAAGAAGATTTCTTCATTAACCTTTGTCTGATTTCAATGAAATAAGTATCAGAAAACACTTAGTACTCACCATTTTTAAGGAATAATATCCAAAACACAATAAAAACACTTAAATTCTTTTCGTAAGTTACACACTTGTAGTCCGTCAAGATGGCCACTGATTGCCACAGAGTTAGTTCACACAAATAAACATTAGATGGCGGAAATTTGATGAGCCTTTGGCAATGAAACATTTTATTATATTTTAAATTTATCATACTCTAGACTTAATAGGGACATTGAACAGTTCTTAGGCCAGTATGGGTCATATAACGGCCATGTCCGAACGATCACTGTTGCTCTCCAATGAACCATATCGACACCATACGAAACACTAGACTCTACCCAGTACTAAACAAAGGTACTTGTGTATCATTTTAAGTAAATAAATCATGACAAGATCCAAAACGGCCATCCTACGTGACACAGTCCCGCGTGTGTAAATCTGCAATACCAGATATTTCCAACATATAATAAAACCGTTCAGTTTTTTCAGAATAACTGATCGGTTTTCAGAAATCTGCTTCAATTAACTAAGAGGCACCCTTAGTCTCTCACAGCCAGCCCTATGTCTGTGGCTTAGGATAGCTATCCATGTGACCATCACGACAGTCATCCTTGTGATCGTCTCATAACCACAGTCAACCCAGAGATCAAACCACGTTACCATCCCTGTGGCTACAGCAGTCATCTCAGTGAAGTCAACCCAGTAACCAAACCTCGTAACTATCCCTGTGGCTATAGCAGTCATCTCAGTGACCCAACCTTAGTCAATCCAGTGACCAAGACTCGTAACCAGCCCTATGGCTACATCTGTCATATCAGTGACCACTCACACAACCATAGTCAATTAGTCATCCTGACCAGATCTCGTAACCATCCCAGTGGTTACAGCAGTCATCTCACTGACCACTCACACAACCATAGTCAACCCAGTGACCAGGTCTCGTATCCATCCCCGTGGCTACAGCAGTCATCTCACTGACCACTCTCACAACCATAGTCAACCCAGTGACAAGGTTTCGTAACCATCCCAGTGGCTACAGCAGTCATCAAAAATACCTTACAATGTCGTTATAGTACCCACTGTCTTAAGGCGTAAAGCCCATACTTACGCAATATTTGTTTGGCTTTTCGCCACTCTACTTCAAAATCAAAGGATTAATACCAAACCACTACCTACGTACTCTAGAACTAAAGTCAGCTCTAAAGTTGACTCGTTGAGTCGTTCTATACCTAATGGATAGATTTATCGAAGAGGACGATAGACGTCCGGTACTGCAGGCTTACTCTTGAAACTAATTTTAATTCTAATCTAAAGCCAATACGATTCCAATGTAAATTTTGCAGTCACGTGACTCGATACTCTTGAAACCAATATTGTCAACATTGGATTGAAATTGCGATTGCCCCGCGATTATATTGATACACGTAAAGTTAGCTATGCTACGAGCCGCAATAGTGTTGTTCGACTCATAACGTTAAACCGGTAATAGGGCTTTAAAATGCTTTTATACCATTCCCCCTCTAAAAAGCTTACTTTATTCACTGAAGACAGTGAATAAAAAGCACTGTTTTGGTGTTTGAATTTAGAACACACCAATATATATTCGACGTCCATCTCAATGCTATACAACCTCCATGCGCATAAAATACTATACAAACTCCTTGTGCAAAGAATATTCGACTTTCAAACTCCTTTATCGATTTGATTTTCAGTTTGTTAATGTTCAGGATTTTAATAATGATTTTGATTTAAGTCTGGGATGTTTAGTGAATACTTATTTGGATTGTATTTGTAATATTAATAGCATTGGTGTTAATTAATTATAATTATGTAACGTAAGTGTGGTCAATGGCCCCTGAAACACAGTTGCTGTTACCTAGCTCTGCTTTAATTGAGAAAAAAATGTGAAACCCTGAGTTTTCACATTTTTTCAAAATTTTGAAGGTAATAAAACTTTTATTAAGTATTTTTCCTTGTGATTTTCGCTTAAATCTTTCTTTTTCTCGTAGTCATGGTATAAAATATAGTATGCAACTCTTGAATAAAACGGATTTATATCGAGGGCTATGTGATTCAGTTGTTAGAATCCTTCACTTGCTCATGGTTCATCTATGGCCCTCGCTTTAAAACCGTCCTTTATTCACTAGTTGCATAATATACTATATCCTTAAAAAAACAAGACAAACAAATATGATATATATAGTTTTTTAATTGGTTAATTTTAACGTGTTAAATGCATTTGGGCGTAAGAAAACCATTAATATCATAAAATTAAGCATGACTGGCTTCATGCGGAAGTATCGTTGCCTAAACTACTTAAAAAAAAACACGGCGTAGAAGTTCTCCAATTTCAAAAATAACGTCAAGTGGTTTGAAGTATAAAAAAGTGAATTCGAAATGCAAGTTTGGTTTGTTTAACTTTAGAACATTAACATAAAGATATTGGTCGCGTGTGGTACCTGTACGGTCTCATCACCATACATTTTTCTGCATACTTGCAACCTACTTTAGGCCAACGATGTGCGTCATAATTTGACCGTATAAAACATCATAACAAAGCAACCAACGTAGATAGTGATCTAATAGCCGTGTTGCTATCCAAACCAAGAGAGAGAAATGGTCGCCTTCCATCTAAGTTATACTGTAGTTTTACTTAACTCAAATATATTTAACTAGTGAATCTAACTGTGACGTGTTTCTCTCCAACCAACTAACGGCGAATCAGTGTACGGACTTACGACCCGTACATTAAATGGTCCTTCGAGCCTTTGTGTATCTTAGTGTGTTTGTGTCTTTTGTTACGGTAGCGAATCAGTTCAGCTGGTCTCCCGGAAGAGGGTCGCCCCAGTTGGATTGAGAAGGCGCACATACCTAACCAGAGTACAGGCACATTGAGTACCGGAACCAAACTACAACTATTGGAGGAGCTTTCAACAACTAGGAGAGCTTCAAACAACTGGAAGTGACTCCGACAACTAGGAGATCTTCAAACAACTGGAAGTGTCTCCGACAACTAGGAGAGCTTCAAACAACTGGAAGTGTCTTCAACCACTAGAGGAGCTTCCAACCACTGAAACTAACCAGAACTACTAGAGGAGTCTTCAACCACAAGGAGAATCTTCAAAACCTGTTCAGAAAATTATTTTGTGAACTACAAGGAAGCTATCGTCTACAATCAAGATGAATAAGCTAGCGCTACAATCAACATGTTTTGATAACATCAAAACATTATGCACCAACTACAACAAGGATAGCAAGAGCAGGAAAACAAAGGAGTACTTGAACAAGCGGCTGTTCTCGTTAGAAGCTCAATGGATGGATTTTAATGCACGACATACATTACTGTTGCAAGAAATCGAAGATAAAAACATACACTACTTTGCAGAAGATGTCTATGGTAAAACCAAGAACATGTTCGAAACAACGAAAACCGACATTTTGAAAATGTTGCAAACTACTGAAGAAAATGTCAAGTTCGATCTGACCGACTTGTCGGGAGAACCTGATGAGAAAACGAAGACGTAGCTGACTAAACAGGAATGCAACTTCAAGGCCATCGATAGGGCTATGGCTAAAATTGATGTAGAAGCCATAGCTGAAAAATGGGAGCTTGACGATCACTTGTCAATCTTGAAGTCAAAGTGGGATGCTATAGACAAAACGCATTGGGAGCTGGAAGCGATACTTAAAGGCTCCAACTCTAACTACAACAACATGTTCGTCACTACAGAAGACAAGTACGACGAGTTAAGAAAAAACCTTAAGCCGTAAGATTTGGTCGACTGCGCACTACGAAAAATCGGCGCCAAAAATTGAGGTTCCTGAATTCTCGGGTAACTACACCCAATGGATTTCCTTCAAGGATCTCTTTATGGAAACCATACACAACAACCCGATGATTAACAAAGCGCAAAAGATGCAGCATCTGAAAACGCGGTTGAGAGGCGAAGCTGAACGATTAGTGCAACATCTGAGTATCAGTGCAGAAAACTACACATCTTGTTGGGAGATACTGACTCAGCGGTTTGACAATCGGAGACTGCAATGCACGTCATTTTTAAACATCATGCTCAACCTGCCCGTCATCCAACAACCCGACGGCTTCAACCTCAAGAAGATGCATGACGTTATTACAGAATGTATGAACGGAGTAGCAAACATCGGTTTAGATATCGCAACTTGGGACCCAATTATAGTACACTTGATGTCGCAGAAACTCGACACTACTTCATACGGCGAGTACACAAAGGAGCTGCGGGATCCGAGGGATGTGCCAAACTTGAACGAGCTGTTAGACTTCCTGGAAAACAAATTCATGGCTTACGAAGCCATGAAGAACACGAAAAAGGAAGCACCTTACCAACGCCAGGAAGCCGCTACTAAGGCATTCAACAAACATCATCCTGTGAAACTACACAACTACGAGCAGCAGAAATCGTTCAAGAAAACTTACCATACGGCTTACGGTCATTGCCCGAACTGTGACGGAAATCACGTGTTGATGAACTGTCCAAAGTTCATCAACATGGACTCATTTCAACGGAATGACACAGTTTCGAAATTGCACGTGTGTAAATACTGCCTATACAGTCATGGTAACACAAAATGCGCATCATCAAAAACTTGCAAAGAATGCAATAGGAAGCATCACACCTTATTGCACAACACTGACAAGAGAAATAATTCTAACTTATCGAATACAGAAAGAAACAACAACAATCCAGGTCAACGACTAAGCAGTTCCAACCATGTCTCAACCAGCGAGATGGAGATCTTGCTAACGACTGTGCAGATTAAGATAAAGTCTGCAAATGGAAATTATATGACGCTTCGAGCACTACTAGACCAAGGCTCGCAAGTTAACTTAATAACAGAGAACGCCGCACAGATGCTACGACTACCAAGGAAACGGCTGAATGCAACTATAACGGGAGTAGGAGCAGCACCTGGAAGCTGCAAACTGCTGCTTCAACTTACCTGCAAGTCTATTCACTCGGACTATGCATTCGAAACACAGGCACTTATCTTAAGCAAACTTACGAACAATTTACCTAACTCATCGTTCGAGAAGGCTAACTGGCCGCACATAGAAAACCTGAAACTTGCTGATCCGGAATTCAACGTATCAAGTCCCATAGATCTACTACTTGGGGCAGACGTGTATTCCGACATCATCCTTGACGGGGTCTTGAAAGGCAGTCAACAGTCTCCTGTAGCGCAACAGACGCACTTAGGCTGGATCCTGTGTGGCAAACTGAAAACTTTTAACTGTCACATGACACTGGTCGACCTAAGCGAATTGACTAAATTCTGGGAGAACGAAGACATAACTAGCAGCAATCATGACATGATTCCGAAAGATGATCAGTGTGAAGAATACTACAACAAGACAGTACAACGAAATGCAGACAACAAATACATCGTTAAGATGTCGATAAGCCCTGAGTTGCAAGACAAACTCGGGAAATCAAGGTCAATCGCTATCTCACAATTTCTTCAATTAGAAAAACGCCTGGAAAAGAACAACAAACTTGCAACAATGTATCGGGACTTCATCAGAGAATACATGCAACTACAGCATATGAAGCCGGCATCTCCAATAGCAGCTGCCGTGCCTGAATGCTACCTTCCACATCATGGTGTCTTGCGAGAGCAATCAACTACGACCAAACTAAGAGTTGTTTTTAACGCCTCGCAAAAGACAACAACAGGGCACAGCATAAATAGCTTACTGGAAAAGGGTCCAAATCTACAGAAGGACATTCAAAACCTTATACTAAAGTGGAGGACCTACAAGTACGCTTTCACCGCTGACATAGAGAAGATGTACCGATGCATCTGGATAGCTGAAGATCAACAACCACTACAGAAGATAATATGGCGCAACTCTCCTGCTGAAAGAATACAAGAATATCAACTTTGCACCGTGACATATGGAACCAAGTCCGCACCATGGCTGGCCATGAGAACTATGAAACAGTTAGCCCTGGATGACGGTCACAAATATCCAGATGCCGCCAAGATCCGAGTTCTACGTGGATGACGTAATTAGCGGTCACGTCTGTCTAGAAAAAGCAAAAGACCTACAGAGTTCCCTTATCAACCTACTAAAGGGTGGCGGCATGAACTTACGCAAATGGACAGCTAACCACCCCGCGCTGCTAGAGAGTTTAGAGGAGGATCAAATATCAACTAAAGGAATATTTGATTTCAAAACTGAAGACTCGACTAAAACGCTCGGACTTGGCTGGAACCCAAACCTCGACACGTTCATGTTTAACTGGAGTCTGGAAGAAAAATCAAAGGGTCAGACCACGAAAAGGCACTTACTGTCTGAAATTTCGAAACTATACGATCCTTTGGGCTGGTTGGCTCCCATAACAGTCTCGGCAAAATTATTATTTCAAAAGGTGTTGAACAGCAAACTTGCATGGGATGAAGAACTACCGAGTGACATACTAAACGAGTGGGTCAAAATTAAAACTGAACTTCCAGATGCAAGAAAAATCAAACTAAACAGATGAAACAGATAGAGTTAATAGGATTCTGCGACGCAAGTGAAAAGGCGTACGCGTGTGTCATATACAGCCGAGTTAGGAACGAGAAAGATACACCGACTGTAACTTTACTTGTCGCTAAAACAAGGGTTGCGCCTCTATCACAAAAAACTACGTTGCCCCGATTGGAACTATGTGGTGCACTACTACTGTCTAAACTTATGGCAAAAACTGCTGAAGCTCTATCTGGATATACTTTGTCCGTACAAGCATGGTGTGACTCTCAAGTGGTCTTAGCGTGGCTGCAGGGAGATGCATCAAGATAGGATAGATACGTGTCCAACAGAGTTCACAAAGTAAAACAAGTCATTCCTTCCGACAAGTGGCGCTACGTAAAATCGGCACAAAACCCTGCTGACTGTGCATCTAGAGGAATGATGCCGAGTAAACTCATAAACTTCGAGCTCTGGTGGAAAGGTCCGGATTTCCTGATAAGGGAAGAAGACTCAGACCTCATGAAAAACTCCACATGTTTGTTTACAACTAACCAGGAAAGGATCAACTTAGCAGCGGCAACCTTAGAAGAGGTGTCAAAAAACAATGAACATTTTATAAATAACCTGTTACACAAACATAGTTCATTGATGCAAGTAATTCGAGTAACGGCTCAGGTGCTGCGCTTTATCGCGACGGCACGCTCCAAGATGAAACCTGAAACCACCTACCTTACGGTTAGCGAACTCAAGTCAGCAGCTGATCGAATAATTACATATGTGCAAACTACAGAGTTGCAAAATGAATGTAAACAACTAAAGGCAAATGGAACTGTAACCAACAAGAGTACTATATACAAATTAAACCCCTACATGGATGAAAAAGGGATTATAAGAGTCGGTGGAAGACTGAAAAACTCCGACTTGCCCTTCGAGATGAAGCATCCGATAATCCTTCCACGAAAGGGAAGACTAACTCAGCTCATAATCGAACAAGCGCATCTGACAACACTTCATGGAGGTGCGCGGCTGACATTGGCTCAAATCCGACAGCGCTACTGGATTGTTGGCAGCAACAGAGCTGTGAAAACTCAACTACGACATTGCGTGCGATGTCACCGCTACAAACCAATCAATAGCTACCAACTTATGGCGGATTTACCTCAACAAAGAGCAACCCCATCCCGACCTTTCACACATACTGGGGTAGACTTCACTGGACACGTGCATGTCAAACTGAACAAGGGCAGGGGAGTAAAAACCACAAAAGGATACATCGCTGTATTTGTGTGCATGGCTACTAAAGCTGTACACATTGAACTGGTGTCTGACTTAAGCACCGAAACCTTTATCGCCGCTTTCCAGCGCATGTGCGCTAGACGCGGTACACCTCAACACGTATACTCAGACTGTGGCACTAACTTCATTGGAGCTTCAAAGATGTTGCGCAATGAATATCAACAGTTCCAACAAGAGCTATCGCCAGTGTTCTTCCATGAGATCGGTAAAATGGAGGTAGAATGGCACTTCAACGCTCCTGCATGGCCGAGCGCTGGGGGTTTATGGGAAGCGGCCGTCAAATCAATGAAACATCATCTTCACCGTGTACTGGGAGATCAAAAACTTACTTTTGAGGAGTTTACTACGCTACTGGCAAAAATAGAAGCCTGTATGAACTCAAGACCCCTCTGCCCGCTCACTGAAGATCCCGAGGAATTTCAGAATTACCTAACACCCGGTCATTTCCTCACTGGAAGCCCCACGATGTCACTTCACATCTCAAGCCACTCTGACGAAAAGTACGTCAACTTACGTCAACGTTGGCAGCTAACGGAACACATGCTGCACCAATTTTGGAAGCGCTGGTCAAGTGACTATCTAACTCAACTTCAGACCAGAGGCAAATGGAACAAACCAAAAAAGAACATTCAGGAAGGCGATATAGTCCTAATCAAGGACAACAACTTGCCACCCGGAAAATGGGCCATGGGGCGCGTACTCGAACTGCATCCCGGTTCTGATGGTTATGTTCGAGTGACCACGGTGAAAACCCAAACTGGAGTCATTAAACGACCCATAGTGAAATTATCACCTGTACCCATTGACACGACGGGCAACGAAAGCGACGAAGACTGTAAGACGGAGCTACAAAAGCATGATGCAGTCAAAAAGGTCAGGCACTCAAATTACTAGCCTGGAACCCGAGCGACCGATTTATTATGACACCATAGGCAAAATTGAACTTATACACGATGAATGGACTTTGCTTACATACTACAACCTAACTACTTACTGGCAAGGCGTTCAACATATTGAGAAATATGTCGACGGGGTAAACGACCTTTGCCAAAAGATCCATCAAAGTTATTGCCAAGCTACGACAGATCAACTCTTGCACGAGATGGAACTACTAAACTTCAATGACACAATCCTGCTGGCTCCCCACAAGCATTTATCTGTGCGCAAGAAGCGCGGCTTGATCGACGGAGTAGGCATGGTAGCCAACAGCTTATTCGGCGTCTTAGACCAGAAGTTTGCTGAAAAATATCACAGAGATATTGATGCCATACAACGCAACGAAAACTATCTGCGCGAACTCGCAAAAAATCAAACATCGATTATGCAACTGCAAAATGACGTGTTGAAGAAAAACGATGAAAACATCAAACTGCAATGTAAGATGATTGAACTCTTCATGGCAGAAACTAAGACGAATCTGGGCAGCATTGAAACAGAAATACAAATAATGATGGCCACAAGCTACTTCAACTCTGCTTCGCTCACAGCATCGCTACTACTACAAAACCTCAAAGAGATACAAACCATGCTCCTGAACACTCTCACCAACGTCTACAGTGGACATATGGACGTACACTTAATAACACCAGCCAGTCTAGTAAGGGAACTAGAAGATATATCCGGCAGACTGCCGAGGACACTGTCACTGCCGACGGAGAACCTTAGAGAAGACATCAAGGAGATTTACAAGCTGATGTATGTGAAAGCACGCATAACAAAGAACTACTTCATGTTTGAAGTCCATATCCCATTAATTTCGGATGAGGATTTCACCTACTATCGGGCTATAGCCATACCATTTAAAACGGAGTCAAACTACAAACTGATGATGTTATCTTCACCATACATTGCCGTGAACTTTGAGAAGAACTCCTACATCTCATTAAAAGAAGAAGACTTTAAGCAATGCACTAAAAAACAAAAGGACAACTACATTTGCACCTTCAAAACAAGAATGCACCTTGCGAAGCAAAATTACTAGGTCATCGGGAAACTGCGTCACCGTGTGACGTGCACAGCGTGTCATGCGAGGAGACATGGATCAAGTTGCATGCATCAAACAGCTGGATGGTTATTTGCTGCGGAACGTGCGAATTACGTACTGTTTGTGAAAACGACGTAATACCGCAAACTATCACAACGGCGGCAATCATAACTGTGGGTCAAGGATGCGTTCTGAGGTCAAAGGATCTTACCATCGCTTCGCACAACCAGTACAACAGCAACCTCAACGTGAACTATGACATGCGTGTTCCAATTTGGATTCACCAATAAATAACATCGTCAACGTCACACTTCATAACGCACCACACGCCTTATTTACTCTCAAGAAAAACGAATTTGAGGAAATAGACGAGAAGCTGCGTTTCCAACAAGAGAACGAGCCGAAACTACCATCAACCATCACGGATCATGACGTACACCAATACACAATTTGCTATCTTTTACTAACAATTGCTGTCGTCACGTTCCTGTGGGTCATGATAAGGAAATACTGCTCACGGCTCAAGAAACGATTTCACACAAACACAGAGCAAACGCAAGAAAACATCGAGCTTCAACCTATGGGACAACAGCCTGCCAATAGCAGACTTCCAGAAAACCAGCAGGCGGCCACGGACTACTGCCACCCTAAATCACAAGACAACATTGCGTTTAACTTCGATTAATTTGTAATGTGTGCTTAACTATGTACAGGCGATTCTTTCTCTCTTTCTACACTCATCTTAGCTACTTTTGGGGGTTGCCAATATGTACGGTCTCATCACCGTACATTTTTCTGCATACTTGCAACCTACTTTAGGCCAACGATGTGCGTCATAATTTGACCGTATAAAACATCATAACAAAGCAACCAACGTAGATAGTGATCTAATAGCCGTGTTGCTATCCAAACCAAGAGAGAGAAATAGTCGCCTTCCATCTAAGTTATACTGTAGTTTTACTTAACTCAAATATATTTAACTAGTGAATCTAACTGTGACGTGTTTCTCTCCAACCAACTAACGGCGAATCAGTGTACGGACTTACGACCCGTACACTGATTCTGTTTCTGTTTTTTTTAGTAAGAAATAATTATTGTGCGTTAGCTTACTTAGCTAATATCAAACTTTTCTAAAAGTGGTAAGTAAACATACAATCATACATAATTTATGTATTATTTAAAGTAATGTTTTACTTTATTATATGTTTAATTAGTGAAATATTTTTGTTTTGTCAATGTAGTTGTTTTATTGGTCTATGTTTTACATAAACATTGTGTTGTGCGTAATAAAAGTTTACCAATTTCAGTTAAAATGACAAATCGTCCTAGTTTCGCCCAATTAGAAGGTTTAGTGGAATTCTTGGAGCAAACCCCAGGCATAGCTAAAGGTTTGCTTCGGACCGCTCAAGGCAAATTAGAAACGAAGATGAAATGGACAAATTTAGCAACATCTTTAAATTCACCTATTAAGAATCATTTTATCAGTATAGAATTTCATTAAAACATGTTTTCAGTATTGGGCTGAGAGGAAATGTGCTCTAAAGAAGCAGTGCGCAGACCTCGCAGCTTCAATAAGGCGCACTGGTGGTAGGACAGCAGGCAACTTGCCAGTTTTGTCTGCCTTAGACAATAGATTGGTGGCGGTGATGGGTGGACAAGAGTTTGCGACTGGAGATTCAAGATTGACAGTCAATCCATTTCCTCAATCAGTAATATATTTTAATATTTACAATTTTATCATACCTATGTTATTTATGTTAAGTATGCTAAATATTTTATTATAATAATAATCATTTTATTGTTTCAGACTAGACCTACCGAGTCACCAGTTGATATAGAGGATGTTGTAATTGTACAAGAAGACACTGAAATGGATTCTTTACAAAACGTTTCCCCTATTCCTAGCACGTCACATAATGACGCAATACCAGCATCATCCACAAGTAAGTCTTTATTCGAATTTGTTTAGGAATGTTTAAATATTTTGAATAAGCTGTCCATCAGTCACACAACCCAAGTACCTACACACACTTAAGTGGCCTGTGTAACAATGAAGTGTTTTGGGACTTATTTATTGACTTGTTTTTTGCAACAACTGAGAAGTTTCAAACTTGTTTGGTCAAGTGTGCTGATTTTAAATTACTATTTTGTATGTTTTAGTACCTGCGCCGCCCACGCCACTTCAGAATACTATACCACCACGACACCGGCGGCGCCGCTCTTTGATTCCGAGGCCGTTGGATGCAAATATGGAGCAGTTCGCAACTATCGAAGCGCGGAGAGTTGAAGCGGAATTAATAACAGCGCAAGCATTTGCTCAATTGTCCGAACACATTGGCAATATGACAAGTGCTTTGACATCTATTGCTAATGCAATTTCGGATGTAGCGGGAAAAATGCCAAATCCTTGATTTACCCTTTCAAATGCATTAGAGATTAATGACAAAGCTTTATTTAGTGCTAATGTTTTCGGCTATTGATTAAAGGCTCGCTTCAAAACAATTTTTCGCTTTAGTTATTTGATTTATTTCTTTATTGTTAATTTGTTTCTATTATTAGTAAGTAGGTAAGTAAGTAAATAAAAGTATGTTTAAGAAAAAATAAATATTTATTCATTTCTCAATGTTTTCAATAAATATGTAGGTAGGTGGTAGGGGTTGCCGGAGGCTCTACGCGGGGGTCGTGCGGTCCATGGCCCTTTACGGGGCACCAGTATGGGCGGGTTCCCTGAGGCGGCGACCAGCCCGCCGGTTGAACGCGTCCCAAAGGGTCATGGCCATCCGGCTAGTCCGGGGATACCGCACGGTCTCCGGTGAGGCGACGAGCCTCCATGCTGGATTGCCGCCATGGGATCTGGAAGCAAAAGTCCTCGCGCAAATATGGGAATGGCGCGAGGAGGAGAAATGCCGGGGCGAAACTCCGCTGCCGCGACAAATCATGGCTCGGCGGACAGAGCTCCGGCAAGATCTCATGGCGACATGGAGAGGGCGACTGTCGCAACCCAGCGCTGGGCACGCCACAATAGTGGCGATAAGGCCCCTCTTTGAGGAGTGGCTTGAGAGGCGTCACGGCGTCCTCACCTTCCGCCTGACGCAGGTCCTCACCGGACACGGCTGTTTCGGGAGGTTCCTGTTCAGGATAAGGCGGGAGGAAACGCCGGGGTGTCACCATTGTGCGGATCGCCCGGAAGACACGGTAGAACATAGGTGGAGGTCTGCCCCGCTTGGGCGGAGCAACGCCGTGTCCTCGTGGAGGCGATCGGCGGTGGCGACCTCTCGCGTCCGGCCCTGGTTCAGGCCATGGTACGGAGCGAGAGGGCATGGGAAGCTGTCACCTCCTTCTGCGAAGCAGTAATGCTCGCGAAGGAGGAGGCAGAACGCGTGAGGGAGAGGCACCGGAGGCGCCCTCACGCCCCAAGCCACCGCAGGAGACGCCCGGGCGTCGGGGGTCGCATGCCGATGCCTGGCCACCGTAGGCGCGGGCTTGCGGACGGCGAGTAACGGGTAGCTCGCCGCCCGATAAGGACCAGGCCCGAGTCGACGGCGCGTAGTGTTCCACGCGCGCCTCAAAGAGATGTCAGCAAAATTGACGGGGTCCGCTAGGGCCGATGCCTGTCTGGGTCGCGGATAAATTTTAAAATAGTTACCGCGGCCCTGGCTCAAGCAACTGAAGGAACACGGGTGGGTTTTAGTCAGTAAAAGTCTGACACGCCATCCCGCTTCACCCAGAGCGGGAGAAGTAATCAAAAAAAAAAAAGGTAGGTGGTGGGGTCTAGAAATTAATAATTTATATACATAAACTCAATGGGCCTTATCAGAAAGCTTACAGTCACTCAAAGGTCAATGGAGAGGGCTATGCTCGGCGTTTCCTTGCGTGATCGAATCAGAAATGTTGAGATCCGTAAGAGAACCAGGGTTACCGACATAGCCCGAAGAATTGCCAAACAAGTGGCAGTGGGCAGGGCACATTGCTCGCAGAACGGATGGCCGATGGGGCAGAAAGGTTCTGGAGTGGCGACCGCGAACCGAAAGACGTTGCGTTGGAAGGCCTCCCACCAGGTGGACCGATGACCTGGTGAAGGTTGCAGGAATCCGCTGGTTGCGGGACGCACGGGACCGGTCAATGTGGCGACGCTTGGGGGAGGCCTATGTCCAGCAGTGGACGTCTTTCGGCTGATATGATGATGATGATACATAAACTGTAAAAATACTAATTCACTAATAGAATGAAATCCATTTTACTGAAGATAAAGTAAAACATTTTAACTAATAATAAAATTTAAACCTAAAAATATCCTATCTAAATCTTACCATTTTTTTTTACCTACCTTCTACTGGCCCACAACTGCTGAACTAAAACATTTCGCTTTTCGATGCCTTGTCTTATTTCAGCAGCTGTGCTGCTAGTTGATTCTTGAGAAGTGACAGCTGGATATTCATTTCCATCCTCTGCTGTATTCTCCACAAGATCGTTACCTACTCTATTGATACACATGTTGTGTAAGACAAAACAAGCATTAATTATTTTGGCTTGTACATCAGGATGATAATGTAGCACTCTATGCACGAGTAAGCACCGCCATCTATTTTTGAGTACGCCAATGGCACGTTCCACTGTATTTCGTGCAGAGCAGTGCAACTTGGTTTAATATTGTTCTGGGGAGCCTTCAGCAGCATCTACTATAGGTGTCATCATATACACCCTCTGGGCATATCCAGAATCACCTGAAAAGTTAAACTAATTAAAATATATTCACAATCAGTAAAACTAAAATTGATCTGGACTAATTATTTAATCATTTACTTGCCTAGTAAAAACACAGTTTCTCCATTATTGTTCAAATCAATTGAATGTTGTTTCACAGGATGCTGATTCCAGACAAAACTGTCATGTGATGCTCCTCCAAATGAAGCATCTACTGACAGAATTCTTAGGTCTGCATCACATATCTGAAAATATATAAAACAAAGACATCTTATTATGAAGTAAATTACAATTAAATATTACTTAATAAAAAGTATTGCCTTACAATCAGAACATTTCTTGAATGGAAATGTTTGCGATTAAAAAATCTCTCTTCATTTTCTATAGGGCTAATTATGGCTACATGAGTGCCATCGATACATCCTATAACATATGGTATGTGAAATTTTCCATTAAACCTGGAACATAAGGAAAAGAATATGGTTAATTTAAGTACCACGGCATTTTGGGTAACATAAAAAAAATTAGTTATATTATCTAAGTTTGATAACAATTAGGTATTTACCATTAGTATTAACTTCTTTTTATAGCATCTCTTTCACGACGAGTTTGAGGAAACTTAATCCATTTACTTTGTACTAATGGATGGTTAAGAGCTGCCGTTACATCTCTAATAGTACGAGGAACAGATTGCTGCGACATTTGGGTCCCATATGTGCCTCCAACTAGTTTTTGGTAACTCCCAGTCGCATAAAAGGACAATGTCACTAAAACCTGCAAGAATTATACAAGTGTTTAGCTTTATCTTCGAAAAGAGTCATGATTTATATCATTGTTAGAAGTCAAGTAACAAAGACAGCATAGGTACCTTATATTTTGGTCATATATCACTTCTTCTCTTAGGAGTTTGCATAAAGCGCTTAATGTTTTCATAAATTTCCTCAAACAAATCCTTGCTCACTCTATAATTTGCTTTAAATTCGTCTTCATTCATAGAAAACGCCTTGTCCGTATAACGCATCATCCGACGCTCATCTCGTATTTGTTTTAATTGTTTTTTATGCGAATTACGTAAAACACTGTGTATTACTGCTAAACGTGCCATATTATACACTTATTAGTTATTGAAAATCACTTAAAACGCACAACAATTTCTAAAAAGTTACACTATTGTTATTGGAAAAATTTCAATCAACAAGCAATCCCAACGTACACGTGACGCAATTGACAGCTGTCAGAATAGACTCGAGAGTAGCGTTTACCGCCCGATCCCGATTCCACTTAGTTCCCCAAATAGACACACTATTTAACCAATGTGGCGCTAGCGTCGAACTCAAGAGTACGAAACGTTAAAATTCCAATGTCGATCGGTAGGAATTAAATTCAAGAGTAAGCCTCCTGATCTTAGCTTTGTCAGCGCACCTTCCACTTCAGATTCCAGGAAGCTCTAAGAAGAGATCTTTAAACTGGATTACCGACTCATCAGATCTCCCTGCTTCTTTGTATAGGCTCTCACAGTACAGCCACCATCTCTCCGTAACCTGGTCTATTTTCGTTAGACCTGGGCTATTGAAGATGATCATGGGCACTTAGCCCATGATCATCTTCAATAGCCCAGGTCTTCGCCTTGAAGTCCCGGGTAATACTCTTCACTTTCAAGAATAGATCTTTTGTATGCATATACTGCGCGTGCTCCTCAATATCCTGACATATTGAGTTCAGGTATTGGTTGTAGTCTCTGCGGCATAAACACTGTACCTTTGCTGAAAGAAGCTGGTATTGAGCTAGGTCTGAGTCGTCTCTGGCTGTCAGTAGCTGTTTTCTTTCCTTGATCGCCGTCCATGTCTCGTCAGTAATCCACGCCTTTTTTGGATGATCAGTGTCCTGAAATTTAACTTCTGTCCGTGATTGGAGCACAATCTGTTTTAATCTGGTCCAGTTGGTGTCTGTGTCAGCACTGGGATCCACTTCAAAGTTTGCGGCTTTTCTGCTAAAACTTTCCTTAAAAGCGGCTGGTGTCGGCTGGGAGGGTCGGATTTGCTGCTTGACCGTGGTTCTTATACACCTCTTTAGCTTGATGGTCACTTCTGCCACCAAAAGCTTATGATCACTTCCGCAGTCGGCTCCAGGGTACGTCTTGGTGTTGCTAATGCAGGATCTCCATCGCTTTGCGACTACAATGTAGTCAATTTGATTTCTGAAGCGATCTCCTGGCATAACCCAAGTATATAGACGTCTTGGGTGGTTCTGGAAACAGGTGTTCATGATAGTGAGGGAGTTTTCTGCGCAGAATTGAAGCCACATCTCACCTCTATCATACCTATCCCCATAACCATATTTCCCGACTACTTCTCTTAGATGGTCCTCACGCGTTGTTGATCCGACCTTTGCGTTCAGGTCTCCCATCAAGAGGGTGATCTCTCTTCTGGGGAAGCTTTTAAGAGTGTCCTCTAGCAGTCTAAAAAACTCGTCGATTTCTGTTTCCGACGACTGAGAAGTTGGTGCATACACTACAACAAGGATCATGCGACATGGTTTTGAGTTAATTCTCATGGTAATTATTCGGTCACTCTTTGGATTGTATCCGAGAACAGACTTGTTGATCATTGGAAATACACTGACGCCTACTCAGCCCCGCCGCTCCGCCTCTACAGTTGGTCTTATCAGAATATCAGCGCAGCGTTATTTCATTTTTTTTTTTTTTTGGATATCGCTGCACATGCTGAGATAGGAGCCTTTTTGGTCTCGCACGGGGTTTTTATTTTTAATTTTGTTTAATTTTAAGCTGATTTCTCGTGTCTCCTGTGCGGGTCACAAATAAATACTTTTTCTTTCTTTCTTTCTTTTTTACTCCATTCTTGCTTACGCTTTCTGGTCCCGAAATGTAGATGGTATGTCCAGAAGCCGTGGTAAAGAAACCCGAGCCTCTCATGTGGGTTTCCGTAATCCCCAGAATCTCCAGATGGTAACAAAGTCAAAGTCAAAGCACTTTATTTCAAGTAGGCCAGTTACAGGCACTTTTGAATTGTCAAAAGACAAAATAAAATATTACAAAATTATGGTGCTACAGTCCCAGTCACAAGACATAATAACTGTGAAAGTACCGTAGATGCCCATTCCAAGGCGTAGATCTCTATGGAGAAGAACGGGCAAGAAACTCCATGGACACTCTTTTTCAATTAGGTAATTATTACAAATCATTTGTTACATCATTCATGTTGAGATTACACATTATGTGAGAACGATGTAGAAAGTTAAAAGTGTCCATAGTAAATATAAAAATACAATTTTGCTCCTTGCTTATAATCTCCACTTTCCCTGGTTGAAGCATGCCCCAGACATTCCATGTCCCTACCCTGATCTTCTTCCGCAGTTGCGGGCGGTTAGTTGGGATGGATGCGTTTTTGTCACCAGTAGCATCCTGTACGTACTGAGCCTGATGAGTCACTACAGTGGAACCAGTAGCATACTTCACACCATGTGACCTGGAATCGACATGGGGCCGGGTGGTAGCCGGGTCGCATGCCATCGCTCTCTCGTTATCAGACATTTTCATACGGGTTTCTTGGGAAGATAATGCAGTGGTTTCCCCTTGCCTTCTGCATCAGTCGTTTTTGGGGCTATTTGGGCTCCAAGGCTGCTGACACCTCTTCTGCCTGGTTTCCCAAGCAGGTGATTGCCTCGTTAGTTGTCTAGCAGGGAGCACCACGACAGCTGGAGGGCTGTCGTCCCAGGTTGCTTGTGTGTACAAACTTCCAGGGCGTGCAGGTGAGGTTGACTGGGGCTGACTAGATGTTATTGTCACTCTCCCGTATCTACCAAATGAAGAAATAGTGTTTCGATCAAAAATGTGAAAATGTTTCATTGCCAAAGGCTCATCTTAAAAGTTAAGTATCTATATAATTCTAGTTAAAATGATTTCTTAGTATGACTAAATGCAACCAATCTATAATATAAACTATATAGTTAATGTATTGCATCTCATTTTTATCGTTAATCATGCTCAAAGAACATAATATCGGCTATTTATTGGGTTCATTGTTTAATTTTCGAGTAGATTAGAGGCCGCCATGTTTACAAAATAATCGAATTTGCGGGGCATGCTTGTTACGCATGGTCAACCTTAATAGATCGCTGCATCGGCATACCTGCATATACATTGCACACGGCACCTACGGGCACGAAACGCAAGCTCAGCATAACGTGACCAATTGACGTCAATCGAACCTTTCCATAGAAACATAAAAACGTGGAGCGGCACTTTTGGATCTGACATCGACCAATTGACACTTTAGTATAATTAGTCGTAATTTCAATACTTTGTAATACAGTAATAAATTAGTTTATTAAAATAAATTTGCATTTTTTTGGATCCTCCGGTTGCACCCATCGTAATTGGCGCAGTCGGTAGGATAGTCCAGTAAATTCAGTGAATCGATCACCGACAACGGGCTATTCGAACCTACGGGTGTGCGGCTACGGAGGAGTATCCGAATATCGATACCACAGAGAGATGCAGATTTGGTAAGTACCTAGATCTACTAGAGTTGCTCGCCTTCCTATATTTTAGTATCCTTTGTGTAATTTCCTTTTTTTTCTTCTGTGTTTCCTTTGTGTTAATTTCCTCAAGTGTTTCTATTAAACTTTCAAAATTTTTCACCCACGTATATCACGGACTCCTAAGTCGAGTATTTCTAATAGGAACTCGCAAATCGATGCGAATAGGAATTTAGATACTATATTAGAAGATAGTGAAAGTGTAGAATCTTACTTAATCATAGAGAATAATTTAACTAACAAAATGAGTACCGATTTGGTAGATCAAGTTTACAAGGCCTTACGCCTCGTTCCCGAATTCGACGGGAACCCGAACGTGCTCACGCGGTTTGTACGTTTATGTGACCAACTTGTCGCGCAATTTGTTAAGGCAGAGCCAGGTTACGAACTAAGTAATTTATCCTTGTTGAACGGCATACTTAATAAAGTTACCGGAAATGCCGCCCGCACAATAAATTCAAACGGCATTCCCGAAACCTGGCAGGGTATTAGAAACGCCCTGATTAATAACTTCTCGGACCAGCGGGACGAGACTGCCTTATACAATGATTTGGCCCTGTTAACGCAAAAGAATTTATCACCACCGGAATTTTACGAAAAGTGCCAAACTTTATTTAGTACAATTATGACGTATGTGACCTTGCATGAGCCCATATCTACTACCATCGAGGCCAAACGGGCACTATATAAAAAATTAACCCTACAGGCATTCGTTCGTGGCCTAAAAGAACCTTTAGGCTCGCGTATTAGGTGCATGCGACCCGACACCATCGAAAAGGCCCTCGAGTTTGTGCACGAGGAAATTAACACCATGTACTTACAGCAGCGTAATGACCATTTGCCGGAGCGGAGACCTGTGCAGTCTACGTCTTCATTTAATCCCAGTACGTATCAGATTAAGCCATTTAATTTGCATACTCCACAGCCAGTCACTTTTTCAGCGCCGTTTAATCAGCCCGGTCCCTCCAAAAGTTTTTATCAGCCACAACCGCCAAGGCCAATGCAAGCTTGGGGACCCCAAGTGCCTTTCAATCGCGGTCCCACGCGAACCCAACAAATGTTAAGCGCACCCCCGCCTAACCATAGGCCCCAGAGCAACGTGTTCCGATTGCCTCAACAAAGGCCTAGTTACACGCCCATTAATAATGGCCCTAAGCCCATGAGTGGTGTAAGCCACTTTGTTCCTAAACCTATGCCGAGACCTTCGACAGGACATGACTGGACTCAACAAGGAAATCCACCTCCCAGTAACTACTTTAAGACTCGTGAGATAAATGTTAACGAAGTAGACTTTTACGACTATTATGAATACCCCGACTATGCCTATAATGACTATTACGACCAGTTCTACCCTGTACCTTACAATTACGAACCTGTGTATGAGCCACTAGCTCATAGTGATTATGTTCCTGTGCACGTAGAGGAACATCAGAATGTGCCTGAAGGAACATCTGCCCAAGGAACGTCTGCTGAAGGCCAGGATTTTCATACAGCCCCGAAATCAGACAAACCAAAATAGAGATTAACTTACAAACCCAGAGACAACTTCCATTCATTCAGATTGCTAATCCACCCATTAAACTATTAGTAGATACCGGTGCGAACCTATCTTTTATTAGCCCGAACGTTGTAGAAAGATTTTATCATCATATCCAGTGTAATTATGAGCCTTTCGAAGTCACTAACATCCACGCGACAACTCGTAATAATTATTCCATTACTATACCGTGCTTCCCGGAATTTGGAGAAACCTGTGACATTACCCTATACATTTACAAGTTCCACAATTATTTTGACGGCTTAATAGGCTTAGACTTACTAGAAAAGTTAGAGTCTAATATAGATTTAAAGAATAAGGTTCTTGTTACACGTAATTCATCTAATCCCTTGCGAATGTATGATTCACGTAATTGTAATCTTTACGAGGACATAGTACCCGCTAATTCATCCAAATTAGCTAGAGTCCCCATTAATCTTCATGATGGTGACGTAATAATATCAGAGCAGACTATTTCCAATTGCACTATTCGCGACTGTGTTACTTCTGTTAAAAATAACCGTGGCATCATAGAAATAACTAATCCAACTAAACATGATGTAGTTTTCTCAATCGACAGGCCAGTTACCGCGGAACTTTTTAACGAGCAAAGCGCGACTATCTATCAGCCTAGCGATCGCGTATCCGAGGTATTATCAAAACTACGCACTGACCATCTGAATCCTGAAGAACGAGCCAACCTAGAATCTCTTTGTGCACAATATGCTGACGTTTTCTATATCGATGGTGAACCTCTAACTTTCACCAATAAGATAAAGCATAGTATTCATACCACCGACGAATTACCTGTCTATACTAAGACCTATAGATATCCCTTTGTTCACAGACAGGAAGTTCAGGATCAGATTAGCAAAATGTTAGACCAAGGGATAATCCGTCCCTCGCAGTCAGCCTGGAGCTCACCCATCTGGGTAGTTCCAAAAAAATCTGATGCGTCCGGAAAGACTAAATGGCGCATAGTCATTGATTTTCGTAAAGTCAACGAGAAAACCCTCGATGACAAGTACCCAATCCCCAATATTAATGACATCTTAGATAAACTTGGTAACTGTCATTACTTCACAACTCTAGACCTTGCAAGTGGATTTTACCAGGTAGAAATGGACCCAGCCGATATTCACAAAACGGCCTTCAATGTAGAACATGGGCACTTTGAATTTTTACGCATGCCCATGGGTCTCAAAAATTCTCCATCCACGTTTCAACGCGTGATGGATAATGTCCTCAGGGACCTCCAAAATGTCATATGTCTCGTATATCTCGATGACATAGTCGTTTTTAGTGTTTCCTTACAGGAACACATGGTAAATTTAGAAAAAGTATTCAAGAGATTAAGGGAATCAAACTTTAAGATCCAGATGGATAAGTCGGAATTTTTAAAGCTTGAAACTTCATACTTAGGTCACGTAATAAGTAAGGACGGTATTAAGCCTAACCCCGATAAGATCATCGCCATCCAGAAATTCCCTATTCCTAAGACAGCTACCGAGATCAAACGCTTTTTAGGCCTGTTAGGATACTATAGGAAATTTATTCCTGACTTTGCGCGCATTACGAAACCCATGACGCAATGTCTCAAGAAAGGTTCTAAGATCACCTTCAATGACCCTAACTACATCGACTGTTTTGAAAAGTGCAAACTACTACTGACTAACGACCCTATACTGCAGTACCCTGACTTTTCTAAGGAATTTGTGCTTACGACTGACGCATCTAACTTTGCCATAGGAGCTGTCCTTTCTCAAGGACCTATAGGACAAGATAAGCCCTTAGCATACGCGTCCAGGACATTAAACTCCAGTGAGATTAACTATAGTGTAATCGAGAAGGAGTTATTAGCCATAGTTTGGGCTACTAAATACTTTCGTCCATACTTGTTTGGGAGAAAGTTTAAGATAGTTACAGACCATAAACCCTTACAATGGGTTATGAGCCTTAAAGAACCAGGCTCCAGACTCACACGTTGGAGACTTAAGTTGAGTGAATACAATTTTACTACAGTATACAAGCAAGGCAAAAAGAACACTAACGCCGACGCATTGTCCCGCATTGAAATCAACAACGAGGACGCTATGTCTATAGCGGTAAATGTATCTGAAAAGCCTCACTCAACAGTAGGTTCTGAAACACTGACAGCCCCTACAAACAACCCTGACATACTCGACAACTCTGACACAGCAACTGTTCACACTAGTAACGAAGCCCCTATTCTAGAAGTGCCAATATCAGACGAACCCTTAAATAAATTCAGTAGACAAATCTGTTTTGTACTTGTAGGCGATATTAAAAAACGACCGACAGTGAGTAAGCCATTTGAAACACATACCCGAACTACCATTCAACTATCTGAGTCTAACCTGACTAACGACGTTATTAATGCAGTTAAAGAATATGTGAACCCTAAAGTCAAAACCGGTTTAATCATCCATCCTCCTCTTGCCATGTATAAAATAATCCCCATAATTCAAGACAACTTCAAAAGCTCTTCAATGAACATGGTTCTAACTAAAGTTGAATTAGAGAATGTTAAAGACTACCTGCGTCAACAAGACATCATAAAGAAATACCACGAAGGTAAAACAAATCATCGCGGTATCACTGAATGTTACTTAGCCCTATCTTCTAAATTCTACTGGCCTAAGATGAAAGAACACATCTCCAAGTACATAAATGAGTGTACTATCTGTGGTCAGGCTAAGTACGACCGTCACCCCATCAAGCAAAGATTTAACATTGTACCACCCCCTAGTAAACCTTTTGAAATTATCCATCTAGATCTGTTCACAGCTCAAACAGAGAAATTCCTTACCATTGTAGACGCTTTCTCTAAGTATGCACAAGCTTATCACCTTAGAGATAGCACCGCTTTAAGTGTAGTACAAGCTCTACTTGTATTTTGCACTCACCATGGGGTCCCATTGACTATTGTCACGGACGGAGGCCCTGAATTCACAAATCAGATTTTCTTAGAATTCAACCGAACTCATAAAATTATTCACCATAAAATATTAGCGCATTCCCCTAACGACAATGGCATAGTAGAAAAATTCCATTCTACCATTTTAGAACATCTTAGGTTATTGAAATTAGAGAGACGAAATGAACCAGTCGTTAATCTTATGCCTTATGCCATCTTAGCGTACAATAGTTCGATCCATAGCTTCACAAAATGTAGACCCTTGGACTTGATAACTGGACACTTTGACCCTCGAGACCCAATAGATATTGACCTATCTGAACACTTACTGCAACAGTACTCACAAGACCATAGGAAACGAATGGGTCAAGTATACGACCTTATTAACCAGACATCCTTACATGACAGGACACAACTGACTGAAACCCGTAACAGGGACAGAGAACCCGAGAAGGACTATACCCCTGACCAGCAAATCTTTGTACGCAATCCCATGGCGTCTCGACAGAAGTTAGCCCCGCGTTATACGCAAGATACTGTACTCGCAGATCTTCCAATCCACATCTATACGAAGAAGAAACGCGGTCCAGTAGCAAAATCTCGCCTTAAGCGAAGTCCTAAAGATCCCACTTTGTTACAGGATAATACTATGGCTGATGACCCTACATCCGGCCCAAGGACAAGAGATAACAGTTGAATCACTTGACAATGGACCAGGACTACTTCCCTTCAAATTAGGAGCGGCAAAGATCGTTTCCCATTTCCATTCTTTCCTAAGTCATATAGATTTAGAGAATATCCATCTTCAAATTGAAGTGGTAAAAACACAGATGGCTGAATTAAGTCCCTTAGTTAACAATAAAACCTTATTCCTATTCGACCCTCATCTGAAACATCTCAATAGTAAAATCAATTTAATTACTAGTAAAATTAGTATGTTTGAATCAACTCGTAGTAAAAGAGGCCTTATCGACGGTTTGGGTTCTGTAATAAAATCAATTTCTGGTAATTTAGACTACACCGATGCACTTAAATACGAAAACGCCATAAACACCTTACGTAATAATGAGCATAAATTAGAATTAGAAATTAATAACCATGTTAGTTTAAATAGTAAATTTATTTCACGTAGCTCTCAAATAATAGATAGTATAATTTCAAATCAAGATAAGATGAGTAAAGCACTAAACTTAATTTTGGAAAGTAACGCTAATAGGGATACAGATTTAATTAAATACGCCCATCTGGCCCAACATCTGTTAATCTTAGGAGATAATGTAGAAGATCTTTATGAAGAATTACGAAGTTTAGAGAACACCCTAACATTTATTCGTGCGTCGAGCAACCCGTACTCTTTATTTATTTTAGATGAAATTAAGTATATGTTAGGTAAATTAAGGATTTTATATGCTAATGACGAAATCCTTGACGTAGAAATTAGGCATTTTTATGAAATAATTAAACTAGGTTACTTCTATTCTAATAAGCAGATAGTAGTAGTTATAAAAGTCCCGATAGTTGTTTCCTCCACATATAATTTGTACAAACTTTCCCTTGTTCCTAACAGAAACCACGAAACTCTTATACCACCCTCACCTTTCGTAGCACTCTCTAGCTCAGACTCTAGGTACATAGAGACAGAATGTCCGAAGGTAAACTCCATATATCTCTGTGAGTCAACAGCCAACCTACAAATCCAGAGCAAACCAGATTGTATCCAGCATCTCATAGTCCATCAAGAACTTCAACCCAGCTGCAAGCTGACACCCGTAGCTCTCACCACCGAAGCCCTGGAAACCCTGGACGACAAGCATTATACCTTAAGTTTTCCTGTACCAACAAAAGTGAAGATGTCTTGCGGTCAAGAACAGTACCGGACCCTACGAGGCAGCTATTTGGCAATCATTCCCCTCAACTGTAACCTGAGAACACCCGCCTTCACTATCTCCAACACTGACGACCACATCAAAGGACATGTCGTGAAGATCATTGAGATGCCCCTATACAACGAGTCGAGGCCTGAAAATTATCCGAAGCTCATCCTAAATTCGCCAAATCTACAAAAACTTCACACGCTTAGCAACGAGATAGCGACGCAACTGCCTGTACATTTAGATGACGTCACCGATCCCGTCATTTACCACACTACTATACCCATGTACCTCGCACTATCCGGTACATGCGCACTCATCGCCACTCTAATCTATCGTCGGCTACGCATAAGAAAAGCATCCAGAGAAATCACAGAAAACTTCAACAGCAACCCTGAAGTCGTCTACGCAATCCCACCACCACGCACTATCAACCCAAGCCAAATAAGGATTGACCCTGGATGTCTACCATCGACCATCTTGAACAAGTCCATCGATACTCGCTGTTCTACGGGGGGAGGTGTTACGCATGGTCAACCTTAATAGATCGCTGCATCGGCATACCTGCATATACATTGCACACGGCACCTACGGGCACGAAACGCAAGCTCAGCATAACGTGACCAATTGACGTCAATCGAACCTTTCCATAGAAACATAAAAACGTGGAGCGGCACTTTTGGATCTGACATCGACCAATTGACACTTTAGTATAATTAGTCGTAATTTCAATACTTTGTAATACAGTAATAAATTAGTTTATTAAAATAAATTTGCATTTTTTTGGATCCTCCGGTTGCACCCATCGTAATTTGCTCGATAATAATGTTATCGATAGTTATTTGTTATTCGATAGTTATTCCTGGTAATTATATGATATTTGTAATTATTAAAACTCTTTAGTCAGTAATACACCCTAAACTTGTTTTTATCAAAAGTTAGGTTATCTTATTTACCATTTTCGCGCCAACGCCAACTCCAAATACTTACTTAATACTAAGAAGAGGACAACAAAATGATGATTTAATTTTAAAAACATGGTTTATTTATATTGAAACGTTAACAGTGTTTGCATGTAATATTACATCTATGGAAATATTATCCTACTAGAATAAAATTGTTGGGCAGTTTTAAGCAAGAGTATCTAGCAGTTTTTTTTTTGCATTCTTTATTTTAGAATAATTAGTCAATGTAAACAATTTATCTTCTACACCTATATTGTTATGTATTTATTATTGTAAATAATACCTATGAATTTTATATTCTAGGCATCCAGAGGTGAAGACAATAATATGCCCAATTACTTTGAAGACAGTTTTGGGAACATTGATATATTTAAGTCCGAGGAAGACTATAATGATATTGAGGAACCGGGTTTCCCTTCAGACTCCTTTGAGGAGTCTGATAATGAGTGGGAAGACCCGATCCAGAACATATTCGTAGAGGAAGAACGGCACAGGAGGGCGTTTGACTTTTTTGTAAGCGTCGATATTGAAGAGGCTTCGGACTCAAACCACATGGTCAGTAGATAATAATTATTTCAACTATTGTAGGCCTAGCATTATTGTCTGAATTTATTTGTATATCACCAGCTTTAGTGGCTGCTCTAAGCCACTTCAAGTATTATTAATTGTTCAACACTTTGAAATATTTAAATGACTAAGGGCCGATTTTTCAATCATCGAATAACTGAACGAATAACTATCTAGCGAATTAACTTAACTGACTGATAAAAGGACAAATAAAATGGTTGCATTTTTCAATGGCCAGATAGCAAACGAATAGTTATCTGTGGATTTTAGTTGCTAACTTCACTGTAATGTTGTGGGAGCGTGATACACGCATACGGTGTAATGTGTATTAGAAGAGGATAGCAAACGCTTTGACACTCATTTATCTGACGTGTAGGTCGTGTAAAATAACCTCTAAATTTTCCATGGCGCATCTATCATAACATCGTTTATATTCTCGTGTGTGGTGATTTTGTAGTTTGGTTTATTGTAAATGAATTGTTATTATTTTGATAATAATGGAATCAAAGAAAAGGGAGCGTGCTTATAATTCGAATTTATAGAACGTGGAAATAATGGTTTAATGAATAAATAATATTGTCAGTATTTTATACAAATATTTAAATTTTAGTTTCGACATTTTTTTTATGGATTTCTTTTAAGTTTTGACTTTTTTATGGATTATTTTAATTTTTGACTTTTTCATTTATATTATGGTTTTTATTAATTTTGGACATTTTTTTTTTAAATATTATTAAATTTTGTTTTGTTCTCTGTACTTATATGGGCAATTGTAATTTAATTTATTGGAATACATGAATGTTGTTATGGTTTCTTATTAATTTAATTTAATGATTACAATTTTTTTATAAATAATTTGCACGCTTGGTTGCAGGCAGAATACAGTAAATTTTAGGCTTTAACATCTTCCCTTCAAAACTTTGTATTTCTGTCAAATAAACATTTTGATTTGATTTGATTCGATTTGCGGCTTGGAAGAAAATTGAGAGTTATTTTAACTCATGTAGAATATCAACTAGTATTCACACATGGTAAATATTAAAACTAAAGTGTAAATAGCAAAAAAAAAGTACAAAAAAGAAGAACTGGAGGAGGACCTTCAAATACTCCAGATTTCAATGACTTTGAAATAATACATTATAGCCTCTTCTTCAATTGCCAAATCGTCAACAGTGTCGAAAATTTCCATAATTTTGACATAACTTTGGAAAAAAAGAAGAAATAATCTCAAACTAAACGTCTATGGATCTAGTTTTATCTATTGAATAGACGTTTATCTGGCCGTCAAAGAGGCAAATAGATTTATTCCTCAGTTAGGGCCGTTATTGACCAGATAGAGCCTATCTGAGGATTGAAAAATGCAATATTTCGTTATCTGTCGAATAAGTACTATCTAACTGTTTATCTGAGGATTGAAAAATCAGCCCTAAGTACAGTAAATGAGTGTTTGTCGGTAATGTTAAGGGATATTTACATCAAGTGATTCTATTGTCACTGTCCAAATAAATCTGATAATAAATCAGTATTAAGAAATCTTGTTCAATTGATATATTGATGGATGTTTATGTTTAAAATAAGAATAATTACTTTCCAACTATGATCAAGTATTTGGTATTGCTATGTTTAATTTATCAAAATAATAAAACAGGATATTTGTTTATTACACCCAGGATGCTCCAAGCCCTGACATACCTTTTAATATTGAAGGCATAAATTGATCCCCAAGTCAGTCGCCGCACTCAGAGCCATCCTTGAGGAACGGAGTAGATTGGTGAGTAGTAAATCTTTTGCTTGAGTGTATAAAAAAACATTATTTTATTGAATATCAATAACATGGATGTTAGTTACCCTGTGTTATTAACTTTTTGCCTTTATTCAATAATCTGACCATGGTTGTTTCAACTATTATGGTGTGTCGTTATGGTATATACCTTATTTATATAATTTTTGTTTTAATTTGGTGTTAAAATTTCTCTAGTCAAGTTTTAATATAGCAAATAGAAAGCTAGGCAGTGCAAGGAAAGGCTATGTATATGTCGCCACGGAGGCGTGGATTTGCTAATTCGTTATCCAAATTAATGATTTCAATTGTCAATTAACACAAACTCTATAATCCTGTCATCTCTGAGATTTCGCTAGAACTATTAAATGTCTGTTTATGTTGGTTTATGGTTCAGCGCCATCTATTGGCTTATTGTGGGATTAGTTATTGATTTGTTTGAATGAATATCACTTGATAAGCTAATTTTCAATGTATAATTAATACGAGATGTTTAAATAAAACGGGAACGTCATGTCATGTTTTCATTCAACTTCAAGTTCGAATGAAAACTCAAAGTGCCTGTAACTAAGTCAAATAAATACTTTCGAGTTTCAATCCAGTGATGTGTGTTATTGAAGTTTACCCGTTCCTATGAAGAATGAAGGAATTGCCTCTAGAATTGGAGTTGATGATGGTGGTCCTATAATTCATAGGTACCTCGACGTGACATATATATGAGGTTGATGACACTATACTATAATAAACTTGTATTTTTAAGGATGGATGTCGACTGGGCAGAAGCTGTTGAGGAAGCCACAGCAATACAACTGGTTGCTGATGGCCCAATGTCGTCGAACCAAGCGGACCAGTTGACTGCAGTGGCTGGTCCAAGCGGACTAGCGGCATCCTCCAGCAGTCGTGGCGGGCATTCTGCTAGAGGCCGAGGAAATGACAGTGGTGGATGGAAACGGGGGTATGAATTAGTTGTTAAGTATTCTTCCAACCAAGACTTCCCCCCTAGCTTGACTGAGGTAATTGACCGTATTCAGGCCAGGCATGATAGGAATGCGAGAAGATCGGGAAATGTGAGGACAGCAAGAGAAAGTATGAGTGAGGAGGAAGCACTTCATTATGAAATAGATCGGGAAGAGTTTAAATGGGTGGGTATGGATGGCTGGAATAGTGAGAAAGAGTGCTTCCTTCGCGATACCGTTGGCCCCTCTCGACAATTTGTTGATCCCTATGATGCCTTTAGATCATTTTGGGGTGATGGCATCTTAGGTCATATTGTCGAGGAAACCAATAAGTATGCTGACGAAATTAAGACAACGTGTGCCAGATTTTCTAGGTTATGGTATGATACAAATGTGCATGAGATATTGGTACTTTTAGCATTTTGGATGATGCTTGGTATCATCAAAATGCCATCAGTAAAATCTTGCTTTAGCAAAGTGCCACTATTAAAGACGGATGCGTTTAGGCACCTTTTCAAAGAAGAAAGGTATTGGCTTGAACCGAGCCCTACATTTTGCCAGGGGTTCTCGGGATCCTTCTGATTCTGAGAATGTATTATACCTTATGGGACCCATTTTAGAACACTTAAATTTAAAATTTCAGGGGCTTTATACGCCAAGCCAGAACATCTGCATTGTTGAATCCCTTATTCTTTAGAAAGGACCTCTGTCTATAAAACAGTATTGTAAAGAATTTGAATTTGTGTGAATCTAGCACAGGTTATCTATGGTTTTTTTTATTTATCTTGGCAAATAACGACCAACTCTACCTTGCCTTCGAGTACCAGCACAGTTCTCAAATTGATGGCACCGCTTTTAGATCTTGGACATGTCTTATACATGGATAATTGGTTAAATTCACCTTCACTAGCAAGATTTTGAAAAGGAGAAAACGGATTGCATTGGCACTCTCCGTGCATGTCGCAAAGACGTTCCAGCCTCCATTCAAAACGTCAAGCTAGTGGAGGGCGAATGCATGGGTCGCCAAATGTAGCGATGTCATGGTGATGGCTTACCAAGACCGTAAGCGGTTGAACCTTATATCCATGACACAAACCGTACGTACGTACCATGACATGGCTCAAACTAAAACGGCTCCAAAGCCTGGTAGAATATCAGTCTATAAGCCCACACTTATAGCTGATTACAATCAAGGGATCGGAGGAGTTGATCGTTTGGACCAAATGCTTGAACCCTACTTGATAGAGCGAAAGCAGTGCATAAAATGGAACAGGAAATTATTTAAATGTTTTGTGAATATTATATTAGTATTCGGAACAGTCGGATACTAGTGGAGAAGTCAATGGGAAAGACTCTCCAGGTTTTATTGTTCGGACTGAAGTTAGTGGAAGTCATAGCTAACCACTATTTGCCTCATATCCCAGTGCCTCCTTCAGTAGCAACCGCCTTCATTAGAGCTTCACACTTTCCTATTGGTCGCTCGCATACAAAAGGACATTGGCCAGCATAGGGCGCTCCGTCAAAGATGTGTGTGATGTGCAGATCGACGAGGTAACCGTAATGCTAAAACTTCCTTTGAATGTGCAGACTGCCGGCTTCCGCTCTGCTTAGAATTTTGTATTAAAGTGTTTCACACTATACCTTAAATTATGTGTATTTATTTTTTTATGCAATAAGCATTATACGAGTATTTACGTATTTTGTATTATAATTTCCTATTCCATTGGTTAGTATTTTTACTTATTGCTTTTTGGCATTGTATGGAGATGAATACATGGTGATGTATAAAATAATGACGAAGTATGAGCCTGAAGGTTATGATTGGTCTTCCTCAGCTCAGCTCAGCTGAAAGAGGTAAAACTGTTTTATCCTGTATACCAAGTGCCAGGGCAAATGACAATTTGTTGCTTTGGCCAAGAAAAGGCTCTAAAAAACATTTAAAAAAAATTAAGATTCGCAACCTGGAGACGATTGGATTAGTACGCCATGTCAACTTAAAATATGCGGATGGACTTACAATGAAGCACAACTAGAAATGGTCCGTATGCAACGTGAAAGTGGTACTGAGGACAAACGATTTCCGAAAACGCGACGTCAGATCGAGCATTAGATATACACCGGCACTTATAAAAATTTGTTTAACACTCAACTATTCATCTTCAAAGGCGTTAGACATACATTCAATACATGTCTCCCGCATCCAAGCACGTTCACTGAAGAATAATTTCAGGCCTTACAAGCTAAATATATAAAGCCCAAGTCAGTAGACATCGCCGTATATGTTCTTTGGTGTTCGACTAAATGGCCTAGATTACAGAAAAAATCTGGGACGGCAAAAAATATATAGGTTTGGTGGACATGGAGGGGTGGAGGAGTCAGCTTCTTTAGCTACCGAAAGCATTAGTTTTCCTTTTAGTAGGAATAAACCATAAATAAAATAAATAATAAATAAATTAAAAATACCGTTAGGCTATTTCTTGTTTAACAGTATATCAGGAAAACAAAAAGCAAACCTTATCATCAAGTGTTCTGAGGCTTATGTAGATGTCGTTTCAATAACATTTGACGGGCATTCTACAATTTGTTCAGCCATTGAGTTGCTTGGGTGCAAATTTGCAGATCCAGCAGAAATCAAAACGACATTTAAACATCCTGCAAATGACTCCTAGGCTGCTTGTTTATCCTAGTCATGTTAGAAAATTGGTAAGAAACCAATTTGAATCTAAAAAAGAATTTGTGGATGAAAATAATACAACTGTAGCGTAGTAGTACTTGGCCAGTTGAATGAAATACAAACCGAAGCAGGCATTCATTTAGGTAATAACTTCAATTTTCAAAACCAAATAATGATGGTTAAACTTGCCACACAGTTATTTAGTAGGAGTGTGTCTACGGCCGTAAAATTATGCAGAGATCTTAAACTTCCTATTTTCACAGATGCTGAAGCTACATAGCAGTTTGTACAAATAATGAACCAAATGTTTGACGTTTATGATTCAAAATCTATGAAACCCTTCGGGTTGCAAAAACCGCTTCATTTAGGAAATAAAGATTAAATTTTTACATTCTTAGAACAACTGAAAAACTATGTATTAAAGCTTTAAGTTAAATCAGTTAACAAGCGCAAAGTTTTAAGAGACGGCCGTCCGACTTAAGTAATAACCCGTAACTACAAACCAGTGCTTGATGCAAAGTGTAAAAGTGGTTTTTGGGTAACATAATATTAGCTCCTTACCTATGAAATTGGCGTTTTGTCATACGTTTGACGTTTATAATTCAAAATCTATGAGACCCTTCGGGTTGCAAAAACCGCATCATTTAGGAAATAAAGATTAAATTTTTACATGCTTAGAACAACTAAAAAGAAAGAAAGAATGAAAAAATATTTATTTGTGATCCGCACAGGAGACACGAGAATAAGCAAAACACAAACAATAATAAAATATAAAAAACCCCGTGCGAGACCAAAAAGGCTCCTATCTCAGCATGTGCAACGATATTAAAAAGAAAATATCACTGCGCTGATATTCTGATAGGGCCCACTGTAGATTGAAGCTTTCAAGTTAAATCAGTTAACAAGCGCAAAGTTTTAAGAGACGGCCGTCCGACTTAAGTAATAACCCGTAACTACAAACCACTGCTGCAAACAAACCAAACCAATGCAAAGTGTAAAAGTGGTTTTTGGGTAACATAATATGTTAATGGTCCTTACCTATGAAATTGGCGTTTTGTCGTACTGGCCTCTTTGATCTCTTTGGTTTGGAGTTCCAATTTTAAATTTATACAGCTATTTACACCGCCTTTGCGGTTGGAAAACCGTAATTCATTTGCTTTTTCCTCTTTTGGATTTTCTTTGCGCCAGTCAGTTTACAAAATGGAAAACTTGAAATATCGCGTTATTTACGAGTACGAGTTCCATTGTGGCATCAGTGCTGCAGAAACGGCTCAAAGGATTAATTATGTGTATGGCGATGTGATGCAAATGTGCGCCAATTAAAAGATGCCTGTAGAAAACAGCTTCGCCATTTTAAATAGTACATCTATTGTTGATACAACTATTAATTCAACCTCGACCTCTTATAAGCATGAAGTACAAGAATACCCATTATAACAAGAATTAGCTCCACTAGTTTCTCCGTAAAATACAGGAAGACGGCAGAACTTGCAAGCACCCTGCATGTTGCGTTGTTCGATGATTTAAAAAATAAAGGTTATATATATCGCTGGTAGTACTGTACACTACATTTCGAAAGTATTAAAATGTGAAAAGTGTCTCAATAGCTTACTATCTAAAGAAGAATATGATTTCCACAAATTAATCATAGCGAGATATAAAGGTGGATTGTGTTTTTCCTCCCAAGATGTTTTCAATATAAAATGCGCAACTTGCGAAATCATCATAAGAAAAATTTAATTCGATGGAAAAATAAAATTTAGTGGGCGAAAGCCAGCACACTTATATATTCACGCAAATGTTAGGTAATTTAACTGGTAACAAAGGATTTTTTAATCACTTGGAGAATGACCACGATTATACTGGCCATGGGCATAAAGTTAATTTAATACGATTAGTAATAGAAAATTATTTAAACATAAGACTGCATCATATTTGTAAATATAAAGATGATTTATTTGTCAAATTTTTTTTTTTACATACAATAGGCATGCAAGATACTTCTTATTTAGCGCTTACAAAAACGTTTTGCCTAATGAGGCGTACAAATATGTGTTTTACAAATTGATTAACGTACTAAAACATATTTGTAAATATAAAGAGTATTTATTTGTCAAAATTTTTTTTTACATGTAAATAAACCAGTGTTTCTTTAATTTGTACACGCCTATCTGCAGGTAAAACAGTGGCCATGTACTTATGTAGTTATTGAATAGATGGCGCTAACAGCCAACGTGCTTGGCAAAGCAGTTTATTTTATTTGTTGACAGAAGTCACCGTATTCAATATTTTATCTAATACGTTATTGTAAAAAGCTTAAAAAGGAATTGTTTATTTAATCAATAGACTTTAAATGTCGTTTCTTTGTTTTCAGGTAGGATAGTGTGATTTAAGTTTAACGTGTAATAATTATAGTGTTTTGTAAGAACTAAAATAAAATCTTTGTTTTCAGAGCAACGCAATTGTTTATTTGAAACTTCAATTCAATTCCTTATAAATTTGGAGATATTGTCTTATAAAACGACATTTCTAGTTAAACCATGAAAACGGAAAAACTACGATTTAAATTTACGGTTTTGGGGTCAACAGACGGAAAAACAAATGTGATATGCATAACCTCTATTGAAACACCAGACGGACGTGTATTTGATGTACCAGATGAGTTAAATCCCGTAAGTAAGCACACTGCTATATTGTCTTCCAACGTATATACGAAAATAAAAAATTCGCTTAAAAAAAGACACCAAGCACGCGCAATCTGGATCCCTTTAGATACTGATTTGAGGAAAATATATCTAGATGAAGGTGAAAATTTACAGTTTGGTGATCAGTATTTAGATGAGATTACAGGAGGGACAATGCCCTCACATAATAATAATAGCAACTCGTCAGAACAAAAAAATATAGGAAAAACAGCTGAAAGATTTTTGATAGAAAAATTTTCAAATAAAACGTCGTAATGGATTAGTGAATTTGAAAATGAATGTGAAAGATTCGAGATTCAACAAGATGAAGAGAAAATTGAGATTTTAAAACATCTCCTCGAAAAACAGTGCCTAGATTGGTATAGCAGTATGTTAATAAAACTGACAGTGAATTCCGAATGGGCAGTATGGAAGGATAACTTTTGTGAAACATATGGAAATAAAGGTTGGTCCCAAATCAAATATGCATTCACATATAGATATCAATTTGGATCGTTACGGGAATATGCCACCAAAAAGGAAAGACTGTTATTGGAAGTCAACAAGCACATCGACACCCAAACAATGATAAATCTTATTGTAATGGGATTACCAGATTATGTTATGGTTAAAATTGATAAAGAAACTGTAAAATCAACAGCAAGCCTCTACAGTGAAATTGGCAAACATGATCATGTAGCGAACAAAAATAATTTTAACAAGAATAAGAAAAATACCTACGATTTTAAAGGAAAGCCTGATAAAATAAAACCATGTAGAACTTGTGAAAATTTAAATAAAGGTATTCGGTTCCATCCAGAAGAAAAATGCTGGTTCAAACAGACAGAACAAGATAATCATAATAGTAAAACCGTAAACAATTCAGTGATTGATGTTGAACTCAATAATAATAAAAAAAACGAATAATAACACCATTAATTAAAGTCAAACTATTATTAAATGCACAATTAAAAACATTTGGATTATATGATTCGGGATCAAATGTTTCTTTAATTAATTCCAAATTAATAAGACTGAAAGGAAAAGAAGAGAATGATTCGAAAAGTGATAATTTAATCACAATTAATGGTGTTAAAAAAACAGTTGGTTTGACAACCCTAAAAATAAAAATTTATGATATTGAAGAAGAAGCCGATGTTTATGTAATTGATGGAGAAGAATTTAAATACGATTTTCTAATTGGACTGGATCTCATAAAAAAATTTAGACTGGTTCAAGATGAGAATTTGAAAATCACTCAAAAAAGAGAAGTAATAGAAGAAGAAGGAAAAAAAATTCTATGAATGAGGATGATAATAAAAACAACACTTCTAATGAAGTGAAAAATGAAACAAACCCATGTTCAATAAATTTTAATGAACACATAAAAGAAGAAGATTTCAAAATAAGTATGGGTAATTTAAATACTAAACAAAAGTCAGAAATATACAAACTGATCGACAGTTACAAATCGATATTTGCAAAGGACAAATATGACATTGGCACAGTAAGAGAATATGAAGCTCGTATTGATCTACTTATGGACAAATATTGTAGTAAAAGGCCCTATAGATGTTCAGTTGAAGACAAAAAGGAAATAGAAGAACAAATTGCTAGGTTACTTGACAAAAATCTTATAGAAGAATCTTATAGCCCATTTGCGGCACCAGTAACTTTGGCTTTCAAAAAAGAAGACAACAAAAAATCAAGGTTATGTATAGATTTTAGAGATCTAAATAAAATAGTGGTACCACAAGCTCAACCATTTCCATTGATAAACGACCTAGTGATTAAGACAAGAAACTCAACATATTTCACAACACTAGACATTAACTCAGCCTTCTGGTCAATCCCGCTAAGAATTGAAGATAGGAAGAAAACTGCTTTTGTAACGCAGGAAGGTCATTATCAATGGACATGTTTACCATTTGGTTTGAAGACATCACCAGCTATTTTTCAAAGGATTCTGAGCAACATTTTAAGAAAGTATAAGCTTACTGATTTTGCAGTTAACTACATAGATGATATCCTAATTTTTTCTAAGTCTTTTTCAGAGCACATTAATCATCTAATACAATTGTTAGAAGCTATAAAAAGGGAAGGGTTTAGACTAAAATTTACGAAATGTACATTTGCTTCAGATTCAGTGAGATATCTCGGTCATATAATAAATAATAATACAGCACGGCTAGTAAGAGATAATTTAGTTTCAATAAAAGATTTCCCAATACCAAAAACTCAAAAAAATGTTCGGCAATTTTTGGGTAAAATTAACTTTTACCACGAGTATATACCAAAAAGTACAGTAATTTTAGAACCTCTTCATAACTTACTTAGAAAAAACAAAAAATTTATTTGGTCTGCAGATTGTCAGAAATCTTTTGAAGACATAAAAATCTTGTTGTGCTCACAGCCAATTTTAGAAATATTTGATCAGAATTTGCCAATAAATATTCACACAGATGCATCTTTAGAAGGTATTGGGGCTGTGTTAAAGCAAACACAACCAAATGAAAAAATAAGCCAGTGGCATACTTCTCAAAAAAATTAAATCAAGTACAAAAGAAAAAAAAAGCGGTTTATTTAGAATGTTTAGCTATTAAAGAAGCAATAAGATACTGGCAATATTGGTTAATAGGTAAGTCGTTTACCGTATATTCAGACCATAAGCCATTGGAAAATTTAAATATAAAATCAAGGAGAGATGAAGAATTAGGAGATTTAACATATTACTTATCACAGTATGATTTTAAAATTAAATACGCTCAAGGAAAAGAAAATATAGAAGCAGATTGTTTAAGTAGGAACCCAGTATTGGATTCAAGTGAGGATACAGATGAACAATTAAAAATTGTAAATATGATAAAGTTGAATGATATTGTTACAGATCAGGAAAACAATGAAAACATACAAAATAATAAATCAAAATTAATATTAAGACACAATGTTTACTATAAAAAGGTTAGGAAACGAGAAAAAATTATTTTATCAGAAGATTTCAGTAAAAAACTTATCAGAGATGTACATGAAAACATGTGTCATTTAGGTATAAAACAAATGCAAAACAAAATTTGTATGTTATATACAGCAAGAAATTTAACGATAAATATTAAAAAACATTGCAAAAGTTGTGAGATATGTATAAAAAATAAAACAAGAGGACAAGATAAGTAAGGTCTAATGTCTCATTTAGGTCCTGCCACAAAACCGTTTGAAATAGTCTCAATAGACACGATTGGAGGTTTTGGAGGCTCACGATCAACGAAAAGATATTTGCACCTTTTAGTAGACCACTTTACACGATATGCTTATATCGTTACCTCAAAAACACAAAGTGCTAATGATTTTGTTAAATTAATCAAAACTGTAACAAATTGTGATACAATTGGAATGCTTCTCACTGATCAATACCCGGGAATCAACTCAAAAGAGTTCAAAATATTTTTAAACGAAAAATCAATACAAATGATCTTTACAGCAGTAAATGCCCCGTTTTCTAACGGCTTGAATGAAAGACTTAATCAAACACTTGTAAACAAAATCAGATGTAAAATAAACGAAAAAAGTAATAAAATGGCATGGACGACCATTGCTCATAACTGTGTAGATAAATATAATAATACAGAACATACAGTTACTGGCTTTGCACCAAAATATCTGTTGGACGGTACAGATGTTTCTTAATTGCCAAATGAACTAAAAAGAGATAAAACAGAAGTAGAATGGATCAAAGACAGAAAAATAGCATTTGAAAATACATTAAAATCACACAACTACAATAAACAAATATTTGATAAAAATAGAACACAATTTAATTTCAATACAGGGGATATGGTATATGTAGAGAATGGGAACAAATTAAATAGAAATAAATTAGATGAACTGAAGATTGGTCCCTTTAAAATTATTGAAAAGATATCAAGTTCTATATTATAGAATTAATACAGGTCATAAAGAGTTAGAGTCAAATCTCTTTCATATCACAAAACTTATACCAATACCTACATAAAAACAGAATTTATATAATTTTATATTACTGTAAACTTAGATTTATTTTTAATTACTTAACTGTAGTAGATAAGCGAAAATTTTGGTAAAAATTTTCTTCTTTGAGGAGGGAGATGTAAAGAAACCAGTGTTTCTTTAATTTTTACACGCCTATCTGCAGGTAAAACAGTGGCCATGTACTTATGTAGTTATTGAATAGATGGCGCTAACAGCCAACGTGGTTGGCAAAGCAGTTTATTTTATTTGTTGACAGAAGTCACCGTATTCAATATTTTATCTAATACGTTATTGTAAAAAGCTTAAAAAGGAATTGTTTATTTAATCAATAGACTTTAAATGTCGTTTCTTTGTTTTCAGGTAGGATAGTGTGATTTAAGTTTAACGTGTAATAATTATAGTGTTTTGTAAGAACTAAAATAAAATCTTTGTTTTCAGAGCAACGCAATTGTTTATTTGAAACTTCAATTCAATTCCTTATAAATTTGGAGATATTGTCTTATATACATACAATAGGCATGCAAGATACTTCTTATTTAGCGCTTACAAAAACGTTTTGCCTAATGAGGCGTACAAATATGTGTTTTACAAATTGATTAACTTACTAAAACATAGTAGCAATGTCAGTTATAATTAATAATACTTTCTTATATATGTTCTAAATATATAATTATACTAAATAATAATAATACTTTCATGTTCTTTTTACGAATTGAAAGTGATGGATTCATGGACAAGGTAAGTGACTTACAGACTGCATAAATAAAGTTATACTATCAAACTACATTTTTTTTTCTAATTAAAAAAATCTCATTTTCATAGTTACCGTGATTTCCTTAAAATTTTTTTCTTTGCTAGTGTTTTTGTTTATGTATCGGGCTATAATTTTTATGACCGATTATTATATGATCATTTAACTTATAAATGCTATCAAAACATTTCCTGAAACGTCCCGATAGATACTGTTTTGAGGGATTAAAGATATTCAGCTATTTTTCGTCTAAAATTGGAAATATTATTTTAACTTAGTGTATGTTTGTTTTAGGTTCAGAGAGTACATCAGGAGTAAGGATTATGACCCGAAAATACTTGTTTAACCGCATGATAAGTGCCAGATTAACCTTTTTCATGTGAAGGTTACAATGAAGACCAAATTGTTAATTTGAAACGTGGTTTTGCCCATTTTAAATCAGAAATTAAACAAAGATGGATCAAAACTAAAGAAGCAAAGATAAAAAGATAATTTTATAAAATACAACCGGTCTTGGGTGGAAGGGACTTTTGAAATACCTGTAGTCGAAACTTCACAAAAACGGCCAGTAGGTATCCAATATACAACTTTGTTTTGATGCTATTCCAAATTAAGGACATTTTATTGTGTTTTATTTTAGTTAAGGCTTCCTGATTTTATTGAGGACGAATTTTTAAGTCAAGGACTAACTGCTTTTTTTACAGTTTATCTTGCATATTTTATAATATGTTAAGACAACTTCCGCAGAGGCCATACATCGTGAATTGAGATGAAGATCCCCAGCCCGCCTGTTGGGAATTATGCCCAATAATTCGCGGGCGGCCGGCGGGCGTTAGTTTAGGTTAGGTTAGATTAGGTTTCCCCTCACAGTTCTTACGTCCACGTCGTAACCCCCGGAAACGTCCCAGTTTGACCACCGTAACGGAGTGGCAAACTGGGTACGGCCAAAGTGAACTGTGCGATCGTAGCGAATTTTAACTGTCTTGTCGTGTACGATACTGCGGAAAATGTCGAAACCAGCGCGGGCTGCCCTCGGCAAACCAAAAGGCCCTTCTCAGGGCCAACCAAAAGGCCCTTCTCAGGGGCATCCAAAAGGCCCTTCTCAAGCCAACCAAAAGGCCCTTCTAAGGGCCAACGCGGCGCGTTGTCGGACGAGTCGGACTCCGACAACGAGTCTGTTGTGTCGGGCGCGAGCTTGATGGTGGTCGGGGATTCTCGATCACCATCGAGATCGCGGAAGCGGGCCTTCCTTAAGGAGGGTTCCGATGTCTCCTCGGCCGGGTCGGGCTCGGCGAAGGAGACAGGAAGAAAGGCCAAGGCCAAAAAGGCCGCAAAACCGTTAGCGGTTACCCACGACGTGGGTCTAGCGGACGCCCAACGCGAGTTGGACGTGGCTCGGCGGGCGCAGCTTGAGAAAGAGCTGGAGGAGCAAGTTGCGGCCAAGGACGAGCGGGCGCGCGTCGCCCGTGCCAAGTCTAGTTACGGTGCGTCCCGCGTCCTGTACGCGGACCACTCCTTGGCCGAACTGGAGCGGATGGCGGTGGAGGACGAGGAGGAAATAACGTTGGTCGCCTCAAAGTCCTCCAAACTGAAGGGGACTTTTCAGAAGTCCCTTAAGTGCCGGGCCGCCAGCATGCGGAGCATAATCTCGGAGCTGGTGCAAAGGCAGGCGACCGACGAAACGCGGGCACTGCAGGCGAGGGTCGATTGCCTGCAGACAGAGGTCAGCCAGCTTCACCAGAAGCTGGCTGAAGCCACGGCACGGCCGAGTCAAGCCGAGCCGAGACCTGCGGCAGAGGGCCCTTCCTCCACCAACCTTGAGGATATCATCCGCAAGGTTGTGATGGAGGAGAGGTCCTTCACGAGGGCCTGCATCGCAGGCATAGAGGACCGGCTCCTGCCCGAAAAGAGCTACCGCCTGCCGCTTGCCTCGGATAAGAGGAGGGGTGGGCCGGAGCCAACCCCACAAAGGGAAGAGGACCCTCTTCTGCCTGCCACCACCCCAACCAACCAGCAGGGCTGGACGAAGGTGGTGGGCAAGGGAAAGGGCAAGGGCAAGGGCGCGGCAGCTGTCGTCCCTGCCATCCCCGCCACCACCACCCCTCCCAGCCAGTCGCAGGCGACCGGCAAAGGGAAAGGGAAAGGGCCGCCTCCCGGGGCCGCCAGCGCTGCTCCCACAGCCCAAACCGCCGGCACCAGGAGGAATCTAGTTCCTCCTAAGACCGCAGCCGTCGTGGTGACGCTCACCACGGAGGCTGCGGAGCGTGGGGAGACCTACGCGTCTATTTTGTTGCGGGCGCGTGCCAATGCCGATCCCACCCAGTTGGGGATCGGCAAGGTCTCCTGCCGGCGGACCCAAGCCGGGGCTCGAATTTTAGAGTTCCCGGGGGCAGAGGGCAGTGCCAACGCGGACCTCTTCGCGACAAAGTTGCGGGAGGTCATCGCGGACGCGGCCAAGGTGGCCAGGCCCGTTAAGACGGAGGTGACCGATCTAGACGATACGTTCACCAAGGAGGAGGTGGTGGCGGCGGTCGCAGCAATGGGGGGCTGTGGCGTCGCAGCGGTGCGAAGCCGGGACATTAGGCCCGGTCGCGGCGGCATGGGCGCCATTCGGCTGGAGTGCCCAGTCGCCGCGGCAAAAGCCGTCCTTGACAAAGGACGGCTTAACGTCGGCTTCAGCTCGGGTGTGGTCCGGGCACTTGCGGCGCAGCCCTTGCGGTGCTACAGGTGCTTCGGAGTCGGGCACACCCGGGCCCTCTGTCCGTCCACGGTGGACCGGACAGAGAGCTGTTACCGTTGCGGCAAGGAGGGCCACAAGTCCGCCGAGCGCAAGGCGGCCGCGCCGCACTGCGCTGTCTGTGCCGCCAGTGGCCACCCCGCAGGCCATATAATGCAGGGGAGGATGTGCAATCCTCCCCCAAAGAGAGGAAAAGCTCAGGCGCCGAGACAGCCTGCCGCTACCGCCGCCGTGGTGCCAGAGGTTGGCGTTTCGGCTGCTGCTGGCCTGAACGAGGAGGAGGGGGGTGCGATGTCCGACTGATGGATAGGGCCGAACATCGCATCCTTTCGATAACATCGCCCACCAGCAATGGACCCCCCGCAGGAAGCGGCTCCGCCGGGGGACGAGGTGCCCCCGGTGACGGTGGATGAAGTCCGAGTCCGAGTCGAGGGGATACTTCGCCTCCGGGCGAAGAAGACGGCCCCTGGGCCGGACGGCGTCCCCGCTCGGGTGGTGGCGATAATAATAAAGCCTTTTATTTACTGATAAACTTAAACTATAATTACAATATAATATACTGAACATAACAAATTATTGCACTTCGGCGTCTTCGTCCATCAGCGCGTCCCTTGACGCATAGGCCTCCCCCAGGCTCCTCCACTGTTCACGGTCTCGTGTAGCTCTGGCCCACAGGGCTCCAGCTATCTCCACTATGTCATCGTCCCAGCGTTTGCGTTGTCTACCTCTGCTTCTTTTTGATCCGTCTCTGATTTGCCATTCCGTTAAGGCCTTAGACCATTTGGAGCCTTTATCACGGAGCATATGACCAGCCCAACTCCATTTCAGTCTTTTTGTGTGGAAGGTAGCATCGTTTACTTTGGTGGTGGCGATAGCTGCCTCCCAAATGGAGGACAGGTTTCGGGACCTCTTCAGCGCGTGCCTTACGGCTGGGAGGTTCCCGAAACTGTGGAGGGAGGGGCAGCTTTGCCTCCTCCGAAAAGAGGGACGCCCGGCGGACTCCCCCTCGGCATACCGGCCCATCGTCCTGCTCGATGAGGTCGGTAAATTGTTCGAGGGGATAGTCGCCGACCGGCTCAACAGTCATCTGCGGGGGGTGGGACCAGACCTGTCGGACGCCCAGTTCGGATTTCGAAAGGGGCGTTCGAAGGTCGATGCCTTGGCCCTGCTGAAGGGCCAGGTGCAGGAGGCGGTGGCCGCGGGAGACGGAGTGTTGGCGGTGTCGTTTGACATTGCAAACGCCTTCAACTCCGTCCCCCACGCGACCATATTGGAGGCACTCCGGTACCATGGAGTGCCCCAATATCTGCGGGTGATCCTGGCCAGCTACCTGGAGGACAGAGAGGTCCTCCTGGTGGACAAGACGGCCAGGATCAGGCGTTACGGTGCGGAGTCCGGTGTTCCGCAGGGGTCGGTGCTTGGGCCCCCCTTGTGGAGCATCGGATTTGACTGGCTCCTGCGGGGCGCCCTCCTCCAGGGCACGAGTGTCATCTGTTACGCGGATGACACTCTCCTCGTTGCCCGGGGGAGGGACTTTGGGGAGGCAGCCTGTTTGGCCTCAGCCGGCGGATCGTTGGTGGCGGGTAGGATCCGCCGGCTTGGATTGAGGGTGGCGCTGAACAAGACCGAGGCCGTGTTCTTCCACGGGCCTCGGCAGCGCCGCCCGCCTGATGCCCACATCGTCGTCGAGGGCGTCCGGATAGAGGTCGGGGTCCGGATGAAGTATCTGGGCCTCGTGCTGGACAGCAGGTGGCGCTTCGGCCCGCACTTTAGCGGGCTTTCGACGCGCCTGCTGAAAGCCGCGGACGCCCTCTCTTGGCTCCTCCCGAACCTGGGGGGGCCCAAGACGCGATGCCGGCGCCTCTATGCCGGCATCTTAAAGAGCATGGCGCTTTACGGGGCACCCATCTGGGCGGACTCCCTCCAAAGGAGGGAGAATGCAACCGCCATCCGCAGGCCAAAAAGGGCCATTGCACAGCGGGTGGCGAGGGCCTACCGCTCAGTGGGTTTCTCGGCGGCGTGCGCTCTGGCGGGCACCCCTCCCTGGGAGTTGGAGGCATGGGTGCTCGCCAGGGTGTATGAATGGACGGCTCGGCGGAAGGCGCTCGGGGAGCGCCCCGCCGCCGAAGAGCGGGAGGCCGTGCGGCGGGAGGCGAGGGACGCAATCGTCCGTCACTGGACGGAGGACCTCGCCACCGCCTTCTTTGGCCGTCGGACGCTGGACGCGCTCGGTCCAGTCCTGCGGGACTGGCTCGAGCGGCCTCACGGTTTCCTCTCGTTCCGTCTAGTGCAGGTGTTGTCCGGACATGGTTGTTTCGGAACACACCTTCACCGGATCCGAAGGGAGGAAACCCCAGCGTGCCACGACTGCGGCGCGGCAGAGGACACGGCGCAGCACACCCTCGAGGTGTGCCCAGCCTGGGCAGAGCTGCGCCGTGTCCTGATTAGTGTGATCGGGCAGGACCTCTCACTTCCCGGCGTGGTCAACTCCATGCTGGGGAGTGAAGAGGCCTGGGCGGCGGTTGCCTCCTTTTGCGAGGTCGTGATGTCGCAAAAGGAGACGGCGGAGCGTACGCGGGAGGACGATCCTCTCGCGCCATCGCTCCGCAGGCGAAGAAGGGGTGGGAGAAGGTGGTTGTATGACCGTCTCCTCCCACCTCCTGGTGGCGATTAGCGGGCGACAGGTGTGGGGGCACCTCTCGCTCGCATTGCACAAATCGCCACCCTCGTCGGGCGGGAACGGCCGAGCACTGCGGTCGTTCCCGGGCCCCTCCACTAAGGGAGGGGCATGAGGGGCCTGCCGTAAAGGCGGGCAGTCGTCGGCGGAGGACTGGACGTAAAGGCTGTGCCAGTTTCCCAGTCCTCCGCCATAAAGACGATGCGGGAGTGCCGCTGGGTTATTTTAGTGGGTATACCGGGCCTTAGCCCGGGGAGTCCCACATAGCCCCCCATTCCCCAATGGGTGGGTATGCGTAAAGCATTTTTTCCCAGCGTGATAAAAAAAAAAAAAAAAAGGTTAGGTTAGGTTCCCCCCCCGAATTGGTTCCCGCCTTGTCGTGGCGGGGGGGCTCAGTAGCCGTGGTAGCGGAAACCCACGGTGAAGCCAAGAGGAACCTAGGCGGGGGCCACTCGTCTAGGCTTTTGGCGGCCGATGACGAGTGGTCCAATAGTTGCGGTGCCGCCTGTAGCGGCGTCGCAACTGAGCGGGCTGCGGTGCCCCCCCCTCTGACGGGGGGGGGGGCACACGGCGGAGTGCGGGGGGCCGCGGCGGGGAGGGGAGTGTCGGTGTGGCTTCGGCCATTCTCCCTTACCTTCCGCGGCCTCAACGGGGCCGCCACCGTCAGATGGCGAACGCGGTGGGGCCGCAGGGGAAGAGGACTGTCGGTGTATCGTTGCCGCTGTCCCTGTCTCCTGCGGCCGAAAGGTGGTGGGTGACGGGGCCACAGACCCGACCCGTCACAGGGGGAGCTCCGGCGTGCCATGACTGCAGCGCGTCGGAGGGCCTGGACCCCTCGCTTCCTGGCGTGGGTAGTGCCATGCTGGAAGGCGAGGGGTCTGGGCAGCGGTCGCCTCCTTATGCGAGGGTGGTAAATCGCAAAAGGAGGCGAAGGTGGTGATACGCGGGCGACAGGTGCGGGGGCCCCTTCGCCCGCATTGCACATCGTCACCCGCGGGAGGGAATGGCCGAGCACTCGCGGTCATTCCCGGGCCCCTCCGTTGAGAGGGGCATGAGGGGCCCGCTGTAGGAGAGCGGGCAGTCGTCGGCGGGGGACTGGAGGTAAAGGCTCTGCCGGTTGCCCAGTCCTCCTCCACTAAGACGATGCGGGAGTGCCGTTGGGTTTTTTAGTGGGTATACCGGAGACAGACCGGGGAGTCCCACATACCCCTCCCTTCCCTCGGAGGGAGGATGATGCGTAATGCATTTTTCCCAGCGCAACAAAGAAAAAAAAAAAAAAAGGTTAGGTTAGGTTGGGGGTTCCCCTCACAATTCTTACGTCCACGTCGTAACCCCCGGAAACGTCCCAGTTTGACCACCGTAACGGAGTGGCAAACTGGGTACGGCCAAAGTGAACTGTGCGATCGTAGCGAATTTTAACTGTCTTGTCGTGTACGATACTGCAGAAAATGTCGTAACCAGCGCGGGCTGCCCTCGGCAAACCAAAAGGCCCTTTTCAGGGCCAACCAAAAGGCCCTTCTCAGGGCCAACCAAAAGGCCCTTCTAAGGGCCAACGCGGCACGTTGTCGGTGTCCGACTCGTTGTCGGACGAGTCGGACTCCGACAACGAGTCTGTTGTGTCGGGCGCGAGCTCGATGGTGGTCGGGGATTCTCGATCACCATCGAGATCGCGGAAGCGGGCCTTCCTTAAGGAGGGTTCCGATGTCTCCTCGGCCGGGTCGGGTTCGGCGAAGGAGACAGGAAGAAATGCCAAGGCCAAACAGGCCGCAAAACCGTTAGCGGTTGCCCACGACGTGGGTCTAGCGGACGCCCAACGCGAGTTGGACGTGGCTCGGCGGGCGCAGCTTGAGAAAGAGCTGGAGGAGCAAGTTGTTGCAAGTGCGTCCCGCGTCCTGTACGCGGACCACTCCTTGGCCGAACTGGAGCGGATGGCGGTGGAGGACGAGGAGGAAATAACGTTGGTCGCCTCAAAGTCCTCCAAACTGAAGGGGACTTTTCAGAAGTCCCTTAAGTGCCGGGCCGCCAGCATGCGGAGCATAATCTCGGAGCTGGTGCAAAGGCAGGCGACCGACGAAACGCGGGCACTGCAGGCGAGGGTCGATCGCCTGCAGACAGAGGTCAGCCAGCTTCACCAGAAGCTGACTGAAGCCACGGCACGGCCGAGTCAAGCCGAGCCGAGACCTGCGGCAGAGGGCCCCTCCTCCTCTAACCTTGAGGATATCATCCGCAAGGTTGTGATGGAGGAGAGGTCCTTCACGAGGGCCTGCATCGCAGGCATAGAGGACCGGCTCCTGCCCGAAAAGAGCTACCACCTGCCGCTTGCCTCGGATAAGAGGAGGGGTGGGCCGGAGCCAACCCCACAAAGGGAAGAGGACCCTCTTCTGCCTGCCACCACCCCAACCAACCAGCAGGGCTGGACGAAGGTGGTTGGCAAGGGGAAGGGCAAGGGCGCGGCAGCTGTCGTCCCTGCCATCCCCGCCACCACCACCCCTCCCAGCCAGTCGCAGGCGACCGGCAAAGGGAAAGGGAAGGGAAAGGGGAAAGGGCCACCTCCCGGGGCCGCTTAGCGCTGCTCCCACAGCCCAAACCGCCGGCACCAGGAGGAATCTAGTTCCTCCTAAGACCGCAAACGTCGTAGTGACGCTCACCAAGCCGTCCTTGACAAAGGATGGCTTAACGTCGGCCTCAGCTCGGGTGTGGTCCGGGCACTTGCGGCGCAGCCCTTGCGGTGCTACAGGTGCTTTGGAGTCGGGCACACCCGGGCCCTCTGTCCGTCCACGGTGGACCGGACAGAGAGCTGTTACCGTTGCGGCAAGGAGGGCCACAAGTCCGCCGAGTGCAAGGCGGCCGCGCCGCACTGCGCTGTCTGTGCCGCCAGTGGCCGCCCCGCAGGCCATATAATGCAGGGGAGGATGTGCAATCCTCCCCCAAAGAGAGGAAAAGCTCAGGCGCCGAGACAGCCTGCCGCTACCGCCGCCGTGGTGCCAGAGGTTGGCGTTTCGGCTGCTGCTGGCCTGAACGAGGAGGAGGGGGGTGCGATGTCCGACTGATGGATAGGGCCGAACATCGCATCCTTCAGGCGAACACCAACCACTGCCGGGCGGCACAGGATCTGCTCATGCAGACCATGGCCGAGTGGTTGGTGGACGTGGCGGTGGTCGCCGAGCCGTACTCGGTCCCCAGTACCTGGCTGGGCGATCGGGACGGCTTGGTGGCGTTGAAGGCGCGGTCTTCCACGGACTCCCTTCCCCTCTCGCTTTTAGAGAGGTGACCGGGATACGTGGCCGCCGCGTGGGGGAGGGATATGGCCCTGGTGGGGGTCTACTTCTCCCCAAACCGCCCTCTCTCCGACTTTGAGGACTTCCTCGAGGTCCTCACTGCAGTCGTAGGGAGGGCGGCGCCGCGCCAGGTCGCCAGTATGGGCGACATGAACGCTGGACGGCGTCCCCGCTTGGGTGGTGGCGATAGCTGCCTCCCATATGGAGGACAGGTTTCGGGACCTCTTCAGCGCGTGCCTTACGGCTGGGAGGTTCCCGAAACTGTGGAGGGAGGGGCAGCTTTGCCTCCTCCGAAAAGAGGGACGCCCGGCGGACTCCCCCTCGGCATACCGGCCCATTGTCCTGCTCGATGAGGTCGGTAAATTGTTCCGAGGGGATAGTCGCCGACCGGCTCAACAGTCATCTGCGGGGGGTGGGACCAGACCTGTCGGACGCCCAGTTCGGATTTTGTAAGGGGCGTTCGACGGTCGATGCCTTGGCCCTGCTGAAGGGCCAGGTGCAGGAGGCGGTGGCCGCGGGGGACGGAGTGTTGGCGGTGTCGTTTGACATTGCAAACGCCTTCAACTCCGTCCCCCACGCGACCATATTGGAGGCACTCCGGTACCATGGAGTGCCCCAATATCTGCGGGTGATCCTGGCCAGCTACCTGGAGGACAGAGAGGTCCTCCTGGTGGACAAGACGGCCAGGATCAGGCGTCGGTGCTTGGGCCCCCCTTGTGGAGCATCGGATTTGACTGGCTCCTGCGGGGCGCCCTCCTCCAGGGCACGAGTGTCATCTGTTACGCGGATGACACTCTCCTCCTATCCCGGGGGAGGGACTTTGGGGAGGCAGCCTGTTTGGCCTCAGCCGGCGGATCGTTGGTGGCGGGTAGGATCCGCCGGCTTGGATTGAGGGTGGCGCTGAACAAGACCGAGGCCGTGTTCTTCCACGGGCCTCGGCAGCGCCGCCCGCCTGATGCCCACATCGTCGTCGAGGGCGTCCGGATAGAGGTCGGGGTCCGGATGAAGTATCTGGGCCTCGTGCTGGACAGCAGGTGGCGCTTCGGCCCGCACTTTAGCGGGCTTTCGACGCGCCTGCTGAAAGCCGCGGACGCCCTCTCATGGCTCCTCCCGAACCTGGGGGGGCCCAAGACGCGATGCCGGCGCCTCTATGCCGGCATCTTAAAGAGCATGGCGCTTTACGGGGCACCCATCTGGGCGGACTCCCTCCAAAGGAGGGAGAATGCAACCGCCATCCGCAGGCCAAAAAGGGCCATTGCACAGCGGGTGGCGAGGGCCTACCGCTCAGTGGGTTTCTCGGCGGCGTGCGCTCTGGCGGGCACCCCTCCCTGGGAGTTGGAGGCATGGGTGCTCGCCAGGGTGTATGAATGGACGGCTCGGCGGAAGGCGCTCGGGGAGCGCCCCGCCGCCGAAGAGCGGGAGGCCGTGCGGCGGGAGGCGAGGGACGCAATCGTCCGTCACTGGACGGAGGACCTCGCCACCGCCTTCTTTGGCCGTCGGACGCTGGACGCGCTCGGTCCAGTCCTGCGGGACTGGCTCGAGCGGCCTCACGGTTTCCTCTCGTTCCGTCTAGTGCAGGTGTTGTCCGGACATGGTTGTTTCGGAACACACCTTCACCGGATCCGGAGGGAGGAAACCCCAGCGTGCCACGACTGCGGCGCGGCAGAGGACACGGCAGCACACCCTCGAGGTGTGCCCAGCCTGGGCAGAGCTGCGCCGTGTCCTGATTAGTGTGATCGGGCAGGACCTCTCACTTCCCGGCGTGGTCAACTCCATGCTGGGGAGTGAAGAGGCCTGGGCGGCGGTTGCCTCCTTTTGCGAGGTCGTGATGTCGCAAAAGGAGGCGGCGGAGCGTACGCGGGAGGACGATCCTCTCGCGCCGCCGCTCCGCAGGCGAAGAAGGGGTGGGAGAAGGTGGTTGTATGACCGTCTCCTCCCACCTCCTGGTGGCGATTAGCGGGCGACAGGTGCGGGGGCCCCTTCGCCCGCATTGCACATCACCACCCGCGGGAGGGAATGGCCGAGCAATCGCAGTCATTTCCTGGCCCCTCCGTTGAGAGGGGCATGAGGGGCCCGCTGTGAGACGGCGGGCAGTCGTCGGCGGGGGACTGGAGTAAAGGCTCTGCCGGTTTCCCAGTCCTTCTCCACTAAGACGATGCGGGAGTGCCGTTGGGTTTTTTAGTGGGTATATCGGAGACAGACCGGGGAGTCCCACATACCCCTCCCTTCCCCCGGAGGGAGGATGATGCGTAATGCATTATTCCCAGCGCAACAAAAAAAAAAAAAAAAATGGTTAGGTTAGGTTCCCCCCCGAATTGGTTCCCGCCTTGTCGTGGCGGGGGGGCTCAGTAGCCGTGGTGGCGGAAACCCACGGTGAAGCCAAGAGGAACCTAGGCGGGGGCCACTCGTCTAGGCTTTTGGCGGCCGATGACGAGTGGCCCAATAGTTGCGGTGCCGCCTGTAGCGGTGTCGCAACTGAGCGGGCTGCGGTGCCCCCCCCCCTCTGACGGGGGGGGGGGCATCACGGCGGAGTGCGGGAGGCCGCGGCGGGGAGGAGTGTCGGTGTGGCTTCGGCCATTCTTCCTGCCTTCCGCGGCCTCAACGGGGCTGCCACCGTCAGATGGCGGACGCGGTGGGGCCGCAGGGGAAGAGGACTGTCGGTGTATCGTTGCCGCTGTCCCTGTCCCCTGCGGCCGAAAGGTGGTAGGTTACGGGGCCAAAGTCCCGACCCGTCACAGGGGGAGCTCCGGCGTGCCATGACTGCGGCGCGTCGGAGGGCCTGGACCCCTCGCTTCCTGGCGTGGGTAGCGCCATGCTGGAAGGCGACGGGTCTGGGCAGCGGTCGCCTCCTTTTGCGAGGGTGGTAAATCGCAAAAGGAGGCGAAGGTGGTGATACGCGGGCGACAGGTGCGGGGGCCCCTTCGCCCGCATTGCACATCACCACCCGCGGGAGGGAATGGCCGAGCACTCGCGATCATTCCCGGGCCCCTCCGTTTGAGAGGGGCATGAGGGGCCCGCTGTGAGACAGCGGGCAGTCGTCGGCGGGGGACTGGAGGTAAAGGCTCTGTCGGTTTCCCAGTCCTCCTCCACTAAGACGATGCGGGAGTGCCGTTGGGTTTTTTAGTGGGTATACCGGAAGCAAGCCGGGGATTCCCACATACCCCTCCCTTCCCCCGGAGGGAGGATGATGCGTAATGCATTTTTCCCAACGAAACAAAAAAAAAAAGGTTTAGGTTAGGTTATGTCCTAAAAGATTATAATGTAGTTATATTTTTAGACGCATGCCACATGTTAAAACTGATGCGGAACACCTTCGAAACTAGAAAAGTAATTTATACTATACTGGTGAAAAATCAATTAAATGGCAATATTTATCGGAATTTCCTACAAGAAGAAAACTGTTTACACTCAGCGAATAAACTGTCACATCGACATGTTCCTTTTAAAAATCACATAATGAACGTGAAATTAGCAACGCAACTTCTTAGCAGAAGCGTTGCCAAAGCTATAGATTTTAGCAATAAAACTTTAAATAGACTGTCATACTGAACTTGGAAGTTTAAAATATCGATGTACTGTATTCGTAAAGTTTAAAAGTACGAATTACGTGATTTAGAAAGTACGCTAAGACGAATTATTTAATTCAGAATGTTCATTATCGCGACGTACGGAACTTCGAAAGCTTGCAATGACGAATTACTTTATTGAGAATGTTCATCATCGCGATGTACGGAACTTCGAAAGCTTGCCATGACGAATTACTGAATTTCGAACGTTTGATCTCGATTTACCTCGATTAGAATTCTATATCTAGTTTAATATTTATAAAGAATCATATTTGAATTTGTTTAAATACTAGAGGGTACATCGAAATATTTTGCGAACAAATTACAAATTTACCATGCGTAATACGTTCGTTACAATATTGATTTCTGTTGTGAGTTTTTGTGTGATATTCTGTTAAAATGCAAGCTCGTTGTAAATTTGTGAAATCGCACAAAAATAAAGACCTGCTGTTGCAAGATGGATATCTGTATACTTCAAATAAAAAATGCGATAATACATTTTATTGGAGTTGTGTTCGTAAAACATCTTCAAGTTGTGGTGCTGCGGCAATTACAAAAAAGGTCGGCGATTATCATTATATCAGTAAGTTAAACAACATTTCTCACCTTCACGAACCAGACCAAGATTCTGCGATGGCAAATGTTGTAAGGGCTTCGTTAAAAAGAAGAGCTGGCCAGAGTTTTGATCAGCCTGGACAAATTATCCAAAAAACCCAACAAGAAATACCTACCACATCAGCTCCGTATATGCCCTCAAAAGAAGCAATGCGATTGGTCATTCACCGGGCAAGAACCCGAAATGAACCCAGCCTACCAAAAAGTTTAAATGACTTCATTGTTCCCGATCAATAGTGAAATTGAAGGCGAGCAATTTTTGATAGGACACTACATAGATGATGATGACGTCATCCTTCTTTTTAGTACGAAGCAGAACTTACGTCTTTTAGACTCATCCATATTTTGGATAATGGATGGCACGTTCAAATGTTGCCCAAAATTATTTTACCAGCTTTATTCCATACATGGCCAGGTTGGACAGAACGATACAAAACAAACAGTTTACGGCTTACTTTCTAATAAAAGACAACGCACATATATGTTATTTTTAGAAATGGTTGTAAGGTACGCATTAAATAACTTAAATATTCACCTGAGCCCACAATTCATTATTACAGACTTTGAATTAGCAACAATAAAAGCTTGTGCCAGTGTCTTCCCAGATGCACTTCACAAATGTTGTTACTTTCACTTGACACAGAATATATTCAAGCACATTCAAAAGGAAGGATTAGCAAAAAAATATACCAGCGATAGTGATTATGCCCATAAAATGCGACACATAGCAACGTTGGCTTATTTAGATCCGGGTGAAATTCCTGAAGCTTTTGAGATAATTCGCGATGAAATTATTCCTAATGATGCAGGAAAAGTGACAGACTGGTTTTACAAATATTATATTGGGGGCACGTATCAACGTGTACCAAGTCATACATTTCAGCTGAAAAGGTTACCTCCCATATTCCCTCCTCGGATGTGGTCTATTTTAGATTGCGTTAACGCAAATATTCCAACAACCCAGAATGCCATTGAAAATAGGCACAGCCATTGGAACAGTCTCTTAAATAGAAAAAAAAATTATATATACAAGACATTACAAGAATTAATAAAAGAGCAAAAAAATACGTGTTTGGAAATATAAAGAATAACGGCAAATATTAAAAAAAGGAAAAGAAGTAGCTCGATGCATATAAAGAGGATTAAAGACCATATAACAAAGAAAGAAACAATGAATTTGAAGGAGTATTTAAGTGGTCTCGCATATACAATTTATTTAAAAACTTGATCTTTCTTTTATATACAATAGTTTTGTTTTAATAATATGTTCTATTACAGGAAAAGACATGTTAAGTTTTTTATATTATAATTTCTTCATGCTACTAAAATTATTAAAGTTTTTGTATTACACTAGTTGTGCCCACGGCTTCGCTCCCATCAACCCTGCCTACCTACCCTGTCCTTCCTACACCTACCTACCCTACCTAACTACCTACTCTACTTACCTACCCTAATAACCTACCTTACATCCCTGCCTTCCCTCCCACGTCAATCATTTTTATTTTTAAATCTTCCCTGTATTCGGTCGAACAAAACAAAAATAATAATTATTGAAATCGGTCCAGCCGTTTTTGAGTTTTAGCAAGACTAACGAATAGCAAATGATTTTTATGTATACCTTGTATATCTTCATGCTACTACTTAATAATAGTACCGTTCGCTCTGAATGATTCTGGTCATCGTCTGGTACATCGAGATCAAACGTTCGAAATTCAATAATTCGTCATGGCAAGCGCGAGACAATTTGAAGCCAGTTTAAAAAAGCTGCTGTCCCATTTAGAGCTGGGCTCCAAATTTACCGGCAATTGTATAGCTATAAAAACCTACCTAAGCACAATTGGCGTCAGTTTTAAAGAGAAGTTTTGTATGGGATCCTATATCTAATGTATCCTTCATCGAAGAATTAAGTACACTTTTATAATGACCATGGTAGACGGAAAGGTCTGCATTGCAGCCACGGGCACTAAGTCTACAAGTAGGTACTACATTTGTGGAGCCACCTCGAAAGATGTTAATAAATTGGACTAAACAAGAGAAGTGAATTTTGCAGCCCTTGAATTCGGCATATCGGTGTTACACGCAAGAATTCGGATATTTGAATTTATCTTACATTTAGCCTACAAACTTCAGGTGAAAAATACAGGGTAAGAAAATCGAAAGAGAGAAAGACTTCGAAGATCAAACCAAAAAAGAAATACAAACAAGGTTTCGCACTGAGACAGGACTACTAATAGATATGCCTAAATACAATTTTGGGAATACAAATGATGGAAATACTAGCATAGGTTCTTTGAAAACCCCAGTTTAGCCGCTGAAATAACTGACATCAGTTATGAGCTAATTTCAAGCGGGTTTAAAATTGATCCCGTAAAATATGAAACCAGCTTTGCCAGCGACTTCGTTCGCGTGATTTCGTTTATCCTAAATATGACTCTTTTATGTGTTAACAAGTGAAGGCGACCAAAAATCAGCTATTATTAAATCAATATAAAATGGGATATCGTAGATAAACAGGATTTATTGGTTTGGGACGATTCGTTATTTAAAGAATAATAAATTTTAGGTTACCGCCACAAAGTAAAATCCTCCCCTAAAAACATAATAATCCTAATTTGCCCCGTTGAGGGTCAAGTTTTGAACAACCCTAATACATTAATCCCTCTTTTCTTATCTTTTTTTTTCGTTTATGTTGGTAAGATTCCTCAAAAAAAAAACTCTAACCACGTTCCCTGTCCCAGTACCAAAATGCAAAATTGACCGACAAGTCCAATAGGATTTTCTTAATTATTTGTTTTTTTTATAGTCATAGGGTAGCCCTAGTAATATATCCCTTCATTGCATCTTGATGGAAATTTCCATCAAACGGTTCACGGGTTAAAAAAACACACAAATCAGTGGACGATGTTAATATTTTTGCGTCTGACAATTTCTTGAAATATTTTTGGTTTATACGGAACGTAACTACGTAAAAAAAAACAAACGTCAATGTCAAAAATGACAATCACAGTTTGGATATAAGTGACTGATAATTTTGCTTTAACGGTGCAAAAATAATACGTTATTTTGCTTGCTTTTTATCTACGGGAGTTGTTGAAAATATTCATAATGAGTGGAAATAAGGTAAATGTTTTAGAATTTGCTAATATTTTGTAACGAAAACATGAAAAATATATCGAAAATGTGTCGATTTGGTATGATGTAAATTTACATCATTATGCAGTATGGTCATACCTGAAGTATGGAGAAATTGTTGCTCATGTTTTTTTTTTTTTTTTGTTTTAGAATAATTTACAAGAGAGAGATATAGAACACTATCTAGCACAACTGGAAGACGGTTGGCTGTCAGAAGATGGACTAGAAGCTGATGACTCTGATGAAGATGACCCACCAAATTCACACTATACTAGAGATGAACTTCTACATCTGTTAGATGATGAGAATGATAATGAAGATGATCAGCAATTTAATGAAGAAGACCCACCTCTGGTTGAAGAACCACTAGAAGGAGCAGAAATTCAAAATAGATCCCCTGGTGGAAATATTTTAAATTCACTATTGGACAAGAGAAAACTTATTTGGAAAAAGAGGAATATGGACTATGATGAAGACAAAATTAGATTCTTAGGCTGCTCAACATTTGTTTCTGAAATATCTCAGCTAGAAACTCCTTACCAATGTTTTAAATATTTTTTTAATGATGATTTGATACAGAAAATTGTAGCAGAAACTAATTTATATATCATGTAAAAAGATCCTAATAACAAAACAGTATACACAGCATCAGATATCAAAAAGTTTTTTGGGATATTGCTGTTCATGTCAGTGCAAAGATTTCAAAATACCAGAGCATATTGGCACCCTGTTTATGGTTATGGCCCAGTTTCATCCACAATGCCAGTCAATAAATTTGAAAAAATCAAACTTGCATTGCATTTTCAAGACAATGAGCTTCATAGACCTGTGGGCCATGCAGATCATGACCGGTTATTTAAAATTCGTCCAGTTATTGAGTACCTCGAAACAAAGTTTTCTTCTCTACCAATGGAACAACGATTATCAGTAGATGAGCAGATGTGTGCAACAAAGATTGGACACTTTCTAAAACAGTACCTGCCAAAAAAACCCCACAAATGGGGGTTAAAATTTTATGTACTTTGTGATTTATCTGGATATGCACATACATTTGAATTGTATGCAGGACAGGAAACAGGGAAACTTGAAGGAGAACCAGACCTAGGAGCTACAGGGAATATTGTAATTCGTTTGCTAAGAGTTGTACCAAGATATCAAAATTATATTGTGTATTTTGATCATTTTTACACATCACTGCCTCTAATTTACTTTCTAGCCAAACAAGGAATTCACTCTGTTGGAACTGTCCAGCAGAATAGAATCCCTAACTCAAAATTGCCAGAAAAAAAAGAGTTTATGAAGAAGGCAGTACCCAGGGGCAGTCATGAAGAAATAACATCTACTTATGATGGCATTGAGATGTCCTGTGTCACTTGGAAAGACAATAAGATTGTGACACTCTTATCAACCTATGTTGGGGCAACACCAGTGACTAGTGTCACTAGATATGATAAATCGAAAAAGGAAAGAGTAGTTATTCCATGTCCCCAAATTGTTCATGAATATAATAAGCATATAGGGGGGGGGGGGGGGGTAGACTTAATGGACAGTTTTTTGGGGAGGTTCCACATTCCAGTAAGGACAAAAAAATGGTATTTGCGTATATTTTTCCATCTATTTGATTTAACAGTGATTAATGCTTGGATCTTGTACAAAAAAAATGCAGCAAATAGAAATATACCAAAAAAGGATATACTTTCAATGGGCAGCTTTAGAAATGAATAAGCACAAGTTTTGTGTAGAATAGGAGCTGACACAGAGGTTAAAAGAGGTCGTCCCAGTAATAGTTATCTAGAGAACGAAATACAGGCAAAAAGGAAGAGGGGACCAGCAGTTATTGCTCCACCAAAGGACATCAGAACAGATGGTGTTGATCATTGGCCACAAGTTGGAGGTTCAATTCGTTGTAAGTACCCACAGTGTAAGGGGTATTCTACAATAAGATGCAGTAAATGTTCAATAAATCTGTGTCTTAATAAAAACAATAACTGTTAAGAGCCATCTATCGGAGCGCGTGAGAAGCTCCAACCAAAGATCAAGGGCAATACTGTCGCCGAGCACCGCATCGATTACGTCACGTGATGTCAAGAAACCACAACAGATGGCGCTGAAGCACAACTATATAAACCATTGCACGGACGCTCAACGTCTCTCATTCTCATTCTCAAAAAATCGTTTTGTTTATGCTGTTTCCAAAACAAACACAATTAGACATAGTTCAGAAGTAATTTGTAATTTCTTAGAAAAAAAAAAAAAAAATTTTCGTACGTCCCGGCGTTTTTCTTTACTTTATGATCGTACCAGTACGTCCAATGCAGAAACAGTAAAGTTCCAGCACGTCCAGTGGAATTATTCGCTTTAGAAGTTGTATATGTCTCCTGACGCACATATGGCTCAGGAACGTATTAGTGCTTTTCAAGTGCACGTTTCCTGAACCATATGTGGCTCAGTGGACAGTGAACGTGTTAACCCTATCTGGGGGGTAGTTTAAAAAAAAGTTTTATATAAATTTCGATTATTCACTTTATCCCCAAGGAATTAGATTTTTCATACAAACAAATTTTTCCCCTATTCACCCCCTTAAAGGTAGAATTGCCGAAAATTCTGGCTTAGTGCTCCCCTAGAACCCTACGTCAAAAACGAAAATCTGTCCAGTAAGATTCTTAGCTTGGGGTTAGTTTCGAAAAACTAATATTCGTAATGACAACCTTTATTGTTTATTTAGGTTGGTATTTGTATCAAAATTCAAATTTATTAACCTAAAGAATAAGATTCTTCAAAAACAGATTCCTCAAACAAACTCCAGCACCCCCTAAATCGTCATTTGGGTGTAGATTCAAAAAACTAATAACGACAACCTTTATTGTTTATTTAGGTTGGTAATATGTCAAGTTTATTAACTGAAGTAATAAGATTCTTCAAAAAAACTTTAACACCCCTAAATCGTCTTAGGGGTAGTTTCAAAAATTTTTATTATTCATTTAGGTGGGAGGAGCCCTAGACACCAAGAAGGTAGGAAGAGCTTCATTGTTCCTCTCTAATGAGATGGAATCACTGCGGTGCCCCAATAGAGCACAAAGAGAGCAGTTAGACGCCTTTTACGATAGATGCGTAGTTGAAGGTAATGTAACTCATTTTACCTCACCCCACAAGTTGACGCCCGCTGAGAGAATTGAAGGGCAGATTACACCGTTAGGAGAGCAGCCAACAGTTGTCAACATGATGAAACCGCTATACCTGGCGATAGATAGGATAGTATTTTTGCCAAATTTCAAGTTTATTGACCCAAGAAATCAGATTCTTCCATACAAACATCAATACACTTAGAAACATCATTTGGGGGTAGTTTAGAAAAAGTAATAGTCACTACCTTTATCATTTACTTAGATTACTATTGTACCAAGTATCAAGAATTTTGGCCGAAGAATTAGATTTTTCATACAAACTTTCAACCCCCTTTTTACCCCCTTAGGGGGAGGAATTTCCAAAAATCCTTTCTTAGTGCTCACATGCGTCACTTGAGGAGCCTTTCAGGCAGATTTCACGCTTCTAGGCTTAGCGGTTTAAGCTGTGCGTTGATCGATCAGTCAGTGAATCAGTCAGTCAGTTTCTTCTTTTATAGATATAGAAGATATGCTTCTGAAACTGCTCGTATTTATGTGAACCTATATGATTGGCATCCTATGACGCAAACAATGCACAAGATTTCAACCCAAGGCGCAGTCATACTTGAAAAGGCATTATTACCAATCAGACAGCTTTCCGAGGAAGCAGCTGAGGCTCGCAACAAACATTTTAAATGTTTACGTCAAGATTTTGCGAGGAAATTTTCCAGGCAGAAAGTTGTAATCAGGATATTTTTAACCACCTTCTGCTCAGTTCAGATCCTCTGCTTAGTAGCACGCGAACTATAAAATAAAGGAAAGCAGAAACATTTTTGCCTGAAACCTTGGCCATGCTTGTATCTGCGGAATCAAACATATCAGAAAATTCATCAGATAGCAAAGAAGAAAATCAAGTAACTAAAATATATTATCTAAATATTATCTAAATATTGTTCCTTTTTAAATTTATGAAATTTTGAATTTTGGAAAATACATGTTTTTATTTTGAAAAATAAGTTATTTTGTTATTTACCTTGTTGAGATACCAATAAAGGAATAAACTAATTTTGGCCGCGGAGATCGTTCAAATACCTGTATGTGCGGTGGTAAGAATAAAATGAAGAGTCAACGTTTGAACAACTTGGTAAACAAGTGGTGTGACTTGAACAATAAAACAAAAAAGACTACTTGTGCTGAGAAATTTATCGGGATGCCGTATTTTGATAGTGCCTCTGTATTCTCTGATGATCTAGTAGCAATCCAAATGAAGCCCTCGCGTGTTATTCTTAATAAACCAATATACATAGGATTTACTGTATTGGAATTATCTAAGACTCATATGTATGACTTTCACTATTCAATCATAAAGCCTTTTTATGGAAACCGAAAAGAATTGTGTTATACTGATACGGATAGTTTAGTTTATGATGTAAATACCGAAAACATGTATGAAGATATCAATGAACATTTTCTAAAATATTTTGATACTTGAACAACGAATTTAACTTGCCAATTATTAATATGAAGGTTCCAGGGGTATTTAAGGATGAAATGGGTGGCAAAATTATCAAATAATTCGTAGGACTATGCTCAAAGCTTTATTGTATTAAAACTTTAGTCAAAACAATAAAGAAAGGAAAAGGTACAAAAAATACATGAAATATTCACTCAAGACGTAAATAAAATAGCACTTTCAAGCAATGATGATAAGCGGTTTTATCGTTTGATAAGGTATCTACTTTAGCCTGGGTTAATGCAACTATATTTTAGTAATGCATTACCATTTTTTTAATTGTAAGTAATTACAGTAGTTACATTAAAAAAAAAAACATTTTGATAAGTCCTAAATGTGAAGATAGGAAATATTATATACCTAATAATAACAGTTACCTAAAGCAGGGTCCAGACTCAAGTTATGTGTAATGTAATTATAAAACATGTATATTCTTGGTGCCCCAAATAAAATCTTATTACATAATTAGTTTTATGACATTTAGTAAAAAACATTAAATTATTCTCTATCCTACTTTTGTGACGTATCAAGTTTTATTAAATCATATTATTCATTTCTGAAACTTCAGACTTCAAAATTTGTATGAAATGTCATGCCGCATAAACGTGAGTTTTCTTTTAAATGTAGTAAATAAATAAATAGTATTTTATGATCATAATTACATCTGTTTCATTTCCATTCCTGATTGATGATAAAGCACACAGGGATCGCAGCGTGTGTCACGCAAGAGGATACAGATTCCAACTTGATAAAACATGAAATGTAAATTTTTGATGACAAAGCACTCATGGTTCGAAGTTCGTATGCGCGATGTAGAATTTGACGCCGACCAGGGCGTCTACTCCCTATCTTCGTCGACTAAGTTACGGGCCGTCCGAATGTATTCCGAAACTTTGCAATGAACCCTACCCCCTAACGATTTCGGGTTATTGAGCTTCGAACGGGATCATAGACAATTTTCGTGAACGAACGATGGTTGACGTTAGACTTGCACTATTTTATCGGTCGATTACCGGTTTTCCTAGTTTGTGGTTTCAAGCTTACTAAACAAAAAAATTATTATTTTTTACGTTAGGAAATGACCATACCTTTAACAATTTACTTTTTTTATGTCTATTATTAAACACAAATAGTTTTAAAAACACATTTAATTAATCCAATTGAGCATAACAATACTTTGGCATCAAAAACCGCGCGATAAAGTACTTCAAGTCTCTAGTGACAGATCGTAGTGACGGGCACGCGTCTTCGATTGAGTAGTGCTGTGTAGACTCGATTTTATCTTGCTAACACTCGGCCATCCTGCAACCCTTCGGTCCCCCGAAGAAGGCAGTCCCATTGGCGGAGCATCTACTTGAGCGGCGTCTCGTCGCAACCGTAGTCGTACTCCGCGCCTCGTCACTGATGATCGGCAAGGCCCCAAAGGCAACCACTGACTAGCACTGTATAGGCCCCGAAGGCAAGCACTAAACCAACGCTATAGACCCAGAAGGCAAGCGTCAACTTGTATATGATTAAGTGCTGCGAGGCTCCGTAAGCAAGCACTGAACAAACGCTGAGGCCCCGTAGGCAAAGTGCATCAAACTTGTACATGGTTAAGTGCTGTGAAGCTCCGTAAGCAAGCACTGAACATACGCTGAGGCCCCGTAGGCAAAGTGCATCAAACTTGTATATGTTTAAGTGCTGTGAGGCTCCGTAAGCAAGCACTGAACAAACGCTGAGGCCCCGTAGGCAAAGCGCATCAACCGCAACATGTCATGGTGCATTAAGGCTGCAAAAACAAGCACTGCACGCAGAGTAGGCCCCGTAGGCAAGCGTTATTTTATGATAGAGTGCTGTGAGGCTCCATAAGCAAGCACTAGTAAACGCTGGGGCCCCGGAGGCAAAGCGTATCAACCACAATAAGTCAGGGTGCATCAAGGCTCCGAAAGCAAGCACCGCACGCTGCGTAGGCCCCGAAGGCAAGCGTTAAATTTCTTTAGGATTATCAGTAAAAGTGGTATAAGGCTCCGAAAGCAGTTAAAGTTAAAAGGCACGGTACAGGGCCCACAGAAAAATGTTAGATCTGGTAAAACTGTTAACCAATAAATGTAATTAATCTTCACCAGATGATGAACTTTCATCTCTGTGACACCACACTTTAATTTTGTCACGGGCAACAATGTTTTTGTAAGCTCGCTTTCCCTTCGTGGACGATGTCACCTCAAAGCGATCGTTTGGCAACACGGCAGTTACCTTATACGGTCCTGCATATCTGGGAACTAATTTCCCACTGGACAATCCAGGTCGTAAAATTTTACGCTCAACCATGACTAACTGCCCGACTGATATAGGGGCACCCTCTCTACGACTTTTGTCAAAGCGTACTTTCATTTTAGAAGCGTTAGTCTCGATTTTCTGTGCAGCCTCATTTCTGAGTGTCTCAATATCGTCACTGTAAACTGCACCTTGCAAATCATTGGCTAGTCTAGGTCTAAGGCCACACAACAACTCTAAGGGTGACTTACCAGTTCCGTGACTGACTGAAGAATTGATGCCTAGTTGTACCTTTGGCAGATAGGCATCCCAACCTTTTTGCTCCTCACCCATATAAGCTGACAAAGAACTGAGAATTGTGCGGTTAAGGCGTTCCACCTGCCCGTTCGCCCGCGGAGAAGCGACAGCATTTAATACGTGCTTAATTCCGTGATCTGCGCAATAACACTCAAACTCCTTACCAGTAAACGCGGTACCTCGGTCACTGATAATTCGATCCGGGTGACCAAAAACTTGACTTAGTTTAGTCAATGCTGTGATAGCTCCTTTAGCGTTAGCACTAGCGACAGCTTCTAACCAGACGAATTTCGTGAACCCATCAATAATAGCTATGATATAAGTCTTCCCATTACTTTTGCAAAATGGGCCCAGGTGATCTACATGCAATGTGTGGAACGGTACGGATACTCTTGGAATCGGATGCAAAAGTCCAGGTTGTTTCCCAGTAGGTTTCTTCGTAAATTGGCATCCAATACAACTTGCAACGTACTTCCCGACATACTTTCGCATTTTCGGAAACCAATATTTAGCTTGTATAGCTTCCAACCACTTTTCTGTTCCCAAATGACCATTTTCGTCATGGTACAACTTCAGTATATGGAATCTTGAACTTTTAGGTAAAACTAGCTTATAGCTTTTATCCACCAGACGACATAACTTGCCATCAACAACCTTATAGTCCTTTGAAAGTCCAGTATTCTTTTTCTTATTAGCCTCTTGTTCCAGTTTTAAATTTTCAATCAGTCCCCGAATTACTTCATCTGCTTCCTGTAACGCATCAATCAAATCCTTCTCCACAATATGCTGTACCAATATAGGATTCCGGCTGAGAGCATCAACGTGTGCCATGGATCTCCCTGGGCGGTGATCCACTTCAAAGTTGTACTCTTGAAGGTCGAGCCACCAACGAGCAATGCGCGGAGATAAATCCCTTTTCAGCCAGGCCATACGTAATGCTGAGCAATCCGTTACAACTCGGAACTTGATGCCGGACAGATACACCTTAAATCTTTGAATGGCAAATACCACTGCGAGAGCCTCTAGTTCAAAGCTGTGGTATTTCGCTTCGGTGGCGGTTGTCTGTCTGCTCGCATAAGCAACAACCTTGGTATCTCCACTAGGCTGCTTTTGAAGGAGAACTCCGCCAAGTCCAAGTTTTGATGCGTCTGTGTGAACCTGTGTTTCTCTTTCTGGATCGTAAATGACCAGAACTGGATCTGATGTAAGTATTTGCTTAAGGGTTTGCATAGCCTGTTCTTGTTCCGATCCCCACTGCCATTCTGTAGTCTGTTTCGTGAGAGAAGTAAGTGGTCGCGCAATAGACGCAAAGCCTTGGATAAATTTGCGGAAATAACTCGCAAGACCGAGGAACTGGCGCAATTCATGAACATTCGAAGGTACTTTAAAACTTGATACAGCTGTAATTTTATGAGTCGAGGGTCTGATTTCACCATCTGAGATAACATGACCTAGATACTCGACGTTTTCAGTGAGAAAAGAACATTTACTTTTCCTCAATTTAACGCCCGCTTTCTCAATCAGACTTAGCACTTTCTCTAGATTAGCAAGACATTCTCTAGTGTCAACCCCCCATGAAATTACATCATCAATGTAAACCTCAGCGCAAGCATGAATTACTGGCTCCAATATTTCGTTCATAGCTCGCTGGAATACTGCAGGAGCATTGCAAAGACCGAAACTCATCATTTTATATTGATAGTGGCCATCAGGTGTCACAAATCCAGTAAGCGGTCTTGACTCCTTGGCAATTCTGATTTGATGGTATCCATTCGCTAGGTCTAGGCAACAGAATACTGATTTACCCACCAATCGAACCAACAAGTCTTGTATTACCGGTAAGGGATACCGTTCTTTCTCAGTAATTTTATTTAGCGCCCTATAATCCACGCATAATCTACGTCCGCCATCCTTTTTATTCACCAGTAGAACTGGGCTAGCAAAAGGAGATGTAGACTTCTCGATGATTCCAGAATCTAGCAGGTCATTAACAACATTTCTCACTATGTCCCTCTCATGGAAAGACATTCGGTAAGGCTTGAAGTTTATCACCTTATTCTCCGTCAACTTGATGCTCATTTCTACACTACAGTTCCCTAGTTCCATTCCATTTCCAGAAAAACAATGCTCATATTTAGCTAAAAGATCATTCAATTCAGCTTTCTCATCTTCATTCAAATGTGCACCCACCTTTACATTATCTACCATCCCTGAATCTGGTTTTATTAATTCCGCTCTTGCAACACAATCTGCTTCCTTAAGTTTTAAGATTGAATTTGTTCTATTCACCAGCTTAATGACAGCATATCCATCAGATGACTCAATATTGTCAACAAGAACATCCTTTTCATTCAATGGTTTTCTCTGCTCACTCTTCTTGACATTCATAAAACCATCAACAACAGGATCCAGTCGTACCAAGACCTTATGCACGCCAGGAATTAGGTGTGTGTCAGTTTGAGGATATAAGCGAACCTTATTAAAACTATCACATAACTCAGTCACTTGAAAAGCCATCTCATCCTCATAAATATTCAAATCAGTGGCAGTCTTCACAACCACTAAATTTGGAGACTCTGTGAATGTCTGTCCTATCAAAACATCCACATTCTGAACATGATCAGGAACAATGTAAAACAAGTTTTCCTGCTTTGCACCATCAACCACAAGAGTAGCAGTAACTGTACCTGCAGGTGTAATGAATGCATCTCCGTATCCTTTTATTACAACATCATTATTAGGTTTTAACTCCAGGTCTTGTTTCTCATAAAAGCTTTGTGTCATTGCATTGCAGGAGCTGCCAAAATCTAGAAAATCATTTGCTAAAACCCCATTCACAAGTACCTCTTTAAAGTACTTTTTGTCAGAAGAGTCACAGCACACAGTTTGAATCTTTCGCACTAATCTATTCTGAGGACCAGTCTTTGACTTTTTGCGGCACTCTTCTAAAGAGTGTCCATCAATATTACAAAATGAGCAATGTTTACTAAGATTGTTTTTTTTATAACAGGTTGATTCCACATGGCCTAATTTGTTACAAAAGGAACATTTCTTATTCTCATTATTTTTCGGTGTCTATCTGTGTTCCTTGCTCTTACGACATCTATTTGCCTTATGACCTAATTTGCCACATGTATAACATTTTATATTTTTGTTAGAGCTGACACTTTTCAATGATGTCACAGCTTGGTCCTGTTCTACACTAGCATCCAAGTTGTTAATACTGGCCAGGTATTGAAGAAGAGAAGCGGTGTTGCGGCATCCGGCTGACTTCGCACCAACTTCTAACAGTTTGTTACCAAGTGTACTAATGATAGCTTCTGTGATCACTTCATCACTCAAGTGACATGACATGCCTATACCCAATTTACTATAATAAAATTCGATAGGTTCTTCGCTAGGCAACCTGACTCGATTCACTAACTCTCTAATCTGTGATAATTTATTTTTAGTAAACGGAAAAGCTTTAATTAATTTTTCTTTCCACTCTGTCCAACTAATCTCATAAGATGCTTGTTGTTCATACCACCCTTTAGCATAACCACTCAACTTTGCAGTACAATTACAAATCAAGGTACGCTCATCCCATCCATGCATTTAAGCCGTACTTTCTAGATTGCGAATTCAATGTTCTACAGACACTACATCAGTGTGACTTTATACCTGAGTTCAATCCCATCCATGCATTTTAGCCGTACTTTCTAGATTGCGAATTCAATGTTCTACAGACACTACATCAGTGTCAATCTAGAAAGTACGGCTAAAATGCATGGATGGGATTGAACTCAGGTATAAAGTCATTACGCCCTACATAACGCACAACTGGCTTTGACGTTACTTCACTATAATTAGTCTTTGGCACGCATGCTATTGAAGACACAGAAACTGGTGGTGACGGTGTTGATTCACTATGATAATTACTTGTTTTTCGTAACTCTTTAATCAAACCCTCCAGAGCATCAATACGCCTATCTTTATCCTTCAGTTCTCTTTTGTACTTCTTCTTTCCTCTATCAGATGAGGAAGATGAACTTGAAGTGCTATGTGACCGTTTCTTATGTTTTGACCGACCCATTGTAGCACAAGCAAAAGTACTAAAATTCACACACACACAATTGTTCTATAAACAGCACATATAGTTCAATAAAATACAATTACAAGAGAGCTATAACAATTACTCTAAGTAACCAAAATAATTAAAGTTAAGTTTTGTCAATGTAAATTGTTCAAAATATTATAGCACCAAAAACTTTATAGCTCTGAATTAACTTTATGTTGCATACACAATGTTTTTAGTATTGCATAGACTAATTTCACTGCACTTTAATGTCAATTAAATCCAGACAAATAAATCAAAATGATACAGCTCACCAACAAGCAGGAACAGTCATTGCAAACTTCAAAATGTGTTATTTCATGCACATGCATTCTGCCACCTCAGGGTCAACATCTATTTGACCTTGTATTATTGTATATTCCAGGGCCTAAAATCATTTACCAACAAAACCAATCACTGCACAACCTGTTACTAATACTTTTTTTTTTTTAACTTTAGTTTTGCAATAAATGTGAAAGAAAACCATAAGCACACACGCGTTAGTTTTGCGAGGTCGTGTGGATATGACTTTGGGTTATTCTTCGGTTTTATTGAAACTCACAAAGAGACGAGACGACATATTATTTATTAGAGACTGTTTGTTACAAAGCACTGTTTTACAAGGTATTACATTTTTCTGTGTCGGCCATATTTGACACTTGGGTTAGGTACTTGGACTGTCATAGACTTTGCCATAGATATAAAATACGTTTCATATTTTGTTGTTTTATTTACGTTTCTAATAATTTATTATTTACGATAGATACACAGATCACAGAGTATAACAGAATGTCTAATTTCCAACATAAAAAAAGATAAGCTTATTTAGATTTTTTTCGATAAAGAACCTAACTAAATATTAGTAGTGACATCTATACTGAAAAAGTGATTCGCAGGAACTAATGAATGTTGCCAGCCTATATTTTTACACCCCCCCTCAACATATATTTTCCTGCATCAAATATCTACATTTTAAAACCATCATTATAAGAAAAACTAACTTTTTGGCTATTGATGCATTTTATCTTACTAGTTACTTTTAGGTATATATATGCTTTGTACAACATAACACTAGCACAATGTTGATATCTACTTAGAAAACAAACTGATACACATAAATCTGGTCTTGTACCACCAACCGCATACATTAGACTGCCTATAAGTTGTCTACACTTTCTCTCTATTTCTGGCGATTCAGATTTTTCCCTTTTTAATAAATCAAACTTAAAGTTTTGATCAATGGGAGTAGACGCTGATTTACAATTTGACATGTTATAATACTCTAAAACTCTAGTAAGATATGTTTTCTGACTAATCACCGTTGTACCTTTCTTTTGATCAATATCAATACCTAAGTAACATTTTGCTAAACCTAAGTCTTTCATTTTAAAGTTTCTGCCTAGCTCTCTTTTAAAATCTTCCAAAACCTTATTTTCAGAACACATCATAAGGATATCATCTACGAATAGTAACACATATAATTTGCATTCATTTACTTTCCTAAAATATAAGCAATGATCATTTTTAGATTTACCAAAATTCTCTTTATTCATAAATTCATCAAACTTTCTATTCCAGTATTTTGGAGACTTTTTGAGACCGTATAATGATTTATTTAATTTACAGATTTCACCGCTTGGTAATTTTAGGTATACATCCTCTTCAATGTCCCCGTGTAAAAAGGCTCCTACAACATCCATCTGATGGACATGAAGTTGTAATTTATTTGCAACTGCCATAAAAACTCTAAATGTTGGTAATTTTGCCACAGGAGAGTACACATCTAAATCACAATCAGACTGTTCAAAACCTCTTGCTACTAATCTAGCTTTATATACCTTTTCATTATCTACTTGTTTAACTTTGAAAACCCATTTACTAGAAATTGCTTTATTTCCTTCTGGTACACTATTTATCTCTGTCCATGTATTATTTTCTTTCAGAGTGTCTAGCTCAGTTTTCATAGCATTCCTCCACTCTTCTTTTTCTTCTGAGTTGAGTGCTTCTTCTAAGGATACCGGTTCTATGTCAACGGAAAGAAAGTTTGTATCATAATCATCTAACCTCACTGGTTTCTTTATTTCTCTGCCTCTGTTAGAGCGTTTTAATTCCTGAGGTGTTTCTTCTTCCTCTTCTGATTCCTCTTCTTCTATAATCAATCTTTCTAAATTTTCATCAGGTTCTGATAATGGTGATCTTTCTTCTTGATCTTTTTCTTTATCTTGTATATCCATACATGGGGTTATATTACTGTGACCCTGACAAGTATCACCTACTTTTTGAGTACTAGAATTATTTCTCAGAAAAGTAACCTCTCTTTTTATTAAAACATCATTTTTATGCGGAAAATAAATTCTTAAACCTTTTGTTGTTTCACTATAACCTACAAAATATCCTATTTCAGCTTTACTATCCCATTTTTTACGATTTTGATCTGGTATATGTACTGCTACTTTTGTTCCAAAAACATTTAAATTATTTATATCAAATGATCCCTTATTATACCACTGTTCATATGGAGTTACATTTCTAATCCTACTTTTACCCGTTCTGTTGATAACATATACAGCTGTGTTAACCGCTTCTGCCCACAAGTTCTTATTCAGACCGCTTGACAATAATATTGTCCTAGCCCCTTCAGTTATTGTACGCATTTCACGTTCTATGCAACCATTTTGTTGGGGTGTGTAAGGGACACTAGTTTGGTGAACAATGCCTAAGTGATCTAATAAATACTTCACTTCTTTATTCATAAATTCTGAACCGCAATCTGATCTAATTATTTCCACTTTATATTCTAAAATTTTAATAACAAAATTCAAAAAACTCTTTATTTTATCAACAGTTTCACACTTATTTTTAAGAAAATATACTGTTCTATACTTTGAGTAGTCATCCTTTATAAGTAAGTAATACCTGGCACCACCTAATGAGGTGGAGTCCATAGGTCCGCATAAATCTATATGTAAACACTGACCGGGCCGTTCTGCCCTATTTATACTCAATGGAAATGGTTTTTTATGTAATTTACCAAGAAGACATGGCTCACATGTTATTTCCTCTTGTTTACTAACACTGAAATCTATGTTACTCTTATTTAATATATTTTTTACCTGTTCGATGTCCTGATGACACATTTTCTCATGCCATTCAGTAAGACCATTGTTTGATTTACCTACATAAGCATTTTCAACATTATGTAATCTAAACTTCATAATATATAAGTTATTTTCTCTATATGCTAATGCACACACACTTTTATTTACTTTTCTTGTGAAATAACAGAACTTATTATTTATTGTCATAACATATCCTCTATCTGCAGTTGAGCTAGCTGAGAAAAGATTCATTTTAATATCAGGAACATGTAAAACGTTATTTAATGTTGTATTTATCCATTCATGACCTGTATAAGCTTCCAAGGAAACAACACCAATGCCTATGGCTTGTATGACTTTACCGTTACCAATTAAAACTGACCTAGGACATTCTAGCTTTTTATATTTTGTAAATAAGCTTATATCATGACACATGTGCTCCGAAGCACCGCTATCCATTACCCAACAACTATTGTTTCTTTCTAACCGGCTATAAAACACAGACACAGAAAATGCATTGCTTTGACTATTATTGTTAACATTATCTTTGTTATTGTTATTTTTATTATTCTTAAACCAACAATTTACGCTTTTATGATTATTTTTCTTACAATAAGTACAATAATTATTACCTCTATTATTTGATTTGCAATCCTTTCTGAGATGTCCTATTTTCCCGCACTGATAACACTTTCTTGCATTACTTGTAGGCTTGGATACCAGCGCAGATGACTCTTCTTCTCCATGCTTGGAAGTAGCACGCTGTTCTTCAATCAGCAACCTTGCCGCTAGCTCATCCATGGTCCTCTTCTCAGTTGGCACCAACTCCCATGCAGACACAAAGTGTTGATACTGTGCCGGTAGAGATGAAGTTATCTTTGTGATGGCCATGGTTTCACTTACTTCAGCATTCAGATTTTTCAATCTACACAGGAGACTCTCAAACCGTCCTAAGAACTCTGATACGGTTTCTTTATCTTCAAATTTGATTGAGAAGAATTTCTGTTGGAGAATATGTACTGATAACTCCCCACGTTGTTCATATATTGTATGTAGTTTATTCCAAATCTCTTTTGCTGTTTTGCAGCTCACTATCTGTGGTATAACTTTGTCGGATATGCTTGTGACCAACATTCCTTGTGCTTTTGCATCTTTCTGCATCCATTTATCGTGCTCTTGGCCGCCTTCATTGATTGTGCCTTCTACGACACCCAGGAGATCTGCTGCCCTAAGGATGGCCTTGACTTTGAATACCCATGTGGTCCAGTTCTCTACACCTTCCAATTTCTGATGACTTTGGTCATTTGTCATTTTTCCAACGAAATCGATCGTTGTATTATAATTGCTTTACCGCAATACTTTACTGTCGTACTCTGATATTGACCTTGACACCGGTCACCGACGGAGCCCTGAGATCCGTCGTGTTACTACTATTTGTCCGTAGTATTTTATATTACCCAATCCAACACGATAGGTCGTAAGCAATGACTGTGCCCATAACCTTTTGCGAGGTCGTGTGGATATGACTTTGGGTTATTCTTCGGTTTTATTGAAACTCACAAAGAGACGAGACGACATATTATTTATTAGAGACTGTTTGTTACAAAGCACTGTTTTACAAGGTATTACATTTTTCTGTGTCGGCCATATTTGACACTTGGGTTAGGTACTTGGACTGTCATAGACTTTGCCATAGATATAAAATACGTTTCATATTTTGTTGTTTTATTTACGTTTCTAATAATTTATTATTTACGATAGATACACAGATCACAGAGTATAACAGAATGTCTAATTTCCAACATAAAAAAAGATAAGCTTATTTAGATTTTTTTCGATAAAGAACCTAACTAAATATTAGTAGTGACATCTATACTGAAAAAGTGATTCGCAGGAACTAATGAATGTTGCCAGCCTATATTTTTACAGTTAGAACAATTAATACACTATTTTCACTGAAAAGCATCCATTTGTGCAAAATACAAGCAAAATAATGAATTTATAAGCAACACAACAGTAGGTAGCGTCTCATGCACATACACACTGAAATTACTGTCAGATCGTACAAAATATAGCTTGTGGGTTTATATTTATCTCACTTCTGAACTTTATTAAACACAAATAGTTTTAAAAACACATTTAATTAATCCAATTGAGCATAACAATACTTTGGCATCAAAAACCGCGCGAAAAAGTACTTCAAGTCTCTAGTGACAGATCGTAGTGACGGGCACGCTTCTTCGATTGAGTAGTGCTGTGTAGACTCGATTTTATCTCGCTAACACTATAAATATAGAAATGAATTACTTTAGTCATTTTTGTCCGGCAAGCGGCATTCTCCTATTGATACCTTTGCTTTTTTTTATGACGGCAACTTTCAAATGAAATGTCAACAAATAAATACCTTTGAAGAATTTAGTTTTCAATAATAATTAATTAAAATGACCCCAACCGCTGCAGCAAGTTTCGCGCAAATTGAGGCCCTCGTCGACTTCATAAGCTCGTTTAAAACGGGTGTGGGAAAACCTTAATTCAATGGAAAGTTGCACTAAGTCCGTGGAGCAGTAGCAAAGGGTGAGTTTAATACATTACTCGTCAATATTAATATTATTTTAAGGGCTTGTCCTCAGTAAAGTGCACACAGTGATAGTCAGTCATCCTGCAAATACTTATAGCCCAGTCATTAGGGGTTACAATCACGATTACGTATGTAAAAAACATGACTAACCCAGCTTTGGCAAAGGCATTTTTAATTATTTACTGACTGGGTTATTATCTGTAGGAGTACTTACGAGTTTAGTGTTTTTATATATGTCGCCGCGGAGGCGTGGATTTGCTAATTCGTTATCCGAATTAATCATTTTAATTGTCAATTAACACAAACTCCATAATCCTGTCATCTCTGAGATTTCGCTAGAACTATTAAATGTCTATTTAAGTTGGTTTTTAGGTTCAGCGCCATCTATTGCCTTATTGTGGCATTAGTTATTGATTTGTTTGAATGAAGATCATTTGATAAGCTAATTTTCAATGTTTAATTAATACGAGATGTTTAAATAAAACGGGAACACTTATTGTAGGACTTGTAGATTTGTTCTCATTTTAACTATTGCACATTTGACGAAGTAAATATGTTTGATTATGAACTAATGTTATTCTTATTACGAAAAGTTGTCAACAATGGCGGATGTTATAATTTTAATGACCAATAACTAGATTTAATAATTTAATACGAGAACTAAACCAATTTGAGTAATTGATTAAATACTATGAAGTAATAAGACTATTTTACACAGCTATGTAATAATTAGAAACCTTCTGATTAGTAAGATATTCAGATCACCGGAAACTTGGATAGTTTTGAGTTGAGGTGATTATTTTTGGTAATAATCTACGAACAACTTTGTATTTGTGAGTATTGGGATTGTTTAATGTTAAAATAATTAACTGAGCAGCATTTTAGTATTGTTTGTTAGCTTTATTCAACTATCCAAGTAATTAGTGTCTAAACAAAAACAATATGGAAGTCCTACCCAACACTACAACAGGCATCGCGCGTATGGCGTGTGTAAAATAATAACTGTTTAATAAATCTGATTGATTAGATGTTTGAAAACCTAATAAACATGTAACGCCAATTGTCTTAAAGTGATTGTGTAAACTATAAAAAGATTTAAAAGAGTATCCTAGAGTTTCTTGCTAGGTCTTCTCTAGAGATCGACGAGGGATTGCGACCTAGCGAGCCACCATGTGGTTTTAACTTCAAGTTCGAATGAAAACTCAAAGTGCCTGTAACTAAGTCAAATAAATACTTTCGAGTTTCAATCCAGTGATGTGTGTTATTGAAGTTTACCCGTTCCTATGAAGAATGAAGGAATTGCCTCTAGAATTGGAGTTAATGATGGTGGTCCTATAATTCATAGGTACTTCGACGTGACATATATTATATCTTTCATGCAATTAAAATTAACCAAATATCCAAATTTTAGGTGTGGGCTGTTAAAAACATTTGACCAAGAAAGTTGCTGAAGCTGCCAGACGGTCAGCATGTGATACAGGTCCATTGGTGGCACCAACCCGCTCCCAAATGGAGTTAAATATCCTATCGATTATTAGAGAGCCACAAACCTAGTCAAGAGTCCAAACAGCTTTTCCAACGGTAATACTTAACAAAATTTATAATTTATGGTAGTAGACTATTGTTTTACTAAATATTAATAAATTACAGATACACAATAATATATATGTCGTATCAAGGCTGGCCGATAGATGTAAACCATCGGAAAGTCAGGATGTATTCCCTTAGGTTAAGACATCGTGTGTGGGCAGGTCGGTGGGTATAATCGTGCAAATGAAATCGCATAAGTTATTCGATACACTGGGTTTATTCAAATAGACACAAGTTACATTCATGCTTACTAATATTACGGATCGACACTGATTCTACGACGTCTTCGCTCTAAGGCTGTCAGTAATCAACTGCTCAATTTCACACCTCGCAAGTGCTTATAAAAGCTCGCCAATGCGCAGTTGCTCTTGATTGCCGCTAGGGGCGTGCTTGTGATTTGTTTTGACGTCCGTACTATTGACTAAACCCGACATATATTTTTTGTTGTTTCCGTCAATGATATTCAGTTTTTGTTGTACAGGGTCCACCAGTAAAAGAACCAGCCGCCATCTCACCCACCCATGTTGCTACACCTGCCGAAGGTGAACGTGCAAAGGCTGATAATCGAAACTAGGAGAAATGAGATGCTCGATGAAGTAAAGCTGATTATTCTGGAAAAACTAAGTTCCTAGCAATAATTTAAGACTGATAAATAAAAGGAAATCTAAGTTTTGGTTGTTATAGTGTGTTAAGTGTTAATTTTATTCAGATTATTAGGTATTTGAGACTCAAGTAGTAGTTAAGAGCAATAAAGGTCCTAGAAAAAATTTAAGACTGATAAGTAAAAGGAAAACCACGTTGAAGTGTCAATATAAATTGTTAGAATATCAGCGCAGCATTATTTCTTTTTTGGGTATTGCTGCATTACCAAAATTGATCCCAATGGGTCGAAGTGTCCGAGTTATTTGTCGACCCCTCAATAAGATATGCTGAGATATGAGCCTTTTTGGTCTCGCACGGGGTTTTATTTTTATTATTGTTGATTTTTTTTCTTATTTCTCGTGTCTCCTGTCTCCTGTGTGGGTCACAAATAAATATTTTTTCTTTTCATTTAACATTTTGGCGATTTTCGTACTTAAAGTATGGTAAGTCACATAGGTTCCCATGAACTTAATTTCGGTAAATAATCAATTGAGTAAACTACCAAATTCAAAACTACTTTGTTTACTAAATAAAACGTTTTTTTGCCTCTTGTAGTTGTATTTTTGTAGTTATTGTAAAAGTCATGGTGTGATGTTGATTGTTAAATTTATTCAGATTTGAATGGTGAAAAAAAAAATATAATAAAAACAATGCTTTTATTGTGAAAAGTCAATAATACATACATACATAAACTCATTGGGGTTGGCAGAAACTACAGAACGCCACGTGCTACGATCCTTACATACTTCTTATGCTTCACTCACATTCATACATCTTGTCATACACATACCCAATGCTTATGCTGCAATTATATTTGTTTTATTTGTAGTTTTCTTGTGAGACTGCATAAGTATTTATTTCTTGCCAGCAATTGCACTAATCTGTCTCTCGCTCTTTGCCCTTGCTGAAGAGCTTGATGGGCAGATAATATATTTATAGACACTTCTCTCTGTCTACTGCGCTCAAATTGAAGATCTTCTCGCTGAAGGAAGGTACTTCTAAGTCCGCCTGATTAAACATATTGTGTAAAACACAGTAGGCAATGACAATTTTACCTGAACAAAGAAAAACATAGCTATACCTAGTATAAATTGTGACAAATACCAACTGTGACCGGTGCATAATGCAGCTCTCTTGCTGCTAAGAGGCATCTTAATCGGCCTTTTAAAATGCCAAACATACGCTGTACTGTGGATGTTATTGTCAATTGGGGTCTTTGACAGCATTGTCTATTGGGGTCATCATGAATTCTCGAAGTGGGTACCCAGAATCCCCTGTAACACTACGCCTATTTTTCATAAAATCTGTAAAATTTTAAATGATACAATTTATTTAAGTGTACTCTCTATGTAGGTATAGGTATAAAAACTCTTCAAAGCATAGGTAGTCATTGTTCAAATGGCAGGCTATATTTTATTAAATACCTATAGATATTTATTTTAGAAAAATGGTACAAGCTTTTAAACTTACTGTCTTTATATAAGGTTCCTCGCAGCTAAATTCTGTGGAAACCTTATCTACTTTTTTATTAATGAGGGGCTGTTCAGTGCATTTGTGACATGCCGCAGACACCGTGACACTGTCTGTTGTGCCATTGGAACATCACTGCTAAGGCCCACTGCACCTTGGTAACTCCTCCGCAATAAAAATTAAGAGCAGCGAGGATCTGAAATAAAACAATAACAACAGTAAATGGGTGGGACAGATTGGTAATACAGCTCAATAAGTTACAGTATCTTCAATATATCCCTACCTTCATTCTTGTATCAACACCACTTCGCCGTAAGTGGTGAGGCAAAAGAGGAGAGGTATTAGGTCCTCACACAAATCCTCAAATAATACCCGAGTGAGCCTATAGTTCCCTATGAACTCAACGTCGGGAATACTTGCCAACTAGTAGTTTTGGCGCACGTATCGTCGACGTTGCCTCCGCTCTTCCTGTAGATCTTCTGCGAGCATTAAAAAAGTAGCCATCGGTGGGAATTATAAGTTTCGTCGACCGCACGATAACTATTTTTATGTCGTAATATCTGACATAACGATCCGATAAAACAAGTGTCAAATTCAATTTTTCGAACGGATAAAAACGCATAGGGAGTAGGTACAACTGTCAAATTGTATTTTCCTTCGTTCGGGCCCCGAACGAATCATCCGTCCGTAGGTGTTAGGGAGTAGGAAACGCCCGTAACTAAGGTCGAAACTACGGACTTCGAGCTTAGGGAGTAGACACCCAGATCATTAGGTAGTGAGCCGCAACGGTCATCACGTCAAATAAAAACGAAACTAATTTGAAGTATTGTACAAGTACCGATCTACCTACTTAAAACATTATTTGATCATGTTGTTATATGAAATTATAATTAATTTTTATTTCAGATCATTGATAATGTGTGATTCACCAGATATTATCGACTTCTCGCAATACGCTTAAGGTTTAAGCTGGGATAGCCCAGATTTCCCAGAACAACAAAAACCTGTCAACAAGTAGCCTAGGGCAAGACAAAACTGCGGTCCTGTCAACAAGAAGCCTAAAACAAGACGGGAGTGTCTAAAACAGAAGCCATCTCTGCAAGCGTTCGTTAAAACAATGAGAAGAAAAAAGGTTTACGACTGATCCAGGTCCAAGTGTTGGATATTAGTGAAGAACAAGAAACTGCAAGTGACAATCAGGATGAGATAATGTTAGTAAGTGCGCAGTATGTAGTGACTCAATCGTTGGACCATGTTATGGAGGAGACGCATTCGTTAATTAATAAAACATCAAAAAAACTTTGTGGGGTCAGTTCTTATTATTAACTGGAGCATTCAAGGTTTAAGTTGGGATAGCCCAGATTTCCCAGAAGAACAAAAACCTGTCAACAAGGAGCCTAGAGCAAGACAAAACTGCGGTCCTGTCAACAAGAAGCCTAGAACACGACGGGAGTGTCTAAAACAGAAGCCATCTCTGCAAGCGTTCGTAATAAACAATGAGAAGAAAAATGGTATACGACTGATCCAGGTCCAAGTGTTGGATATTAGTGAACAACCAGAAACTGCAAGTGACAATCAGGACGAGATAGAGATAGTGTTAGTAAGTGCGCAGTATGTAGTGACTCAATCGGTGGACCAGGTTATGGAGGAGACGCATTCGTTAATTAATAAAATATCAACAAAACTTTGTGGGGTCAGTTCTTATTATTAACTGGAGCCTTCAAGGTTTAAGCTGGGATAGCCCAGATTTCCCAGAACAACAAAAACCTGCCAACAAGGAGCCTAGAGAAAGACAAAACTGCGGTCCTGTCATCAAGAAGCCTAGAACAAGACGGGAGTGTCTAAAACAGAAGCCATCTCTGCAAGCGTTCGTCATAAACAATGAGAAGAAAAATGGTTTACGACTGATCCAGGTCCAGGTGTTGGATATTAGTGAACAACCAGAAACTGCAAATGACAATCAGGACGATATAATGTTAGTAAGTGCGCAGTATGTAGTGACTCAATCGGTGGACCTTGTTATGGAGGAGACGCATTCGTTAATTAATAAAATATCAACAAAACTTTGTGGGGTCAGTTCTAATTATTAACTGGAGCCTTCAAGGTTTAAGCTGGGATACCCCAGATTTTCCAGAACAACAAAAACCTGTCAACAAGGAGCCTAGAGCAAGACAAAACTGCGGTCCTGTCAACAAGAAGCCTAGAACAAGACGGGAGTGTCTAAAACAGAAGCCATCTCTGCAAGCGTTCGTCATAAACAATGAGAAGAAAAATGGTTTACGACTGATCCAGGTCCAAGTGTTGGATATTAGTGAACAACCAGAAACTGCAAATGACAATCAGGACGATATAATGTTAGTAAGTGCGCAGTATGTAGTGACTCAATCGTTGGACCTTGTTATGGAGGAGACGCATTCGTTAATTAATAAAATATCAACAAAACTTTGTGGGGTCAGTTCTAATTATTAACTGGAGCCTTCAAGGTTTAAGCTGGGATACCCCAGATTTTCCAGAACAACAAAAACCTGTCAACAAGGAGCCTAGAGCAAGACAAAACTGCGGTCCTGTCAACAAGAAGTCTAGAACAAGACGGGAGTGTCTAAAACAGAAGCCATCTCTGCAAGCGTTCGTCATAAACAATGAGAAGAAAAATGGTTTACGACTGATCCAGGTCCAAGTGTTGGATATTAGTGAACAACCAGAAACTGCAAGTGACAATCAGGACGAGATAGTGTTAGTAAGTGCGCAGTATGTAGTGACTCAATCGGTGGACTAGGTTATGAAGGAGACGCATTCGTTAATTAATAAAATATCAACAAAACTTTGTGGGGTCAGTTCTTATTATTAACTGGAGCCTTCAAGGTTTAAGCTGGGATAGCTCAGATTTCCCAGAACAACAAAAACCTGTCATCAAGGAGCCTAGAGAAAGACAAAACTGCGGTCCTGTCATCAAGAAGCCTAGAACAAGACGGGAGTGTCTAAAACAGAAGCCATCTCTGCAAGCGTTCGTCATAAACAATGAGAAGAAAAATGGTTTACGACTGATCCAGGTCCAGGTGTTGGATATTAGTGAACAACCAGAAACTGCAAGTGACAATCAGGACGAGATAATGTTAGTAAGTGCGCAGTATGTAGTGACTCAGTCGGTTGACCATGTTATGGAGGAGACGCATTCGTTAATTAATAAAATATCAACAAAACTTTTTGGGGTCAGTTCTTATTATTAACTGGAGCCTTCAAGGTTTAAGCTGGGATAGCCCAGATTTTCCAGAACAACAAAAACCTGTCAACAAGGAGCCTAGAGCAAGACAAAACTGCGGTCCTGTCAATAAGAAGCCTAGAACACGACGGGAGTGTCTAAAACAGAAGCCATCTCTGCAAGCGTTCGTCATAAACAATGAGAAGAAAAATGGTTTACGACTGATCCAGGTCCAAGTGTTGGATATTAGTGAACAACCAGAAAATGCAAGTGACAATCAGGACGAGATAGAGATAGTGTTAGTAAGTGCGCAGTATGTAGTGACTCAATCGGTGGACCAGGTTATGGAGGAGACGCATTCGTTAATTAATAAAATATCAACAAAACTTTGTGGGGTCAGTTCTTATTATTAACTGTAGCCTTCAAGGTTTAAGCTGGGATAGCTCAGATTTCCCAGAACAACAAAAACCTGTCAACAAGGAGCCTAGAGAAAGACAAAACTGCGGTCCTGTCATCAAGAAGCCTAGAACAAGACGGGAGTGTCTAAAACAGAAGCCATCTCTGCGAGCGTTCGTCATAAACAATGAGAAGAAAAATGGTTTACGACTGATCCAGGTCCAGGTGTTGGATATTAGTAAACAACCAGAAACTGCAAGTGACAATCAGGACGAGATAATGTTAGTCAGTGCGCAGAATGTAGTGACTCAGTCGGTGGACCATGTTATGGAGGAGACGCATTCGTTAATTAATAAAACATCAACAAAACTTTTTGGGGTCAGTTCTTATTATTAACTGGAGCCTTCAAGGTTTAAGCTGGGATAGCCCAGATTTTCCAGAACAACAAAAATCTGTCAACAAGGAGCCTAGAGCAAGACAAAACTGCGGTCCTGTCAACAAGAAGCCTAGAACAAGACGGGAGTGTCTAAAACAGAAGCCATGTTTTGCAAGCGTTATGCAAGCGTTCGTCATAAACAATGAGAAGAAAAATGGTTTACGACTGATCCAGGTCCAAGTGTTGGATATTAGTGAACAACCAGAAACTGCAAGTGACAATCAGGACGAGATAGAGATAGTGTTAGTAAGTGCGCAGTATGTAGTGACTCAATCGGTGGACCAGGTTATGGAGGAGACGCATTCGTTAATTAATAAAATATCAACAAAACTTTGTGGGGTCAGTTCTTATTATTAACTGGAGCCTTCAAGGTTTAAGCTGGGATAGCCCAGATTTCCCAGAACAACAAAAACCTGCCAACAAGGAGCCTAGAGAAAGACAAAACTGCGGTCCTGTCATCAAGAAGCCTAGAACAAGACGGGAGTGTCTAAAACAGAAGCCATCTCTGCAAGCGTTCGTCATAAACAATGAGAAGAAAAATGGTTTACGACTGATCCAGGTCCAGGTGTTGGATATTAGTGAACAACCAGAAACTGCAAGTGACAATCAGGACGAGATAATGTTAGTAAGTGCGCAGTATGTAGTGACTCAGTCGGTTGACCATGTTATGGAGGAGACGCATTCGTTAATTAATAAAATATCAACAAAACTTTTTGGGGTCAGTTCTTATTATTAACTGGAGCCTTCAAGGTTTAAGCTGGGATAGCCCAGATTTTCCAGAACAACAAAAACCTGTCAACAAGGAGCCTAGAGCAAGACAAAACTGCGGTCCTGTCAATAAGAAGCCTAGAACACGACGGGAGTGTCTAAAACAGAAGCCATCTCTGCAAGCGTTCGTCATAAACAATGAGAAGAAAAATGGTTTACGACTGATCCAGGTCCAAGTGTTGGATATTAGTGAACAACCAGAAAATGCAAGTGACAATCAGGACGAGATAGAGATAGTGTTAGTAAGTGCGCAGTATGTAGTGACTCAATCGGTGGACCAGGTTATGGAGGAGACGCATTCGTTAATTAATAAAATATCAACAAAACTTTGTGGGGTCAGTTCTTATTATTAACTGTAGCCTTCAAGGTTTAAGCTGGGATAGCTCAGATTTCCCAGAACAACAAAAACCTGTCAACAAGGAGCCTAGAGAAAGACAAAACTGCGGTCCTGTCATCAAGAAGCCTAGAACAAGACGGGAGTGTCTAAAACAGAAGCCATCTCTGCGAGCGTTCGTCATAAACAATGAGAAGAAAAATGGTTTACGACTGATCCAGGTCCAGGTGTTGGATATTAGTGAACAACCAGAAACTGCAAGTGACAATCAGGACGAGATAATGTTAGTCAGTGCGCAGAATGTAGTGACTCAGTCGGTGGACCATGTTATGGAGGAGACGCATTCGTTAATTAATAAAACATCAACAAAACTTTTTGGGGTCAGTTCTTATTATTAACTGGAGCCTTCAAGGTTTAAGCTGGGATAGCCCAGATTTTCCAGAACAACAAAAATCTGTCAACAAGGAGCCTAGAGCAAGACAAAACTGCGGTCCTGTCAACAAGAAGCCTAGAACAAGACGGGAGTGTCTAAAACAGAAGCCATGTTTTTCAAGCGTTATGCAAGCGTTCGTCATAAACAATGAGAAGAAAAATGGTTTACGACTGATCCAGGTCCAAGTGTTGGATATTAGTGAACAACCAGAAACTGCAAGTGACAATCAGGACGAGATAGAGATAGTGTTAGTAAGTGCGCAGTATGTAGTGACTCAATCGGTGGACCAGGTTATGGAGGAGACGCATTCGTTAATTAATAAAATATCAACAAAACTTTGTGGGGTCAGTTCTTATTATTAACTGGAGCCTTCAAGGTTTAAGCTGGGATAGCTCAGATTTCCCAGAACATTCGAGTAAAATCTTAACACCACGATTCAGAAAATGACTTTAAATGCACAACGCCATCTATCGAATAGCGAGTTCAACTGTCCGAGTAACTGAATTGCGTGGGCTGTGATAATTTTACTTCTTGAACACTTTAAATTCATCTAACTTTTGATACAGTGAACCGATTGCGATGTAACAAAAACTAAGTAATTCTTCAAGATACGCACAATTTTTATGTATAAAAGTTATCTACATTGGTTTCGTACATTTCACGTGATGCGTGCACAAATAAACAGACAAACAGACAAAAATTCCAAAAATGCTAGAAATGGGTACTGTTGGTTATCCTTTAACACCCTGGCTATTTTTTTTGGATTTTTTTTCGATGTACAAAAAATATTTTTCTACAGATTTATTATATGTATGATGATGATATAGTTGTTTAATTGATTCATTTTAACGTGTTAAACACAATGGGCGTAAGAAAACTATTAATATCATAAAATAAAGCATGACTTTGGCTTCATGCGGTAGGATCGTTGCCTAAACTACTTAAAAAAAACACGGCGTAGAAGTTCTCCAATTTCAAAAATAAAGTCAAGTGGTTTGAAGTATAAAAAACTGAATCCGAAATGCAAGTTTGGTTTGTTTAACTTTAGAACATTAACATAAAGATATGGTCGCGTGTATATATCTTTTTAGTAAGAAATAATGATTGTGCTGTGTGTGCATTTAGGTTACTTAGCTAATAAATAAATGAGTCATATAGATGCAAAGGCAGCATCATCCAATTTTTTTAATAATAGCAACTTTGAATGCAGTCTGTTAGTGTAAAATCAGCATAATTGGTTGATATATTTAGTTTTTAGCAAAAGAAGCAATATCCCGTATAAAATGACCGTTAAAATCTTAGGTTTGTAGCAAAAACAGCATTATCCACTTGAGTAATGCCAAAGACAGCAACATCCGATTCGGCCAATCAGGTGTCTGTATTTGGCCACCATGACACTTTATTTAGTATGGCGATTATCGTTTTGTTGTTCTTTGGTCTGTTAGTTATTTTTGTAAATTTAAACAGAATTAAGTATATTTTTATCAGTAAAAGGTGAAAAACAACACTATGGAGTGTTTTCCTACCCCATGTGACAAAAAGTCAAGTAGAAAAAAGCAAGCTGACCCCGATAAATGGAAGAGAAATGAAGCTAAAAAAACGCGGTAAGTTAGAGTGTGATTCAACGTTTTTGATCCTTTAAATATTTTTTAAATGACACAAAAAGGAAGAGCTTTATTATATATTTTTTGTAATTAAGGTGCGCTCTGTGAATCTAATTTGATTGGAGGAATATGATGTAGGTACTACAAAAGGAATTGAAGTTGTTATTGTAGAATTTTATTAATGTTATTTAATTTAATTGTTTTAGGTATTCTGCGAAGACTCTTCCAATAAGGTTGCTATGTCGGCACAAGAAAGGTTTTGGCTGTATGACACTAACTATGTCTGACTTGAAGCTATTTTTTGATAATTTTTATGCAGACCCAGACAAACAAAAACAGGATGCGTATATTTTAAAACATTGCACGCCTTGCAAGGTATCGCGTCGCCGTCCTACTACATCAAAATATGCAAATAAAAATTTTCAAACAAAATTTTACATTTACAGCAAAATGTTAAAGAAAAAAGTGAAAGTGTGTCAACGATATTTTCTAACAGTATTACAAATCACAAAGTACAGAGTTCAATCTGTAATGAAGGAATATTATAAAACTGGAAAGCTATTAGCTGAAAAAAGAGGAGGTGATCGTACTTCAATGAAATATGCGGCGAAAAGAGAAGCTATCATGAATTTTATCAACACGATACCATGCCAAGAACCACATTATTGTAGAGGAAACACTAGAAGGTTATATTTGCCGTCAGAATTATCAATAAATAAGTTACACAAAGAATATAATTCGAAAGTTGATGATGACCTGAAAGTGAAGAAGTCTTATTTCAGGCATGTATTCAATACAAAATATAACCTTTCGTTTGGTACTAGGGATTGCAATTGCTGGATCCAGCATACAGCAATCCAGCTGGATCCAGCGCCTTTTTAAACATGCTGGATCCAGCATACATCTTGATCCAGCGATGCGGATCCGCAAACGTATCAATTTCTATTGTTTAGTTTTGAGTTGCCGCCATTTTCGAATCGGCGCGGCAACGTTGCCGTTCTGTCACCATAGCACGTGCGTGCCGCATGAAAGGCAACGCCGCCCGCCCCCTTTCCCCCTTACCAACTGTACCGCTTATGTTTGTTTATTTTATAAATCAAAGACAGTTGATGAGTTGAATAACTGCTCTCGTCTCGATAGAAAGTGTCTTTGTGTCACTAAAGTGCATATGAAGTGCGTGTTGGTTGTTGTTTGAGAGACTGAATGGTAAGTAAAGTAAAATGTTTATTTTTAATTTTAGTATTAATGTTGATTTGATTCATGTCTCTTATTCAATATTTCATTATTATTTATATTCCAAATATTACCTTATTGGTTTTGTTAAGTTATTGCATCGCGATAGTTGTATTTATTTATCTTTAGGCATACTTATACTTATCTTATACTTCACCGATCTTTTCTTCATTACAGATTTAACGCTGTTTTTCGGACAGTTTAAAATGTTGACCAAGAATTCTAGCGACGGTAAAAAAAGTTTGTGGGACTGTTTCGTAAAGTTGGATAGTCGAAGTGCCAAGTGCTCGCTATGCCTAAAAACATTGCTTATTAGCAACCGCTCCACTACAGGGTTAAAAGGGCATTTACAAAAAGTACACTGTATCAGTGTCATAAGTAATGTCAGTGGCAACAAAGCTAGTTCATCCAACAAAGATTTGGATAATGCAGATTCACAAGCTTCCACTGATGCTATAGCAACTACTTCAAAAAATGAAGATTATCAGGAAGTAGTTCCGAGCAAGAAAACCAAGGAGACTATTGATTTCTACTTTGAAAAAGAAAATTCTATGGAGAGTTTGGTCACTAGGATGGTGTGTAAAGATGGCTTTAGTCTAAGTACATTTTGTACATCATCCGACTTGAGATTATTATTCGCAAAATCAGGATTTCAATTGCCGACTTCTCCAAATACCATCAGAGCGATCATTTACAGATATGCAGAGAATATTCAAGCAGATTTCATTAAAGAATTCACTAATTTAAAGCAAAAAGGACAAAGATTCTCATTGAGTTTTGACGAGTGGACCTCCCAAAAAAATCATAGATACATAAATCTCAACTTGCACCAAGATGATAAACATTTCAATTTAGGGTTGATAAGAATTCATGGCTCCTGCACTGCCGAACTCTGCATTGAATTAGTTTCGGAAAGGCTGAATATTTTCGGCTTAGTGATGGAAACCGATATCATTGGTATCACTACCGATGGCGCCTCCGTAATGGTAAAAGTTGGAAAACTTTTGCCTTGTTATCAACAATTATGCTACGCTCATGGTATCCAGTTGGCTGTGGTGGACGTGCTATACAAGAAGAAACCTCATAAGGAAGTAGAACAAGCCGCAACAGATGAAAGTGATGAATGCGAAGACGATGAAGACTTAGAGACAGAGATGAACGATGGCTTGGCAGTTACAATAGAACGAACATTAGTGGACTCTGGTGAATTAATTCCACGATACAGCGCACTGCTCATGAAAGTACGCAAAGTTGTAAAAATTTTCAAAAAATCACCCACCAAAGATGATTTATTTTTGCAAAAATATGTTAAGGAAGATAAAGGTAAAGAACTAAGTCTGATTCTTGATTGCCGCACGAGATGGAACAGTTTGCTCAGTATGCTGGAACGTTTCTATAACCTAAAAGTTTGCATCGATAAAGCATTGATAGACGTCGGTTCTGAAATAAAATTTTCCGGCGATGAATGGTCAATAATCAATGAGTTGATTGTCAGTCTACAACCGTTGAAACTGGCTGTAGAAGCTCTTTGCAGAAGAGAGTCCACATTGATAACTGCCGACACAACCCTGAAATTTGTCTTAGACAAGCTAAATAACCAGGGCACTTCCCTAAGCGCCGAGCTAGCTGAAGCACTACGCAACAGAATCGCAGAACGACGCCTCTCCGAAGTTACTGGTACGTTAGTGTACTTGAAAAATCCAAAAAAGTATGAAGAAGCAGTAAAAAAACCTGGCTATTTTCCATTGCCAAAAAAGAATGCGATGCGGCAGGAGATAAAAACATTGTTAAAACGAGTAAATAAACAATATATTGTAGAGCTGGTGCAAGAAGATACCATGGAGATAGAAGAAGATCGTGTAGATGATGACGCAGAACCCGTTAAAATGACTTTAGAGCTAGAGCTTGAGATAGAACTTAAAAGAGAGAAGGAGAACTTTAATAAACAAAAGCCAAGTGGTCAATTAGATTACGAAAAGATCCTGAAAAAAGAAATGAGCGTTTATGAGAGCGAAGGAGTGCGAGGTGAACATTTATCTATGGTTTATGAGTATTTAATGACCTTAAAACCGACCAGTGTAGAGGCCGAAAGGGCATTCTCAGCAGCCGGCTACATATGCAGTTCTGTGCGAAGCAGGTTGGGAGATAAGACTATAGATAAAATTTGTTTTCTAAGGTCTTACTTTCAGAGAATTCAAAAAAAGAAGTAGTCTCTTATCGTCAGACTTTAAACTGCTTAATTATTAAGGATTAACGAGCGGAGAGAAGATTATTTCAAAGCTTTTTTTGTTTGATATAAAAATACTATTGAAAATTAAAATAGGTAGTGTTATTATTACGGTCCTTTTTTAAAAGAATGTTAATTTTAAAAGAATTTGTGAGACTGATTGCTACTGTTTAGCCGTCCTATCATTAAACATAAGCGTAATTAATAAGATAGTGCTTACTTAGAAACATTATCTTAAATGTTATATGAATATAAGGTTATATGTTTGTTATTTAATTTTATGTTGATTATTTTGATCTCAAATTATTAAAAAACCAAAGCAAATTAATATAAGATATCACCAAATGAGTGGACGATTTCAAAGATTATCGTAAGAAGTACAAATTAATAAAAAAAGTCTTAAAAATGTCGTCTTTTTATTTTCGTTCCACGTTTTGCTGGATCCGCGCTGGATCCAGCTGGATTCAGGTCAATCCAGCAAAAATTCCGCTGGATTGAAAACGCCGCTGGATTGCAATCCCTATTTGGTACTCCGCGTACCGACGTTTGTGCAACTTGTATAAAATTCAACGAACAAATGAAAAGTGAGAAAGACACTAGTAAAAAAAATAATTTAATGGTAGCCCAAAGGCTACATAAATTAAGAGCGAAAGCTTTTTTCGAAAAAGTTAAAGAAGAAAAAGAAACGCAAAAAACCTTCTCGTACGACTGTCAAAAAAATCTCAACCTGCTAAAAGTGCCCGATCAGGTGGCGTATTACCTAAGAAATGTGTATTTATACAATTTTACGATAGTAGAGGGATCTTCAAAAAGCAAATTGCTTCCCGAAAATGTGTTCGCTTACTGTTGGGCCGAAATTTTTTACCCCAAAGCTGCAAATGAAATTGCATCAGCTCTTTACCACAGGCTGACAAATTCAGACCTGTCATCCATAGAAACAGTAAGACTTGTCGCAGATGGATGCGCAGGTCAAAATAAAAATACTATCATGTTAGGAATGTTGTCGAAATGGTTGACTGAAGCTCCGCAAAACGTCAAGAAAATTGAGCTTGTTTTTCCTGTTGTCGGACATTCGTATATACCGCCTGACAGGGTCTTTGCCCAAATTGAAAAAGAAGTGAGAAAACATGAAGTGATTAGCGGCCCTCAAAAATATATCGAAATAATTTCGAAATTTAGTACCGTTAACGCATTAGGAACTGACTTTGAAGTATTCGATTGGAAGACAGCTTCACAGGAAGTCTTTAAACCTGTCGGTAGCTGGCATTTTAGATTCAAGAATTGCAAACGTAACATTTTAAAGCGTTCTAAAAGGGCTGGAAACGTTTTGATTGAGGGACATCTACACTACAAAACAGATGATGGAGTTTTGAAAAACGTTTGTCAAAGGAATAAAACAACATCCATGATAAATCCAAGAAAGATTAATGCTTCCAATAACATAACGGATAGTAAGAAAAAAGATTTATTAACATTGCTTAGAAGCCATTGGGGAGACGATTGGCAGCAAAATGGAGACTTGTCATTCTTTGTAGCGTTACTAGAAAGTAACAACCAAGATGAAGATGACGAAAATGAAGGCAGAGAAACTGATTTCGAGTGTGAAGAATATCAGGAAGTAGATGATTTGCATGTTTAATAATATAATTTTAATAAATTTAATTATAGGTAGCTACTTAAGTACGCTAAATAAAGAAACAATTTATAATTAAGTAGTTTTATTTTATTCCTTACCTCTTCTCAGTATATGTGGGTAGTCATTAGACAGAATTCCGTATATTATTCTGAGTATTAGTTGAAAACCCAGAAAGAAGTTATTATTATAAAACTACTTTACTGTGCCAATATGTATCTAATAGGTAACGATTTTATTTCCTGCCCAATAAAAAATCCACTGATTTTTAATTCAGAATAATGGTTTAAGTTTATAATTTCATTTATCGGTATGGTGTCCCTTAGATACAGTAAACTCCTGACGTAGACACCTAATGTATGTACTTTGCACCAAAAGTATCAAGATTATTCAGTCTGAAGATCAAAAATCTGTGGTTGCAAATGCAGCAACATCCCAGAGATTTGGCTGCAAAGGTAGCAATATTCACGAGTTGGGCGCAGAAACAGAAACATCCAAACCAAACGTCTAGTTTTTAGAAAAAATACGATATTACTGTAATATCCTAAATTGTTCTTGTATTAATCACATGATTCTCTACATTTTTATGTTAAAAATAGAACCATAATAGTTATATTACTGCTTTAAAACAAAAAATTCGTTTACTGCCATTTTTGTAAAACTGGATGTTGCTACCTTTGCATCTATATGACTCAAATAACATCATGACGGTTCCTTGTCAATATATTTATGAAAACATAATGTACGTAAGAAAGAATTTACATCTTTTTAGTAAAAACGGCGACAGACATAATTATGTTACTAGAAATAGGGACCAATTAGTTCAACCAGGTTTCAGACTGGCTAAAGTAGCCGCCTCATCTTTCATGGGATACTGTACAAAATGTTACAATAAAATTCCTCCACACATTCTTGAACTGAATGAGACGAAATTTAAAACTTGTATAAAACGCACACTATGCAGGCTGGCATATTATAAGTTGGGGGATTACATCAATGATAAAAATGCTTGGCTAAATGCTAGTCCTGCTCCACAGCCACTAGGGCGCAAAAACAAGTGATATGCAGAACATTATTGTTTTGAATTATTGTTGGACCTTCTGAAGTCTGTATAAATATATTTTGTATTGTATAAACTCAATTTCATTCATCAAGGTATGTACTTATGTACCTAAATATTGTAAAAAGTTTTTTTTTTTTTTTTAAAAGAGTAAGTATGGAGTTTCTTGTGCATTCTTCTCCATTACAAGCTACTTTCCGAATGCACGGTAGAATCAACTATTATTATTTGTAAAATTTAACGTTCAAAAGTGCCGCTTGGTGGCCTACTTGAAATAAAAACTATCTTTGAAATATCAAAGTTATATAAAAGTGGTAAGTAAACATACATAATTTATGTATTATTTAAAGTATTGTTTTACTTTATTAAATTTTTAATTAGTAAAATATTTTTGTTTTGTCAATGTAGTTATTTTCATGGTCTGTTTTATATAAATATTATGTTGTACAAAATTAAAATTTTCCAATTTCAGTTACAATGACAAATCATCCTAGTTTCGTCCAATTAGAAGGTTTAGTGGAATTCTTGGAGCAAAACCGAGGCATAGCTAAAGGTTTGCTTCGGACCACTCAAGGCAAATTAGAAAGGAAGATGAAATGGGCAAATTTAGCAACATCTTTAAATTCTCTCAAGCCGCGTACGGACAGCGCGTACATTGGTACGCCTAGTTACACAGTTACGCGTGTCCGAAACGTAAAGTCCATACTTGCAGCTACGCGTACACTCTTGGGGAACGCGTACCACGCGAGCTAGCTCGCAGCGCGAGCCGCCGTCGGTCGGTTTTTGGTCGCGCACAAACAATAATAAAATATAAAAAACCCCGTGCGAGACCAAAAAGTCCCCTATCTCAGCATGTGCAACGATATTAAAAAGAAAATATCACTGCGCTGATATTCTGATAGGGCCCACTGTTGATGCCACGGACACACTCACGGAAACGAAACATACAATACATTAGGAATAAAATAGAATAAAACAAATAACAAAATAGTACAAACACAGAAGGTGAGTTACAGTATGTTTGTGTATAATTTATAAAACAAATATGTAAATAAAACACAATAAATATACGACCAAAAACCCGACGGCTCAATTGTCATTTGTAGAAACCGTAGACAAACGAGAGAGCACGCCAATCTGTGGTTGTGTCGGCTGTCAAAATGAGAGAAAAAAAAAAAAAAAGATAAATAATGGTGAATTATGTAAGAAATTTCTGTAAATAAACAAAGTGAAAATATAGCTGGTATTGGATAAAACAGAGTGGTGTGAATATTACTGCGTGTAGTAAAGTCTTCAGTGTAGTGTTCGCCAGAAAACTTATAAACTAAGAACAAGGAACATGGCAGTAATTAAGTTTATACGCTGGCTTCTTTTTGCTTGAGTGATAAGTACTGCTTGAAATTAGTACTAAATGTTCCAATGGTCTTTATAGCACGAAACGGCGGAGGAAGATCGTTCCAGATACGAGAGGCAGCGAATTTGAAACTGCCTCGGAATGCAGCAGTTTTGTGAGACGTCAACAAAAGGACCTTGTTTACATCTCGGGACCAGGTCAGTTTACTAAATATATAGTCTGGCTTCTTTGTGAGAATTATACCAAAGAGCAGGGTAGCCAAATGTAGCTTTCTACGATCTGACATTCTCATCAAATTACCCTTTTTTAGAAAAGGCGTTACATGAGATCTAGGAGGAATGGTAAAACAAAATCACCATTGTACATCAAATTTAAATAAATAAATAAACATTAACGTTTTTGTAATGTATGGAACCTTATACCTATTGTTTATGATCTGTCTTGTTGGTGGTCTGTCACGGCAATGTCTGTCATCGCCGTCCCGAATAAACCGAATTACTAGCTACACGTTGTTTTACTCATATATTTCAGTGGCGACGAGGATAAAAATTAGAAGCGTGCTAAATAAAATTTAATCCAATATGTCAATCGGAAAACTAACCGAGTTTAATATAAGGTCGGGAAATTGGACAATGTATGTGGAACGCATGGAAATGTTTTTCAAGGTCAACAATGTTAAGGAGGAATTTTGGTTACCCACATTGATTGCGGCGATGGGTGACGAAGCTTATGAACTAATAAGCAACTTTGACATGATTGGTAATGTTTTTTTTTTTCTTTTTTAGACATGATTATTAATGTTTTTTTATTTTTTTTCCTTTTTTTTGACATTATTATTATTTTCTTTTTTTGACATCATTATTATAATTTTTTTTTTGACATGATTATTATGATTTTATTGACATGATTATTATTTTTTTTCTTGATTTCTTTTTATTGAAATGGTACTTTTCAATCACTTTTATTTTTTAATGTACCTACTGAATTTGTAATTGTATTATTTTATTTTTGAATTGTAAAATTTAAATCCGTGATGTGTTAGTTTTAATGAGTTTCGATACAATGTAAAAATTGTTATGAACTAAATAAATAAATAAACTTAACAAGTCCGGGCAAACCGAGTGCGAAAACCTATGCGGAGGTGGTGAAGGTTATGACGGATCACTTGCAACCAAAGCCGTCATTTATGGCAGAGAGGTACCGTTTCCGACAACGAAGACAAAATGCGGGTGAATCCATTTTACAATATATTTCAGAACTGAAGAAAATGTCCAAATTTTGCGAATTTACGTCCGTATTGGAAAAGAATTTACGTGATCAGTTAGTATGCGGGTTGCGAAGCGAGTCGATTAGGCAACGATTGTTTACTGAAGAAAATCTGCAATATGCAAATGCCGTAAAAAATTCATGCGCTATGGAATCGGCGGAGAGGGATGCAGCGGCAGTGGAACAAACAGTCGGGAAGAATAGTGACTCGGGCGGTAGCGGTGATAACGCGGCTGGAGCGCTGCATGCGGTGGTGGCGTCGAGCAGCGGGGGCCGCCGAGGGCGTGATGGATCACGCGGGCTACTGGCGGCACGGAATGTCACCGCCGAAGATTCAAAAATCAATTGTTCTGCTTGCGGGGCTTCGGATCACCAGAGGGAGCGATGTAGATACAGTCGGTTTATCTGCGGTAGCTGTAGACAGAAAGGACATCTACGTCGGGTTTGTCCGGTGCGTTCTGGTGGAAGACAGCCGAAGGACCGATGTGACACCAATAACTTGGGGGCGCATGTTCAAGCAGCAGGTGGGGTAGCCAATCAGTCAAACCTCTGGAACCATACAGGGGAGGATAAGCCTCCTTTGTCAGACGAGGAGGACTGGGAAGTAGAAGATTTGCATCAACTTAGTTTGAATAGCTACAAACCGGTGAGCTTAACTATTTATGTGGATCAAACCCAATTATCTATGGAGATTGATACAGGGTCTTTAGTATCATGTATTAGTAGGGAAAAGTATGATCAACTGTTTAGCCATAGACCTTTAGATAATTCTAATTTAGTATTTAGATTTTATGATGGTACTATTACAAAACCTATAGGGGTGATTAGGCCAATGGTTAAGTATAGAAATAAATCCAAACAAATGGAATTGTTTGTAATAGAGGGTGGTATCACCTCACTATTAGGTCGACAATGGCTTACTGAACTAGGCATTAAAATTCCTTCGTACCAAAATATGATCACACTCGAGCGCAGACCAAAGAAATAGCAATGTTTCAGGAAATGATCAATTAACATTATTACTTCACAGATATAAGGATTTGTTTTCGGAGGGACTGGGCCGGTTCACGGGAGGCAAGGCTCGGTTACGACTACGCGAGGGAGCAATGCCGGTTTTCTGTCGAGCACGGCCCGTGCCGTACGCGCTCCGCGAGCGCGTCGAGGCTGAGCTAGAAGGCATGCTGCATCCGGGGTCATCGAGCCTGTGGAGTGCGCAGATTGGGCTACTCCACTTGTACCGGTTCGTAAGGCTGATGGTGGACTCCGTATCTGTGCTGATTACAAAATAACATTAAATCCAGTACTATTGGTGGACAAATATCCCTTACCACTTATAAACGACTTGCTGGTTAAATTAAATGGTTCTAAGATATTTACAAAAATCGATTTAACGCAAGCATATAATCAGATTGAATTGGATGACCCTGATAATTATACGGTTATTAATACTCACAAGGGCCTTTTTAAGTATAAAAGATTGGTTTTCGGTTTATCGTCAAGCCCGGGTATATTTCAACGAATTATGGCGAATCTTCTGAACGATATTCCAAACGTAGAAGTATTTCTCGATGATATTATTATTGGATCACCCAATATTAGGGAGCACTTAGTTATTTTAGAGAGGGTTTTAGAGCGGTTACATCATAACGGAATGAAACTAAATAAAAAAAAGTGCATGTTCTTGACTAATGAGGTTAAATATTTAGGTTTTATTATCTCTGCCGAGGGAATTAAGGTGGACCCGGAAAAGGTGGAAGGTATATTAAACATACCCCGCCCAGAAAATATTACCGACTTGAGAGCCTTTTTAGGAACAATCATGTATTATGCGAAATTTGTTAAAAACTTGAGCAATATATTGGCACCTTTGTACAGGTTACTAAAGAAGGGAGTTGTTTGAACATGGAATGATGAGTGTGAGTCATCTTTTAAGAGAATTAAAAATATTTTGATTAGTGCCGACGTCCTTGCTCATTACGAACCAAACAAACCCTTGTTTTTAACTTGTGATGCGAGCGCGAGAGGAATAGGAGGCGTATTAAGTCAGATGGGTGAGCTCAATGATAGTAGCACAGGCGGACAGCAGGAGCGTCCTGTCGTGTATGTGTCGCGCGCGCTTAACGCGGCTGAGAAGCATTATTCACAAATCGAGCGGGAGGCTTTGGCTATTGTGTTCTGCTTAGAGAAATTGCACCAGTATTTATATGGGCGTCGTTTTACACTACGCACGGACCACAAGCCATTGGTCACTATTTTTGGGCCTAAACAGGGTATACCATCAATGGCTGCGAGCCGATTACAAAGGTGGGCTATTAAGTTGTCAGCCTATACATACGACATTGAGTATGTTTCTTCGAAGCAGAATGGGGCAGATGGGTTATCGCGGTTGCCAGCTCTTTCTACTATGAAACAACCTATTAAAGTTCCGGAACAATCATATTTACGTTTCGCCCAAAATGCCATGTTATTGGATTATAACGAGATTAAAAGACAGACGAGCCGAGATCAGTTGCTAGGCCGAGTTCTAACATATCTTCGCGACGAATGGCCGTCTGATAACGAAATTAAATCGCTCCAACCTTATTTTAATCGTAAGAAAGAACTATACGAGGAGTTAGGTTGTGTGATGTGGGGCCATAGGGTGGTCGTACCGGGTGAGTGTAGGAATAGGGTTTTAATGGATTTACATGAGCCTCATGGGCATAGTAAAAACTAAAGCTTTCGCTAGGAGCTATGTCTGGTGGCCGGGTATGGACGAGGAAATTGAAAAAACGTGCCGTGGTTGCAGTGTCTGTGCTGCAGAGAGCGAGGCACCGCCTCGACATATGCCCTGCCCATGGGTTTGGCCAGATAGACCATGGGCCCGTGTGCATGTTGATTTCTTAGGCCCTATCACGGGGCGGATGTTTTTAGTAATGGTTGATGCCAGGACCAAATGGTTAGAAGTGAGTCAAGTACCTAGTACAGCGGCTAGTCACACAATCAGCGTTTTAAGTGACGTGTTTGCACGTTTTGGATTACCCAGACAAATAGTCTCGGATAACGGGCCGCCCTTTACAAGCCATGAGTTTTCTCAATTTCTCGCTACAAACGGGATCGAACAGATATTTTCAGCGCCATATCACCCCGCCTCTAACGGGGCAGCAGAGAACGCAGTTCATACAGTTAAAAGAGCTATTAAAAAGGCAATTAGAGAGAACTTAAACATAAATTTATTTTAAATAATGTTCTTCTGTATTATAGGAATACAGAACACTGTACGACAGGCGAAACACCGGCGTCGCTCATGTTTGGCCGCAGGTTACGTACAAAATTCGACGCCCTAAGACCAAGTAGGGACAGTAGAGTTAGGGATGCTCAGGAGCGCCAACAAAAATACGGTGCAAGTGGGTTGCGTCAACTACGCCCGGGGGATGAGGTCTGGCTGCGTCAATATAGTGGACAGGATAAATGGGTATCTGGAAAGATTGCAGAAAAGATGGGGACCACTGATTATAAGGTAGTATATGCTTTAGGTAGAGAATCCCACAAACATGTAGATCAGCTGAAGCCACGGATACGGAGTTCACTAATCTGTCCTTCTCCCTCTAGTCCAATCAGTGACAATTCCGAGACGGTTGAGGTAACGCAGGAACAGGGAGCGCCCAGTCCGGGCGGTCCGCGGAGCGAAGGCTCGACCGCAGCGACCACACATCAGGATGACGGGGAAGGAGAATCTTTTGAAGACTGCGTAGAACAGCCGGTTCAGAGCTCAACACAGCCTTCCTTGCCTTCTCCGGAGCCGTCCCAGTCTCGTCCCGTTCGTCAATGTCGAATTGATAAGCCAGCTAGGTATAATTTATGGTGAAGGTGTAGAAGTGATATTAAGTTTCTTTTGTTTTTATGAGCCTTTTATTGATTGTTAAAATGTAAAGGGTTCTAGGTTAAGGGTGAAGGTGTAATGTATGGAACCTTATACCTATTGTTTATGATCTGTCTTGTTGGTGGTCTGTCACGGCAATGTCTGTCATCGCCGTCCCGAATAAACCGAATTACTAGCTACACGTTGTTTTACTCATATATTTCAGTTTTTATTCACTAACTCACCTTCACATGATCCTTGAGAGCCTCGATAATTGCATCACATACTTCAATAATAATAGTAGATATGGACTGTTTAGATATGCGAAACAGATATTGTAAACTTGTATATGAGTCTCCGGTGGCCAAGACCCTTAACGTCACAGATAGCCTTTCTCTGGCTGTGATAGCTTCTCGAAAATTAGTTTTTTTTATTTTTATTTCAGGCTCAACCTTTTCAAGAATTATTTCAAAATCTTGCAAAGTCATTCTCACAAAATTTTCAATGGCCCCACTTTCTTCAAAATTCATATCTTGCATAAGCCTATTTCCACACTGTAATCTTTCACGATACAATTTTGTTATCCACCATCTAGGTTTCCGTTTGTTTCTCTTTTTTTTATTTAAAATGTGTTGATTAATAAGTAACTACTACGTACGGTACGCTACGTGTGGTGGTGCAGGTGCACGCAACCGCTAAGTTTGTCGGAGTCATGGTGAATGACTGGGGTTCGCGGAGCGCTCTGGATCGATTGACCACGCGTTCAGGTTCGCGGCGGTCCGTAAGTACAAGAGCTGTACGCGTATCCAATAATGTACGCGTGGACAGTGTTTCCCAACTACGCGTAACACAGGAACACGCTATCCGTACGCAGCTTCAGAGGAGCAAATAAAAACGGTCAAGGCTGGGCTAAGGTAAAGTGGAGTTCTTACTTGGTACCTATTAAGAATAATTGTATCAGTATAGCAATTTCATTAAAATTAATGTATGTTTTCAGTATTGGGCTGAGAGAAAATGAAAGAAGCAGTACGCATAACTCTCAGCTTCAATGAGGCGCACTAGTGGTGGGACAGCAGAAAACTTCCCAGTATTGTTTGCCTTAGACAAAAGATTGGTGGCGGTGATGGGTGGACAAGAGTTAGCGACTGGAGACTCAAGATTGGCAGTCAATCCATTTCCACAATCAGTAATAATTTACATTTTGTGGTCACTTTTTTTTACTAGTGCTTTTTACTTTCCTGTACTTTTTGAATTTTTAACGCCAACGTCAGTCCGCCGCATAGAGTTTTTATTATTTGAGAAAAGTTTTAAAAATTAGTTTAGTACAGATTATCATTCATATAAAAGGTAAAACAAAACTAATACTTCATTTAAGGCGTTTTTAATTACTCTAGATTTTGATTTTGATCAATAAATTAATTTTAAATATTCATTAAATATGTTTGGCAGAATGAGTATTTCGCTAGTGCCTTTTTGCGTTACGACGTGACAGCTATTTGCACATACGCAGTATGGAGGAGGAACTATGAACTTAGTTAATCTGTGGATATGCTGAGCGCCCTTGAATAAGCGTCATTTTATTAATTTCATACTTGGTTCAGATATATTTTTTTATTCCCTCGCACAATCCATAGTAAAATGTTGCATGATACACGTGCGTAAGATGATTTCCGACTCGTGTAGATTTATCCACTCACTCGCTTCGCTCGCTCGTGAATAAAAATACCACTCATCGGAAATCACCTACTTTCCGCACTTGTAGCATAAATAACTATTTCAACCCCCCATCTCGGAAACAGTATTTTTGCTCTTCGATATCTGAGTGCAAACTTTTTTAATTTGTTAAAAACTCAGACTCGGAACCTTCTTGGTGTACTTTTTTTTTGTTTTCTTTGCGCACGCCATTTTATTCATTCATTCATTTAGTACGTATTCAATGCTAAAAGCAACAATAAAGATGAAAAAAGACATAAATATCAAATTATCGACACCTATCCAAAATTAGTAGCATCATCAACCAAAAAATCGAACGTTTTCACAGCATCTGAAATTGAAAAGTTTCTTAACGAAGGACCTGATTCCGTATATTTGGCGGCAAAAGGTTACACTAGTCGATCATTCTTCCATACAAACGTAGTCTGGCGATTACTCCACTGTTTGACGATGTACGTTCAAAATAAAAAACCGGCCAAGTACGAGGCGGACTCGCGCACGAAGGGTTCCGTACCATTATCGCAACAAACGGTAAAAAATAACACGTTTGTTGTATGGGAGCCCCACTTAAATATTTATTTTATTCTGTTTTTAGTATTTGCTGTTATAGCGGCAACAGAAATACATCATCTGTGAAAATTTCAGCTGTCTAGCTATCACGGTTCATGAGATACAGCCTGGTGACAGACGGATAGACAGACAGACGGATCGCGGAGTCTCAGTAATAGGGTCCCGTTTTTACCCTTTGGGTACGGAACCATAAAAATTATATCAATTTGTCTCATCATTTCCCTGTATGGAAACAAAAAAGTTCAAAAAATAAATTAAAAAAAGTTATGAGCGTCGAAAGTTCCATATTTCAACACTAATTTTAACGCATCTTTGGGCGGAAATAAATACCATAAAAAGAAGGAAAATTGCAAAACGGCATCCATACAGGGATAGATTAGTAATTCATCAATGCAAATAATTTTAGCGATGAATTCTTACGAGAATTGCGTAGTGACATCCGGCAAGCAATCAAAGAAGCAGTCCAACAAACATTGAACTTTTATTCTGAACAGTACGATAATATACAAAAAAGCTTCACTTATTATGAGGACAAAAGTAATCGTATGGAAAACCAACATACGGACCTTCAAAATAAGTATTCTAACCTACAATTAAAATACGAAGCGCTCGAACAAAAAAAACATTTTTTGGAACAGAGTCAAATGGTGGATATTGTTGAAATTTGTGGTATAAACAAAGAAGAACAAGAAAATGTCACAGAAATAACCCAAAAAGTAGCCACTAAAATCCAACAAAATCCGGATGACATCTTGAACGCGTATCGAAAGGAGCGACGAGCACCAGCAGTACAACAGCGCACATCATCGAGCATCGTGGTAACCATGAAGGCGGGTCGCCGTGACAGCTGGCTGGACGCTGCCAAGTCCAGTACCATCACGCCGCGTGACCTGGGCCAGAATGAAGTTGCAAATGGTGCAAGGATCTACATACGCGAGTCTCTGATTCCAGCCACAGCATTTTTGCTAAAAGTGAACTCAGAAAAGATGATTTGTATAAATTCGTGTGGTGCAAGCGCGCGCAGTGCTCATAAGACAGGATGAAAAATCTTATTATTATCCAAACAGTTCGATCGGAAAAGGATATCGAAAAATGGAAACAGGTAAACACCTGGACCAAGTACGTTTTATTTCTCAGGATTTATCTTTCTTTTCTTTAACTATATTAGATGTCAATATAAACGATAAACTTTTGCTCAGTTCTTTATGGATGTTAGTTACATTAACGAAGGTAACTTCATATCTTGGAAGTACATAGACTTGCTTGCATCACAACAACTTTATTTTACTGTGTTACATGACAATATTCGATCTATGGTGTTAAACTTAGCTCAAATAGAACTTATTAGAAGTAGTAGTACGCGTTGTGTTGATTTAATTGTTGTAATAGAAGTAAATATAAAAAGAAACTGTTTACAATTATTTAGTATACCAAACTATTCAATATATTCATCGCTAAGATCTAACAAAAGGGGCGGGGGAATTATTTCGTATGTCCACAGCAACCACTATTTTGAAAAACAAGTGTTAACTACAAACTTTTTTTTTAAATCAATTGTGGGTACACTTAAAACCAACTATAATATAGATAGATATCTGTGCGGTCTACAGACCACCTGGCTCCAATAGACAATTATTTGTTAGTTAATTGTACCAGGTGTTGAATCTTAGTAGTTTGCCTTTCGATTTATTAATGATAGGTGACGCAAACATAACTTAAATACAAAAAATAACAAAATCTGCTCTGGTTATATAAATAAAATGAGTGAACTAGGCTTACACAGTGGTATTAGCCAATTTACTAGGGTTGAAGAAACAAAAATAAACAGGTTATCATTACTCGGTCATGCATTGATCATGTGTTCCTACGGCGAGTGTGCGGAAGCGACGCTCACACTGCTGTTATAAACACAGCGCCAGTTGACCACTATATAATTGGCTGCGCTTGTGTGATACCGGCTCGTGAGTCAACCGATACACCGTGTACTATCTATCGTCTGGATAATAAGCGTGTGAGGGAGAAGGCTTGTGAGCGTCGACTGGTCACCTGCACTCGACTATCAATGCCCTAAACACATACTTGATTTTATTTTGGATAAATTTAAGCAGATTTATAGGGAATGTAGAATAAGCATTCGTAAAAATAATATCTTTGAACTTGAAAAATGTGAATGGGTTAACAATGAAGAAAAAATTATGTGCAAAAAAAAGAAATAAACTTTATAAAATTTGGAAAAGTGAACCTACCAACTTGACAAATAGAATTTTATACAATAAATATCGAAATAAAACAAATAAATATATAAACTATGTTAAAAATAAGTACTATAAAACTGAAATTAGTAAAAACTTCCGGAATTCGAAAAAGATATGGAGTATTATAAATTCATTATGTGGAAAGATTACAAAGTCAATAGAGGAAGTCGTTTTCAAGACATTTAATCTGAAGGAAAAAGACTTAGCGGATACATTTGCAAATTAATTCCAACAAAATGTCGAAAATATAACAAAACCCTGCGACACCACCATATTAGACCCGCTGACTTACTCTAGTGACTGCGGCATGTCCATGCGAATTAGAAACATAACAAATGATAAAATTCATAAAATTATAAATAATTTAAATATAAATAAAAGTCCTGGCTATGACGAAATACGAGTTTCCGACCTAAAATACACATCACAAAAAAAAACTCCAGTCATTGCACACCTTATTAATACTAGTCTAAAAACCTGCACTTACCCTGATAAACTAAAAATAGGAACTATTCGTCCCATTCACAAAAAGGGATCCTTAAAAGACTACAATAATTATAGGCCTATCACAATTTTGTCAAGCATCGATAAAATTGTTGAGCGTTGTGTTAGTGATAATATAAATCACTTTTTAAGTGACAACCATATTATAAACAAAAAACAATTTGGCTTTCAGAAAGACCGAAGCGCCGCTCAACTATTGTGTCAATTTACAAACGAAATTAATACATTCCTTAATTAAAAAAAAAATATTTTAATCATTTTGATTGATTTTAGTAAAGCTTTCGACACACTTAACTATAATACACTTTCTCAGAAATTGGAATGCAGTGGTATAAGGGGTCCTCTTCTTCAGTTGTTTATGAGCTATCATAGCAACAGATATACGACTGTCAAGCTGGGAAACTCGTATAGCGACATGAAATTAACAACTAAAGGCACGGCACAGGGGTCAATATTCGGGCCTACTGAATACCTACTGTACGTCAACGATATGTGCAATACCATAGGAGAAGGTACCGTATACCAGTATGCCGATGACACCTGCATCGTGGTGGCTGATAAAGATATTAAAAAGGCCGAGCGTATAAAAAGTAGCCACTAAAATCCAACAAAAACTAATTATTGGCGATAACTTGGCATCGCACCTAAGCGTCGAGACAATTCAAATATGTCAAAGTCATAACATCAGATTTGTATTTCTTCCAAAAAATGCTACCCACCTAACTCAACCGCTCGACGTAGCATTTTTTGGACCAATGAAACGATTTTGGCGAGAAATTTTGACAAATTATAAATCTACGTACAGCACTGCAAGCACCATTAACAAATGTCATTTCCCACAGCTACTGCAGGAGCTAATGACTAAAATATACATGAAAAAAGAGATCAACATATGTAAAGGATTTGAAGGGTCTGGCATATTTCCTTTCAATCCCTCAAGAGTGATAAAAAATATACCAACAGTACAAGAAGAAAATACTCGTCAATTTGATGCCAGCCTTTTAGAGTTCTTACAGCGAAATAGACGATCGCAACCAATGAAAACAGGGCAAAACAGCAAGCTCACAGTCATACCTGGTAAATCCATATCGACTGAAGAAGCAGAAGAACTAGCTAAAGCTAAAAATATGAGAAGAGACACAAAAATAACAAAATGAAAACACAAAAAAGACTTAAATTTACCGGGCCCTTCAAAAATAACAACTGTCAAGAAGGAAAAAATAAAGCACGTTAGAACTAAAAGTTTCGGATTAGAAAAAGTTGTCTCATCGTCCATCGATACCAACAAACGAAACGAAACCTTAGAAAACAATTCGGTGCAATTACAAAGTTCAGCATTAATGCTCAAAAATCCTGACAGCCTTTGTAGACTTTGCATAAGCATCATAAATAATTATTTACAGCCTTTAGTGGCCGATCAAAATGAATACGTGCATTACTTAAAGAATTCTCCAAAGAACTCCATGAATCTACCGTTTTGCGATTACATACCAGAATGCCTGCAGTTGAAAATAGCTGATGTACCTAAGAATGATCCTGAACTATTGAATCACTCACCGAGTAAGAAGAAAAAATCGAAGATAATAATTACGTCAAACATATGTAAAAGAAGCCGCCCCTGAAAATGTTAAACGAAATATAGATACAAAAATAAATACACAAAGAAAAAGAACACTAGCCAGTACTTCTCAAGAACAGCCATCTAAAATAAAAAGAAAAAGGAAACGTGTATACAAAAGCGACTCAAGCCTAACATCGGAAACTTCATTCCATGCAGCAGATGACTCCGACTACGAAAATTTTGATAATTATATTGCATCATGTTTACAAGAACAAAAAGAACAAGAAAATTTCGATCAAGAAAACATTTGCCCTTTAGGACTGAGTGATATTGATTTTTATGTGGAAGATTCTCTTGAATTTAAAGAAGACAGCTGGATAATAGCTAAATTCGCATCGAAGAAAAGTATTAAACATTATTTAGGGAAAGTTTTATCAATAAATGAGAAAATTACCACTGTTAAATTTGCACGAAAAGTTAAAAATTCTAAATGTGAAAAGGGAACATCTACCCTGACATTGAAGACGTCTGTACTGTACAAGATTTAAATGATATTGTTGCAGTATTACCTAAAGCCCCGTACTCATGGTAAACATTTGTTTAGCAACAAAGTTGAACCAACGTGTTGCGGAGTTGCTGTCAAGATGTTGCTGGCAACACTGCGTGTTGCAGAGTTGATAGCGTCATGTTGACAAGCTCGCGCCCGACAAGCGTAAACATCAGTTTAGCGAAAATTGTTGACGTGTGTGAAAGTGTTTGCAACAGTTTATAAACATGGCAGTAGTGTGGAGTAATGATAAAATAATGCAACTAATATAATTATTTCAATCAAAACGATTATTATGGGATTCTTCTATAAAAGAATACAAAGATAGAAACAAAAAGAACGATGCATTCGAAGAAATTTCTCAAGCCCTAAATATACCCAAAAAAGATGTGGAAACTAAAATACATGTACTGCGTACTCAATTTACTAGAGAGAAAAAAAAGTTGTCGGCAAAAAAAACTAAGGGCAGCGGCGCAATAGAAAAATATATGGATCTGGAAACTGTGTTACGTCTTAAGAGGGTACTCTATTGGGCCTTTCTCCATACAAAAACATTCCGCTGTTTTCTTCGTGGATAATGCGTACAGAGCAATGATTTTTTCCCATAAAATCAAGGTCTAATTAATACGTGCCCCTGTCATTTCCTTTTTTCGAAAACATAATCACTAAAAGAAATATGACAATCCAAAAACCCGAAAAAAATGCCCGTATTTATCGCCATGTTCAGACGACTTTCAGACAAAATTGATAAGTTTTTAACAAAAAAGAAAATGATAGAAGCATAGATATACTTTTCCTCTAAATTTTGATGTAAGAATTTTTAAGATCAGGCGAGTTTTGAAGAAGAAAACGGCGGAATACGAAACGCCTTTTAGCCAAGGTTTTTGTAGGTAAAATCAGCCTGAGCTGCAGTTGTCCCTTTCGCACTTTACGGGGGGAGGTTGGAGTCGAGGGAGGGTAAGGCTTACACGTACACTAATAGGGAAGTGGCGGTTGTCGATATTTTTATCGATTTTCTAGTGATATACACCGATGTCGATATTTACACTATACAAAGATTTTATTTAATAAATCGTGTGATTGTGAGTATTACTTATTATTGTTGAAGGCACTTGTCGAATGATTAACTTTGGCATGCATAAGATCTGAAAAATGCAGTTGTACACGATCGAAAGTTGTTTAGAAAATTAAGCCAGGATCCAGAATAAATCTCGGTACAGACCAACCGATCGAACTAACAAATGTTGTTGAAAAGAAATAGCTGATTTTTGTTATTATAGATAGGCTCTCTCTTGACCACTATCTCATCTGATGGTAAGCGATGATGTGGTCTACGGTGTAGCAAACTTGCCCAGAAGTAACTTCACTCTTGACTTAAAGACCCCGAGGTTGTAGCTATCGGGCAACACAGACGCAAGGAATTCCACTCCTTGATGTACGCAAAATTAAAGTATTTCCAAAATGTTTAGTGCCTATGGGCGGGATGTCTACCTTGTACCGATGGCGCATCGCCGTAAGTCTTGTAGTCCGATGATGAAACAGGCTATATGGAATTAGATCATGCAATTCCATCGCAAAATCCCCGAAATGCAACCGATAAAAACCGTCAAGCTGGCACCTCTTCGACGATGTTCAAGGTTCTGGAGCTTTGACTCGACCTCATTGCCGATGAGCCTCCTGACCCGTTTTTCGATCAAATCTAGTGCATGAAGCTGGTATTTGGCAGATCCTTCCCAGAGACGAGAACAGTACTTCATGCAAGATCGAACTTGCGCTTGATACAATTTAAGCAGCTGTTCTGGCTTGAAGTACCGTCTCAACTTCTTAGCAGCATGTTGAGGCATTCCTCAATATAATGGTCAAAAATTGAGTGTCGATGTCAACGTTACGCCAAGAAGCTCCTCAATATGGTCCGTTATCGGCACGGTTACACCTCGGAAAGATGGAGCCGGATGAAATTGGCTCATTATAGTGAACAAAAGACGCTCGCCGTATAATATAAATATAATAAATTTATTTTTTCCAAAGTTTCCCTTCTAGAAATGGTATTTGACCTTTTTCGGTGCAATAACTTGCAAATAAAATGTTACTTTAAAATTGCAATATAAAACAAATTCATAATACGAATTGTATATTGCATCTTATTTTTTAAAGTGGCTGCATACGTGCTCACTGCCCTCTGCGACCAGTCTCCCGATACATCCATAACAGCGTGAGTCTGGCCAGCCTGCCATCAGTGGAACAGCTATCTCGACCCAACTCCTCTAATGGCTGCACCGGGCATCGTAACCGGATCAAGGCTAGGCCACGTGGCGGTATGTCTTTGCCCGCTGTGTGGTCACAAGCCCTTCGGTCGAAACCTACCACCAGTACTTCACATGATTAGCACCATCCGGGGACGTGTAGAGATTCAAAACGCTTATTTTCCTACGGACGCGGGTGACCCGGCCCTCAAAATGATGGCTCAGATCTTCTGAATCGTTCGCTCACCTTACGTCCTGTCTGCTGATTTGCAGTCTTTCGGTTGGTCTTACACCCAGTATTATGCAAACTAAATTTTGATTTCTTATAAAGCAGATACTTATAAAAATGATTTATGAATTTTGGAGAAGTGGGGTTTGTGGGTATTTAAATTACAATAATAAAAAAAGAATTAAAAACACGCTTATTAATTAAAAGCACTTTTGACAAGGCTGCTTGTCGAAAAGTGAATGAAAAAATTGAACAAAAAATTAAAAACAAGCGAATTTATTTTTGCGTTGAATGGGCTCAACTGAAAACCAATATTTTCAACGAAGTCGGGGGACCTGTAAAAAACTGATCGAAGGAACCATCCCCCGACTGCAAGGCAGGCGTGTTTTTAATTATTTTTAATGATTTATTTTTTATATCATACCTCTTTTAGTAATAAAACGATATTTTTGGAAAAACAATTTATTTTTTATGGGATACGTTTTCTATGGGATGTTGAATAGTACCTACTGTTATATTTAGTTAATTTCTTTTGGTATGTTATTAGGGAAATAATGATTATTTAATACTACTGTTATATATTATTATTTATATACTAAATAAGCTCTAGAATAGCTAGACGATGATAGAATAGGTAGTAATTATTTTATGAAATACTTTTTTTTTCCTTTTTTTCCCATTAGTTTTTTTTTTAATTTTTAATAACGTTACGCTTCTAAAGATACCACATAAATATATTAGACTAGCTAGACGATGATAGAATAGGTAGTAATTATTTTTTATGAAATACTTCTTTTTTCCTTTTTTCCCATTAGTTTTTTTTTTTAATTTTTAATAAAGTTACGCTTCTAAAGATACCACATAAATACCAGGCCCCTCAGAAAGTATTGCGAAAAAAAGTTTTTATATATGGGAGACTGGCCAGTTATAATGTTTTTCGAAAATATGATTATTTATAAGTAAAAATAAGTAAGTTCCAATTTCAAAATTTCCCTCCACATTTTTTGCGAGTTAATTCTAAGTATTGTGTCTCACTGAAATATGGATCTGCGCCGGGAACATTTTAGAGCTATGATTTTATACGATTTCAAGTGTCGCCTGAAACCGGATGAATCGTACGATAGACTTCAAATGGCATTCATGGATGAAGGCCCTTCCAAGGCAACCGTGTATCGTTGGTATAACGAATTCAAGCGCGGTTGACCAACTTTGGGGGATGACGAAAGAAGCGGTCGCCCTTTGACGGCTGTTACCGAAGAAAACGTGCTAGCAGTGAAAAATTTAATCCAAGACAATAGGCGAATTACATATCAGGAGATTCAACACATATTGAAGATTGGATCGGGAAGCGTTCACGAGATTCTACACAGCCATCTTCGCGTGAGGAGGATAGTATCACGCTGGGTGCCGCACAACCTCACCGATGCTCAGAAGCAGGCCCGGGTGGAATGGTGCCGTGATATGCTTAACAAATTTGAAGCAGGCTCGTCTCGGCGTGTTTACGACATCGTTACAGGTGATGAGTCCTGGATTTATCAATACGACCCAGAAACCAAGCGCCAGTCGACTGTTTGGGTGTTTCAAAATGAGCCAACGCCTACCAAAGTGAAGCGATCTAGAAGCGGGGGTAAGATTTTGATCGCTAGCTTTTTTAATTTGACTGGCCACTTGGTATCAATTCCCTTACGGGATCAAAGAAGCATTAATGCCGAATGGTATACTACCAAATGTTTGCCAGAAGTTTTCTCTGTTATAAGCAACAAGCGACCAAACACAGGGCTCCGCGGGCTACTGCTCCACCACGACAATGCACCTGCGCACACCGCACTCAAAACGAGGGACTTCCTGGACAGCACGCCAGTCAAACTCCTGGGTCACCCTCCTTACAGCCCTGATCTAGCACCGTGTGACTTCTTTTTATTCCCAAAAATAAAAAATCAGCTCAAAGGGATACAATTTTCGTCGCCGGAAGATGCGCTGGCTGCGTTCGAGCAGGCTGTAAACGAGGTGTCTGCGGCGGACTGGAAAAAGTGTTTTGAAAACTGGTTTAGGCGCATGAATCTTTGTATAGAGGCTGGTGGAAAGTACTTTGAAAAGATTTAATAAAAATATATGTACGTATAGAACAATTTTTTTTAGTTTCGCAAAACTTTCTGAGTGTCCCACGTATATACCGGTTGAGCCGTTGAGAATTTATGGTGGAATAAAGAAACTCACAAACATACATGAGCCCTATAAACATAACACTCCTCTTTTGGGCAGTTGTGTAAAAATGTGCATTTATCTATCGTAATTTCAATCCTTTCACTTGCAGGTAAATTTCGTGGTATACGACCATCAATAATTTCTGGCGGAAGGCATTTAAAAAAACCGGCCAAGTGCGAGTCGGACTCGCGCACGAAAGGTTCCGTACCATTATCGCAAAAAACGGCCAAAAAATCACGTTTGTTGTATGGGAGCCCCACTTAAATATTTATTTTATTCTGTTTTTAGTATTTGTTGTTATAGCGGCAATAGAAATACATCATCTGTGTAAATTTCAACTGCCTAGCTATCACGGTTCATGAGATACAGCCTGGTGACAGACGGACAGACAGACAGACAGACGGATCGCGGAGTCTCAGTAATAGGGACCCGTTTTTACCCTTTGGGTAAGAACCCTAAAAAAACTACATTTCTCCAAAATTCATCGTCTCTTTAATTTTTTTCGTAAAGTGTAAAGCGGCTCGGTACTCGCGGCGAGGGCGCGTGCACCGGCGGAGTCGGTCGGCCGCTCGGCGCGCTCTTACACACACAAATACACTACTCGTTCACACATTGATAGCTCGCTTGGTCGGGCGCAGCGCGACGGCAATAGTTTCTTCAAATACCTATTTTTCAAATTCTAGTTGACTAGAGTCCGCTCTTAAGAAGTTATGTAAATATACTAAATATACACAAGCAATTACTACGAGTTCACAATTGGCTGGTTTTAACGGAATAGGTTTAGTGAATACACGGAACACCACACATAAAATGCCAAAAACATTTTCTATAATCCTTCTAGCTCTTGATAGTCTGTAATTGAATATACGCTTTTTGTTCCCACGTTCATGAATGCCAGGTTATGGTTTCATGATGTTCTCCGTTAGCGCGAAAGCACTGTCACCTACAATAACATATGGAATTTCTGGTCCACCTTGTGTTATTGGTTCAAGACGTGGCAGTTTAAGTGAGTTTTCTAACAATGCATTATAAAACGGTGTTTCCTGAAATATTCCACTGTCGGACGACCGTCCCTTAGCTCCATAATTTGCGTATATAAAGTTATAATTGCCAGAAGTACCATGCTGAACTGATTTTTGTAATTGTATTGGCGCCACAATCAAAACGTGTTTCCCATCAATGGCTCCAATGCAATGTGGAAAATTCCATCGTATTTCGAATTCACGACTTATTTGTGTCCATTCCTGCTCCGAACTTGGAACCTACAAATATAAAAAATAATAATAAGATGATAATTTACAGGTAGATGAAAACAATGCACTTGAAAGTGGTATGGAGTTAGAGCCATCTCAATCACCAAGTCTTACATCGAATGCTACAACATCTACATCTTTAAGGAAAAGAAATAAGACAGATGAATCAAGTGAAATATTAGAGGTTTTTAATTGCCTCGTGGAGTCGGCTGACATAGCCCAGCAACGGTACCCAACAGCGAAGCTTAATTTTCTGGGGGACTTTAACGCCCATCATAAAGAATGGTTGTACCCATACCGGAAAACTGACCATGCCGGGTTAGAGGCGCGCAAGTTTTCTCTATCGCTAGATCTAACCCAGCTGGTGAATGTGGCAACGCGGGTACCGGATGTTGACGGCCATACACCCAATTGTTTAGACCTTCTCCTGACAACTGATCCGGACAGTCATTCGGTGTCGGTCTCAGCCCCGCTGGGAACGTCTGACCACTGTCTGGTGAAATCCGTGTCGACTTGCTCTCCTCCAGATGAGAGCCCTAGAGGCACGAGGCGAGTATGGCGATACGAGTCAGCAGACTGGGACGAGATGCGGCACTTTTTTGCGTCTTATCCTTGGCGGCATGTGTGCTTCTCCTCGTGTGACCCCTCGAGCTGTGCAGACGCGGTTGCGGATGTGATTCGGCAGGGAATGGAATATTTCATTCCATACTCCGACATTCCGCTCGGTCATAAATCCCGACCTTGGTATAATGCAGAATGCGCCCACGCTGAGGCCCGAAAAGAGTCTGCCTACCAAGCCTGGGTCGGGGCCCGCGACCGCAAAGTTAGAGCGCGTAGGGTTCGCGCGAGGAAAAGAGCCTTTAATTCTGCCGCCAAGTTCTGCAAGCGGGTTCTGCGTCGGGCACGTTTTGACCATATTGGACGTATTGGGGCCAAGCTGGCATCGCACCCTCCGGGTAGTAAACATTTTTGGTCCCTGTCTAAAGCGGTTGAAACGAATTTCTGTCGGCCCACTTTACCTCCGATGCTGAAACCTGATGGGTCGCTGGCTCACTCTGCGAGTGACAAAGCAAATTTATTTGCATCTCTTTTTGCTAGCAATTCACGTCTGGACGCTGGCTCCAAGCAACCACCTACTGTGCCTCATTGTGACTCTTCGATGCCGGAGATCGCTGTGCACGCTAAAGAGGTCAGAAGAGTATTGTGCAGTCTAGACGTGAACAAGGCCAGCGGACCTGACGGCATTCCAGCGAGAGTGCTGAGGCAGTGTGCGCCAGAACTGTCTCCTGTGTTGACTCGCTTGTTCCGCCTCTCTCTTGTAAAAGGGACGGTGCCGAAATCCTGGAAGCTTGCAAATGTGCAACCAGTGCCCAAAAAAGGCAACCGTGCAGACCCTGCCAATTACCGTCCGATCGCCATTACCTCCATTTTGTCCAAAGTTATGGAAAGGGTACTGAACAGAAAGTTGCTGGCCTACCTTGAAGACAACAATCTCCTCAGTGACCGTCAATATGGCTTTCGCCGGGGACGGTCAACTGGCGATCTTCTTGTGTATGTCACGCACTGCTGGGGTGAAGCCATCGAGAGACACGGCGAAGCACTTGCTGTATCGCTTGATATCTCGAAGGCCTTCGACAGGGTCTGGCACGCGAGTCTGCTCAGTAAGCTTCCTGCTTACGGCATCCCCGCTGGTTTTTGTAGCTGGATATCAGACTTCCTTAGCGAACGGTCGATCCGAGTAGTCATTGACGGCTGCTCCTCAGACCTTATGGCTATTGATGCCGGAGTTCCTCAGGGGTCTGTTCTCTCTGCAACTCTTTTCTTGCTGCACATCAATGACCTACTTCAGCCTGGTATTGTTGGGTACGCAGATGACAGTACTGTTTCAGAGAGATACTTGTCCAGCGCAAAAACCAGCGTGGATGAAGTTCTTTCCTTGAGAGAGGCTATGGTGGAGCGGACAGATTTGACCTTAAGCCTTGTCTCCCAGTGGGGTGATGACAATCTGGTCTCCTTTAACGCCACCAAAACACAGGCGTGTCTTTTTACCGCAAAAAGGAGTATTTTCGATCAAACTCCTACTTTTCGGGGTACGTCTGTTCCTGTGACTGATCGGCTCGAGCTCCTAGGCATGGAGTTGACATCCAGTCTCAACTTCGGCTCCTCCATTGAGAACAAAGCCCAAATCGCGGCCAAAAAACTGGGCATCCTAAATAAAGTGAAGCGATACTTTACGCCTGGACAGCTTTTAACCCTATACAAAGCACAAGTCCGATCCTGCATGGAGTATTGCAGCCACCTTTGGGATGGTTCAGCTAAGTATCAGCTTGCCGCGCTTGACTCAGTGGAACGCAGAGCCAAGAGGCTCATTGGCGACGTTAAACTGGTGGACGCCAAGCTTCACAGCTTGGCTCATCGCCGTAAAGTTGCGTGCTTGTCGGTCTTCTACAGACTGTACTTCGGGGAGTGTGCTCAAGAACTCCACGACCTCATCCCACCAGCCCCCTTCTACCATCGGACATCTAGACGCACTGCAAGTTATCATCCTTACCTTGTTGCCATTCCACCAATTCGAACCAAGCGCTTCCAAACATCCTTTATAATGCGCACAGCAAATGAATGGAACTCACTACCTGCGTCTGTGTTTCCGAACGCATTCAACCCGAATCTCTTCAAAGTTAGAGTAAACAGGCTTCTTCTGGGTAAGCTCACTCCATCGTAGACTCTGTCTCTATCACCTATGACCTAGACTAGAGTCAAGAGCAAACCCATCATAAATAAAAAAAAAAAAAAAAAAAAAAGGTTTTGAAAAGTGCGAAAAAGAAGATGGATGAAAAGGAGAAGAAGGATCCATTTGATATTTATGGTGAATATATTGCTGCTGAATTAAGAAGTGTTAAAGATGACCAAGCCGTGACACAGGCAAAGTACCATATTAATAATATACTGTATGAATTAAAAATGGGACGATATAATACATATGGATATCAAACGGCATCTTCTCATCCATCATCAACACCAAATAATGTTCAGTAAACAGAAATAGGGGAAATTGAGAGACAGGAAACCAACAGACTAGATGCAATACAAGACGAAACAGAAGATTCGGCTATACTAAACTTAGTTAACTATCTCAGTGATGAATCAACACAATAGCATATACTGTTTTTTTGTGTTTTTTTTTATTATTAAAATACTTGATTACACATTTAGTGTTCTTGACCTTGACATATCCTGATAGTGAGTTAATAAGTTCTTGACATACATCTGGTATGATTTTGCTAATCAATTGTTTTGATACTCTGAATGTGTATGAAAGAGAACTGTATGAATCTCCAGTTGCAAGATACCGTAATGTAATAGCCAGCCTCGTTTGAGGTGAAACTGGCTGACGAATATTTGTTTCCCTTTTGGCTATTGATGGACCAATCATTTCCAGAAGATGTTCGAAATCACTTTTCGACATTCTCGTAAAGTTACCAAATGATCCATCTCCCATTCTGAGGTCACTCATCAAATTTTTGCAAAAGATAGTTTCGAATCCACCATCTTTTTCTCTTTTTTTTATTAGAAATCCTATACATCAGATACAGAGAACACAACAACACTACCTCCTCGGGCAACATTTTAACGCAGACTGGCGTGTGGACAACCTGTATTGATTTAAACATAGTTGCTAGCAACATTCTCGCCGCTCACCAACAATGTTGATCAACTGTTCCTAAACAAATGTTTACCATGAATACGGGGCTTAATCCCCAAATTTCCCGTCGAGGTCATTTCATATTTAATTTAGATCTTGGCAAATATAACATACAATGAGAAAAATGATCACAACTAGCCATTTTCAATCTTCTTGCTATGACAGTGGTCATCCTAGTAATCCTCTAAAACCATTCTTTTGTCGCATTTTCTAAATATTATTAATAATTTTGTAGTTTTGATTAACATTATTTAATACACTTACTTTAATGTTTTATACGAATGTACCACTTATGTGCCAAAGTATTTGATTTTATATTTACGTAACTAAACTTCATAAATATGGTTCCTATTCATCATAACATAAACCTATTTTAGATATGTAAACAATTAAAAATATCTAACCAAATTTTTTAAATTTGTTTTTTTTTTGTTTGTTAGAATTTTTTAGTATAAGGTGCTTCTATAAATGAGAAGATACGCCTTTAGATAAGCTTTATTAGGTATTAGCTATTTGTTAATTTATTTAAAAAAATGTTTGTTTAACAACAAAGTTACGTTGTGTTCCTTAAATTTTAATTGATAATATAATTTTATTTTTGGAGAGAGGAAGACTTAGGTAATACCTATTAGGTATATAAGTATTGTTACCTACATAATTTATGATATTTTTAAAGATATTAAGTCCTTAAAATACCAACTTTAAATAATACCTACTGAAACAGAGGTCCTTAAAAGTTTTTATTTTTGTTACTCTTAGACAATACTAAAAACATTCCATTTGAGATTGCTATCTTGCTACTTATAGCAAACAGTTTTTTTTTATAAAATAAATGTATTTCAAAAATAATCTATATTATTTTTCACAACCCTACGGTTAACGATATTTTTCTATGGAAAGTTAGTGACACCTACTACAACTTTGCCTATTACCTGTGAAAAAAAAAATATTACTGTAATAGTTATTATTTGAATGCTGGACACAAGCACGGTGTGTCATGCACATAGAAAAAAATACTGTAAGGACCAACATCTTATTGTTCTTCAGATATACTTCTAGGCAAAGTTGCGTCTTTTGCCTACGACTTTAGATGCTCGTGATTCATAAAAACAGCATGAGTTAAAAAGTTTTGTGTCATATCTGGCAAGATAGGTCCATTTTCAGCCTTAAACTCATTAAAACCAATTACAATAAATAGGTTCCTAGGTATTCATAAAAAACGTCAAAATCCAGGCAAAGTTGCAGCGTTTTACGGTATGTAGGTTGACTGCTAAATACATGTATTTCACATACGTACATAAAAGTTCTAAGTTCTACCTACCTAAAAAATATTAGGTAGGTAGGTAGGGTAGGCAGGGTAGCCAGTTGACGGGAGCAAAGCCCCGGGGATCAGCTAGTTAAATATAAGGTTATATCTACTAAACTGACAATCAAAGTTAATCAGAAAGAAAAGGTTAATGCCCGTATTTCCTGCAGGAAATTATTTGTATGAAGCACACTCATAACATTTGTGATGTCACTATATTGTTCAAAACAGTAAGACACTGTTTTTTTTTTGTTTTAGAATCTCATGCAACAGCTACTGTCCAGAATGAAGATATCCAGGAAGTGCAATCAGGTATGTGAATCATAACATCTTATTTATAGTGTAGTGTGATATACGTAGGTACCAAAATACAACTGATTGTCGGAAATTTACCAAGTACGGAACCCTTCGTGCGCGAGTCCGACTCACACTTGGCTGGTTTTTTTTACTGCCAGTGTTGTGGTAATTCATGACAATGGAAATCACTGCTATTTCTTTACTAATCACTGTTGGCATTTACTTTTCAGAAGGAATGCATACCCTGTCTCAAAAGAAATCCGGTTTTTTTTTTGAAAATAAATCTACATTTGGAGAACTATTGAAGGCAAAACCAAGTAAGTATTTTATTATCATGAGATGCTATACATAGTTATACGCCCACGACCTCGTACGCGAGGATTTTACCATAAAAACTACAACAATCTATTCCACCGCCACAGGGGTTTGTCTTAAGACTCATATAGTTAAGAAATTCTCAAAATTGTGCTCATTTTACTTATAAAAGATCCCTGCGTTGTAAAATATGCAGGGAAATGTTTACAAGTCTCATTAAATATTTTGCTTATATTTAATTACCTATTTTTACAGATTTAACACCAAGGGAAAAGCAGTTGATGGAGCAATTGAAAAAAACTAAATGCAGCCTGACATCACTAAGACGGAATGTTAATCTTTTGGAAAAATTGGAGTCAGGCGTGCTAAAAGAAATGGTTACATCTGCGCTGAAAAATCAAAAAGGAAGCCTAAGGGTAGACGTTGGACAACAAATAATAAAATATCAGCCTTGGCTATATTTAAAAGGTCACCAAAAGCCTATAGATACTTGCAGCATCTCATGCCACTGCCAAGCACAAAACATTGTACAATGTTTAAAAAAAATAACCAGTAGGGACTGGTGTAAATAAAGCGGTGATAGACCATTTAAAAAAAATTGCTACCAAAAAAGACGTCAAAGATAGATACTGTGGCTTAGTATTTGACGAAATTGCACTAAAACGACGTCTCCTCTTAGACGTTTCAACTGATAAAGTTGAGGGATATAAAGACTTTGGCGTAGAATCTGTATGTAGCTCACAGTTGGCTTACCATGCATTGGTTTTTATATCGCAAGGGGTAAGAGCAAAATTTAAGCAACCTATTGCTTTTTATTTTGTCAAGTGAACAGTTTCCTCCCAAAAACTAGCATCTTTAATTAAAGAAATTATATCTACTGTAGAAGATACCGGTTTCAAAATTATAACCACAATTTGTGATCAGGGCCTTACAAACATGGGAGCGCTTAAATTATTAAAATCAATGGACGGGTCCATATACTACAAATTAAAATTATTTTATTAACCATAATGGCAAACAAGTGTATATAATCTATGATGTACCCCAACTGTTTAAATCAATCATAAATAATTTCCAAAACTATGGGGAAATGTCTATGTGCGGAATTAAGGCCAAATGGGAGCATTTGCCACAAGCTGAAGAAAAAATAGAAACCTTCCATATCTCAGCAAAATTACACAAATGCATGTTCAGCCAAAATATAGGGCAAAAATTAAAGTGAAATATACTGTTCAAATTTTGAGTACCATAGTAGCAGCAGTTGTCAAACTTATGGCACAGTCACAAAATGACCCATTAACATCGGAAGATATGATGCAGACTGGCACAATAATTCATGACCTCGACCGTCTTTTTAATAAAACCAATGGTCCATCATGCCCAGATGATGTTAAAAGAGGGCGCCGGGAAAATGTATCCATTAAGACAGATCATTTGGACGCTTGGGTTGAATATCGGGCTAAATTGGAAACTGTAGTTTTTAAAAACTCCAATGGTATCAAAGCCAAGAATGTAGTCTGTATTGAAGGATATATAACGACATTGAAATCATTGCGTGATATTAGGGCGGACATGAGAGCTTGCGGTTTTCAATATTTAAATTTGCGTCAATTGAACCAAGATGCTCTAGAAAATTTATTTGGAGAGATTAGACAGCACAACCCTACTAACAGAAACCCGACTTGCTATTATTTTATAGCAGCCCTTAAAACGGCAATCATTTCAGGAATGACAGCTCCACACAATAGAGGGTCGAACTGTGAAAAAGATTTTAGAAATCTTCTAACTACTATCCTGTACTAAGCATCCCAGAGGAGTTTGAGACTATGGAAATAGTATAGGATCCCGCTATACAACGACCTTCACCGAGATGCTTATTTAATGAAACGTATTTTATATATTATTTAATATGCCAATAAATATATCCTATATGGGTTGCCTAACAAATTTCAGTCCAGAGTATTTTTAATTAATAATTTAAAAAAAAAAAAATTAAACATTCACCCGTGTGATTATTAAATAAATTCAATACCAATCGAAAGTTTGAAGCCCATAGAATATGCAAACGTTAGGTTGCCTATTTTTTTCCGGTCACAACTAGCGGGTTGCCAGGTGTAAACAGGTAAATCTATACTAGCATTTTGCAACGGTCTGATTTTTGAATCAAACTTAAATAAAATTAAAGATTATTTTATTATGAACACGGTGGTATAGGGTTGCCTGCGAAAAATCAGTCCCGAATTACGGTTGTCGAATTTTAAATAATAAAATATCGCTGCGAGAGAGAGGTCCCAAACCAACCATCCCATACGATAGAAAAGGACACAGCATAGCAGCTGTTTAAAGTCCGCCCATTTAAAGAAAGAGAGTGCGCATGCTATTTGTGCTTGGAAATGAAAAGGATAGCGATAGACTCGTATATGCTGTGCATCATTTTGGAGTAGATTGTCGGTATAGATACAAGTGAAAAAACGTTCTACTATTTATTGTTGGAAAAAATGGCCAAAAAGTAATTTTTGTGTGATTCGGATGACGAAATAATTGATTTTGATGATGAAACTTTTGAAAACTGTGTATTAAAGTTAGCTTTTCGTAAAAAAAATATATTTAAATACAATTTTGTTGAGCTACCCAGTGCGTCACTCCAATTTGTAGGTTATCATACCACGTGCTACAAAAATGTGACCGTTTTGAATAAAAAATATAACGAAGAATTTCTTAAATTTATCGCTGAATATACAGTAAGTACATAATAATTGAATCTTTAAAATTATCTAAGCTAATACATCTTCTATATTTTTGTCATGTTGAAGTAATTGCTAGTAAAATTCACTTATGGTTTTGTTAATTTTCGACACACATATTTTTTTTGTAATTTACTTAAAGAACGGTTATTTAAAAATTAAACAAGAAAATGTTCTGATTTCCTTTTTTTATTGGAATAATTAAATGAGGATGTTTTCAATCGACTATTCTTATCATTTTTTTTTTAAATTTATAATCAAACATTTTCATTTAATCGCAAAAATTGATTTTTTTTAGAAGCATACCGATGTATCTACTACTGAAGAAGAACCACAACAGTTGAACCCTAGTGTCGATTCCTGTGCTACAGTTGCTGAGGATGAAACGAGTAATGTTGAAGACCTGTCCCAAACTTCTGGGGGTTTTGACAAGATATTTTTTTTTTTTTAACCTTTTTTAAAAAAGTGACATAAAATTCTATTAATTGAACTTGTATTTTCATTTATATTTGTTTTCTTCCATTTTACTCAAATAATGATTTAAATTCTTTTAGGAGCAGTCAACATCAACAGCATCGACATCAAGCACAATTATTTGTCTTTTTTGTGACCACAGCCAAAAAAGATGTGGAAAGAAGCTGGTTAATCTTACTTTCCCTAAAGGTGAAAAAGTACCACTACAGATAAAAAATATCGCGGAAAATTTAAGCGATTCGGTGATTCTCTCCAAACTTCAACATCAAACTATCGCTACTAACTAGGTTAGGTTAGGCTATACTAACTAGGTTTTGAAATCCAAAACTAAAATGGTTGAGCCAACACATATCAATGTTGAAATAATAGATGGTTTTATTACTTGCATGTAATCGGAGCTTCTATAGCTCAAACTTTTGATAAAATTGCCGAGTCAATACTCATAAAAATATGTTCAACAAACGCGACAGAAATACATTTAATTTTTGATCGCTACACTGAAAAAAATGTTAGGTTGGATTTAACAGATTTTGCGTAAATGTAACCAAAGTTTGCGGTTGATTTCGGTCCTATCACGAATTTTGGTTGATTTTACCAAACACATTAAGTTGATGTTGTACCAAATTTATTTGGTAGATTACACCTATATTTTGTACGTATATTACCAAAGTAATTTAGTAACATTTCTCACCAAAGTACTTTAGTATAATGTTCTACCAAAATACTTTAGTAACATTTTTCACCAAAGTACTTTAGTAACATTTTTTACCAAAGTACTTTAGTAACATTTTTTACCAAAGTAATTTAGTAACATTTCTCACCATAGTACTTTAGTATTATTTTTACCAAAGTACTTTAGTAACATTTTTCACCAAAGTACTTTAGTAACATATTTTACCATAGTACTTTAGTAACGTTTCTCACTAAAGAACTTTAGTACATTTTCAACCAAAGTACTTTTGTAACGTTTTCATCAAAGTACTTTAGTAAAAAGTACAATGTAGTTTGCTGCAATCTACCAAAGAGATATTGTATATTTTACCCAAAATACTTGTTTTTTTTACCAAATACATTTTGTATGTTCTACTGTTACTTTTTTTGGTACAAATTACCGAAGGTAGTTTAATAGAAAATGCAAAGGTATTTGGTAAAATCTACAATAAAAATTTGGTAGATAGCACTTATTATATGGTAGAATGAATTAAATCAGTTTGATAGAGAAAACTAAACTTAACACGTTCGCAGTCCCAATACAAAAGTTTCCGACAACGCCATTTGTCCAATAACATTTTCATTACTTTTGACCATTAGTCGATGCAAACGTCACAACTGATGCATAATTATGTTAAAATAAAGGCCCGTGCCCCGACTTTGCTCGTGTACACCGGGCGGTACACGGACTTATGAATTAAAAACACCGTGTACCCTTAGCGTGTACCACAGACTTGTGGGTATAGAATCGGGTATTTACTGACCATAAACAATAAACTAGTCACAACACAATGTCCATCGTGAACCAGCACTATTTAAAAAAAATACTGTCTATCGTTTGTCAAAAAATTCGAAGTTTTCATACGTTGAGTGACCATTGTTTTATGATCTCGTTATTGTGCTCCAACTTGGTGTTGTTTTTCGTGTTTATTGAATCAAATGGCTAATTTGAATGAGGATTACATCAGAAGAATCTTAGAAGAGTCCGATGGTGAAGAAGAAGTAATGGAATCAATGGATCAAGAAGAAGACGATGAAGATGGGGAAGCTTATTTAGAAATTGAAGAAACAATAGAGGCAATCACCGCTGAGGTGCAAGCAGGTGAGTCTACCAACTCTGGCACTCCCAACTACCCTGAGTTTCCAGAAACCCTAGGATTTCCTGGCAATCCTGATGAAGCCCCAGCCAATGTTCACCTTCCCTTGCGCGATGTACCGTCACGACCACCAAGACTGAGTAGAAGGCCATCGAATGCTCCTCCAGATTCTGAGTGGAGTTTTCAAGTAAAAGAGTTGTCCAGAAAGCAATTTACAGGCCATGATGAACCACCTCGTCAACAGTTATTATTTGATTTAGACTCCGATATTTTTACGATATTTCGAAAAATTGTTGATGACGATGTTTTGCAGCTGATGGTACAACAAACTAATTTGTATGCTCAACGACTATTAGAAAAGCCTGGAAAACCACATAGTCGCAAGCTTCGTTGGTCGAATGTTGACGAATTAGAAATGTTGAAATTTCTTGGCGTTATTTTTCTTACGGGTCTAATATCTTTCCCAACGATTGAAAGTTATTGGAAAAAAGATGACATTTATTATCATCCTTTACTACACAACATAAAGATATCATACAACAGATTTAGGTTGATTCTAAAATGTTGGCATTTTTGTGATAACGATGCACCACGGAACGAAGATGACCGACTGTACAAAATCAGGCCCCTAATAGACCTCATTGTGGGAAATTCACGAACCATTTATACACCTGGCCAGATTATTGTCGTTGACGAGTCGATGGTTCACTTCCGCGGTAGACTACTTTTCCGCCAATATATACCCACAAAAACGCACAAATATGGAATAAAAATCTACAAGTTATGTAGTGCAGAGGGTTATACTTGGGGATACCAAGTTTACAGTGGACAAAGTGTACAACTCTTCGGTTTAGATACCTCCGGAAGCATAGTAGTCGGATTGGCAGAAGGTCTTTTAGATGAAGGCCGTTGCATGATCACAGACAATTACTACACGAGCGTCCCTCTGGCAGAGTATTTGTTATCCCGTGACACAGATCTCTGTGGTACTCTAAAAAAAATAAGAAGAGGCTTGCCCAAAGACGTCATCAACGCCAAATTATCGACAGGAGAGATTGCGGTAAAACAAAAGAATGAAAACGTGACCGTCCTAAAATGGAAGGACAAAAGGGATGTTTTGACGTTATCGACTTGCCACGGTAAAGAGTTATCCTTCACATCTGGACGTGTACCTAAGCTAAAGCCCAACATGATCCTAAGTTACAACAAAGGAAAAAAGGGTATAGACGTAGCTGATCAAATGGCCAGCTACAATAGTCCTATAAGGAAAACTCTTGTATGGTATAAAAAGGTAGCAACCGATTTACTATCCATAGCAGTAGTGAATTCTACGATAATATACAACGAGATGCACCCTGGAAGAAAAGAGAAGCTTACCATTTTAGCAGCACATGAAGCTATTGTGAGAAAGTTATTACAACTTGAAGTTTCACAGCATTCAAATGACTCTGAACATAGACCAGGAACTTCACGTTCCTCCACGACGACGGTGCGAACGTCTCAAGCAAATCCTGGGTCTTCAGGATCATCTGGAAGGCTGATTTCATCCAGTTCAAGTTCGCTGTTGAGTAACGAACATTTTTTAGAAACCTTTGGCAAGAAAGGATCTCGTTTTATACGAAGACGTTGCGTGGGATGCTACCAAAAGCTCCTCGACGAAGGAAGACTCACTTCGTATGCACGCGCCAAAGCCAAAAGGGTGTCATCACGATGTAAAAAATGTAAAAAGGCATATTGTATTGATTGTTTTCCTAAAGTTGCAGTTCACCAATAAAACATTATATCTTTTCTACTAACTCGTTTCATTTTGTGCTGTGACAACGTTATATTAAAAAAAATAAGTCATGTTTTTGGTTTTTCTTGTCTAATAGAACCCTTGTCACAAGTCCAGGAACGATACACTAACAAATTTCATAAGTCCGTGGCTGCAGAGCCCATATAGTTATAGTGGCCTCGTGTACCGCATAGGGTACACTGGACTGCGAACGTGCTCGTAAGTATAATCTATTTTATCTGGTAAACTCTAACAAACAAAATTTAGCAGCAATTACTAATGACGTTCGGTGTATTTTATCAGCGTTAGTTTGGTAATAAGTACCAGATTTAATTTTAGTTACTACCAAAGGTTGTTTGGTAATATCTACCAGATGTGTAATGTAGTTCTTATCAAGGTTAGCTTATTATCATCTATCAGATGTGTATCGTGCTTTTAATCAGAGATAATATTGTATTATCTACCAGAAGTGTATCGTAGATTTTATCAGATACAATTAAGTATTGTCTATCATGTTTGTTTCGTATTTTTTCCTAAAATTTGTTTGGTAATATGTAACAGATTTATGCTGTAGTTATTACCAAACTTTAACTGGTAATATCTACCAATATTTTATCAGTGCTTGTCTGATTGTACGTACCGGTCTTAGTTTAGTAAAACATACCAAATAAATAGTGTAAATTTTACTGGTGTTAGTTTGGTTAATTTATCAAACTAACACTAGTAAAATGTACACGACTTTTTTGTATATATTACTAAACATTGATTTCCAGAATATTAATAGGGTGTGGTATCATTGAAAATTAGTAGCTAATCTGCAATATTGCTGACATGGTATGAGAGCAAAATCATATTGCAATTAAGATTTTCAAACAACGTACTACTTTCGTGGCCAGCAGTGGCCACGAAAGTACGTGTGTACCATGTCAGCAATATTGGAGATTAGCTAGTAAGTATCTAATTTTCAATGATACCACACACCCTAAAAAACTTGCAAGAAATGCAGGGTCTGAAAAAAAAGGTTTTAAGACCGTTTGACAAACACTTCAAAAATATACAGGATTATTGGTAATTCAACATATTTCTTTTCAGCAAGTAAATCAGCAGTTTCTAGAATACGTCGAATTACCAGTAACCTTATTTAATATGGGATTAATAAAAACGGTGGTTTAAAGAAAAATAAACAGATTTTTGGTACATATCATAAAATTTATTTTACCAATCATAAATACAATTAAATAATCACTAGATCACTCATCTTAAAATTATATCCGTATAGGATACAAAACCTTTCTTATTATAAAGGACACAAGGCTGCTAGGTTTTGGCCAGGATGCTGATGAGCTTTACCAGGCACCAGGGTGCCCGCATTCGACATTTGCATTAAGGCGAGTATAGCCGCGAAACTAGCGCCACTTCGAAAATGTTCTTATATCTCTTAAATTAGAGTGTGACTGACTCTGGCTTGGCCACCATCAGGGATTTTAATTTTGATAACACAATTATTTGGTCGCTAATTAGTCGAAATTGGTCGCCAAATATCAGAATTAGTCGATCACTGGTTCAAAAGTTAGAAAGGTTTATCGGTGGCCGATCTGGAGAGACTCTCCCCGGCTTGGCAACATTTATATCTCAAAAACTAGGGCACCTAACGAATATCTGTTTTCTCTCAGATTTAGTCGCTAAGTAGTCGAAATTAGTCGTATAGTCACAGATTTAGTCGGTGTGTAATTAAAAAGATTTTAAAGTAATAATTTTCTCCATACATTGGTACAAGCAAGTACAAAATATTTTAGGTAGTTTCTAGACAATACCTACTATCTTAAGGTGGAATGTTTGTTTCGAAATATAAACCTATATATAAAGTTATTCTATGTTATTATATACCAAAAAGGAAAGCAGTATGCATTGCCTAGAAACAGATCTACAATAGATATGTAATTATTTATCGAACATAATGTGGCTGTCGCTGGCAGATAGATCGCTGCGCTCCTGTGCGCTCCGTTTCATTTATGTATGGTAAGTAAGAAAGAGATAGATGCGCGTGTACAGACGAACTACATAGAGCGAATTGCCCGTGACGTAAATTAAAGTCAGCCAGTTTACAGTGGAACTTGTTAAGAATAGTTGAGAACTCGAGTAATACCGGTTAAATAAAAAAAAAATAGTGTGCTTTTTATATATTTTATCTACTCTCACATCGTCATATTCGAATTATAAACTTCAAAACGAGTTTATATTGACATACTTTATAGACACAATACCAAAATTTAAAAATAGAATTTTATTATAACAAATCGGTACATATCTCGCCATCTAGTAATATGTATTTGAACCAAATTTTCTTTCTTAGCGCTGGGTCCCCGTGCTAGCATAGTATTAGGTAGATACATCATATATTCTTATTAGGTAACAGAAGTTTTATTATTTTAACGTAATTTAGACCCTAACATTATAATTTGGTAAAACAGTTGTATGCGACTGTACATCTTGACACCAAATAGACCAAGAGCAAGGTTTAATGTTTTCAAAGAATATTAAGCTACTCTAACCTAGTAATATAAAACATAAATATCTCTATCTCTTTCTTACTTACCATACATAAATGAAACGGAGCGCACACGAGCGCAGCGATCTATCTGCCAGCGACAACCACATTATGTTCGATAAATAATTACATTATATTTATTGTAGATCTGTTTCTAGGTAATGCTTACTGCTTTCCTTTTTGGCATATAATAACATAGAATAACTTTATATTTCGAAACAAACATTCCACCTTAAGATATCATAAGTATTGTCAAGAAACTACTTCAAATATGTTGTACTTGCTTGTACCAATGTATGGAGAAAATTATTACTTTAAAATCTTTTTAATTACACACCAACTAAATCTGTGATTTGGCGACTAATTTCGATTAATTAGCGACTAAATCTCGGAGAAAACAGATATTCGTTAGGTACCCTATAGTTTTTGAGATAAAAATGTGGCCAAGCCGGGGAGTCTCTCCAGATCGGCCACCGATAAACCATTCTAACTTTTGAACCAGTGATCGACTAATTCTGATATTTGGCGACTAATTTCGACTAAGAGCCCTCGCAGACCACAGACTTTTTATCGGCCGATAGTTTGGTCGGGCTCTTAATCAGTACGCAGATGTAAGCAAGTGCGCACACTATGACGATTTGGTATCGGCCGATAAACAAGTTTGATGGGCTTTCCGATTCAATTCAAACTATACTGTCGGCAAACTATCGGCCGACCGTATAATCAGTATTGGCTCCCTACCACACGCGCACACACGACGTTTTTTTAGTCGGCCGACTAAGCCGATAGTTCAGTTCGCTCCGAGCTTTGACAGCGAATGGTCGGCCGCGCGTGTTTTGTAAAATGGCGTCGCCCAATTCTCAGTCGCTTATTTCGGAATCTTTGATCGTAAACTTGATCGAGGAAGTCGAAAAACGCCCTGCACTTTATAAGAAAAACTTAAAAGAGTACTCTGACGTAAATGTGAAGAAAAAACTGTGGGAGGAAGTTTGTGAAGCTGTTGTTCCTGATTGGAATGAGCTTAGTGCCCAAGAAAAAACAAATCAAGGTACGATACATTTTTATTTATTTACATTACACTTTATTATATTGACACGGAATTGAGCCTGCAGGAGATATAAAGTATGACGACATGTATTGCCGCACATTATTCATATTATTTCTTCCTCGGTTATTTCCATTTGTATTGAAGTTATTCATGGTACAACTGTAGAGAGTGTCTTTAAAATGTATTCCATCTTTGATTCGTACATAATTGTGTAGGACACAGCAAGCTTTAATAATTTTAACACAAAAATTAATATTTACGTCAATTGGACGGTGAAAAATGCGCCATTTGTTAGCTAGAATCCCGAAAGTACATTCAACCATGCGTCGAGCTCTTGTATGTCTATAGTTGAAAATTCGCTTGGTGTAGTTTAAATTTCTTTTTGCATAAGGGCGTAATATATTATTTCCAAGTCCAAACGCTTCATCGCCTACGACAGAGAATGGAATAACATCTCCAACATCATCATTAGGCAATTGCCTTCCAGAAGGAATATTTAGTCGATTCTCGGAAAGCCGTTTACCCATTTCTGATGTTTTAAATATTTCCGAATCACTAGCTGTTCCATAAGAACCAACATCAATGTACACAAATTTATAATCGGCATCTGTCCAAGCCATCAAAACGCAGGAGAAGAACTTTTTGTAGTTAAAATATGATGAACCGGAATGTTCTGGCTGTATCATTCGTATATGTTTGCCATCGATCGCTCCAATGATGTTTGGAAAATTTGTGCGACTGTAGAATTCGTCTGCTATTTCAATCCAGTCATCTTCTTGTTTGGTTGGCTTAAATAACGGTTGAAGCATATTCCATATTTGCTCACATGTACTTTTTGTAATATCTCGTATTGTAGAAGCTCCCATCAGATAATCAAAAGATAATGAATTGAAACTAGCTCCAGTAGCCAGATACCTGTAATGAATTAATTATATTTTATTATTTTTCAGGCCGCGATATACAAAAAAAATGGGCCAATTTACGGACTTGCTTTCGCCGAGAATTAAATGCACAAAAGAACACAAAGTCGGGGCAGGCTTCGGTCAAGAGGCGTAAATACGTATACTTTGAACAATTATTATTTTTACTTCCATGCATGGAAAATCGTCAAACGGAAGGTAACCTGAACCTGGCCCAGGATACTACAGAAAATGAGGAAGATGATGAAGAAACTGCTCCATCCGCTTCCGCACCTCCTCGCCAGAAGAAAACTCGTGTTTCGAAGAATACGGATTTGGATGAAGCAATATTAAAAGCATTAAATGAGACTAATGTTGATGAAGATGTAAACTTTGCATTGTCTCTTGTCCCATCACTCAAAAATTTAACCGCAGATGAAAAACTCGATGCTAAGATTAGTATTCTTAACGTATTTAAACAGATAAGACTTGGTAGGAGTGTTCAGCCTCATTCTCAACCAACATACACCATACTGCAACAACCCATGAACTCTTTTCCTGTTTACCAACGAGGGACTAACATCTTGCCGCCACAACAACAATCACAGGCTTATACATCCGGTTCTACACCATCCCCCACTTTACCACAAACAACCATTCAAAATGTTTCATCACCAGCTGATTCCAACATGTCAACCCAGTCATATTATTCAAATTTTTCAGAAGATTCCCAAATATACGACTTGTAAACTTGGCATTTGAATTATAATAAAAAATTTAAAGTATGTTTTGTGGTTTATCTTACCTTATCGTAACGCTCAATCTCTCCTCCACAGGTATAGATAGTCTTAAATTTGTATCCTCCTTCGCTATTCCTGGTCCAATTAATTTGACAAGTTGGTTGAAGCTAGTTATGCTCATTCGATAAAAGGCGAAAAAATTTTTCGGGTAATCGAGTAATTTGAAATGCATAGTGTAAAATTTTCCATTTAATAATCTATCACTAAAGATAGGATGCACCCAATACTCTCGGGCTCTCTTTTTAATTTTCCTCCTCCGGTGTATGAGAGCAATAATAACAATTCTATACAATGTTTTATTAATTTTCATTGTGCGGTAGATTTCACCAGTTGGTTAGAAACTAGCAAATAGAGAATAGTCGGCAGACTGTTGGATAGTTTGCGCACTCATCACCGACTGAACTGTTTAGTTGGCTCGGTGTGCGTACTAGCAGGCCAACCCGACTAAACTATCGGCCGATAAAAAGTCTGTGGTCTGCGAGGGCTCTTAGCGACTAAATATTTATGTTATCAAAATTAAAATCCCTGATGGTGGCCAAGCCAGAGTCAGCCAAACTAAATTAGATAAATTTTCAATAATTTCCGCCTGTTAGATACTAGGGAACACCTATAATATGTATTAAGTTACTGTATACAATTTGTCGTTCTGTAGTTGTACCAAAAAAATTAAACGGCCGCTTTTTGTTGTGCAAGTTTTTTGGGACAACTACAGAACGACAAATTGTTATGAAAATTTAGGAGATATAAGAACATTTCCGAAGTTGCGCTAGTTTCGCGGCTATACTCGCCTTAATAGTCTAGTCGACAAGTGCTTTTTTGGTAAATTTTTTTCAGTAGTCTCCGAAAATTATGATTAAGGTGTCATTCGATTCAGAATGGGATCCAGATGATTTTTGAATAAAATTAAGTTCCGCTTGCAAAAATTGCAAAAGTTATTAACAATTAACTAAAACATAAAAAACGGGTTTAGTTTTTACAAATATCTCAAAACCAAATGATTTTTATTCAAATTTGAAAAAAGATTCAAAAAGAGGAGGAAATTTCCTAAAAAAGTTCCCACTCCCGGAATTGCAGGACCAATATTAATAACTTTCCCATAGGGTTGAAAATACGCCCGAAAACGGGCACTTCGGCTTGCGCAAGCTACGCGCCATTCGGACCTTTAATGAATAAATATTGCTTAAACTTATTAAATATGAAAATTAAGAGTTGAAAAATTCAGGCGCCTGCAGGATAGATCAATAAACAAATTTTTGTCAATGTTTTATCGTTAATGTTTTTTCAATTTTTTTTTTTAATTTAATAATAAACAAAATCACGTCTGTTTTTTGTGACAATTAGTAAGATAAGAAAAAAATATAAAGTAAAAATTTATTTGTTTTACTAGGAACTTCATTTTTTTCAAAAATCATCTGGATGCCATTCTGAATCGAATGACACTTCAATCATATTTTTCGGAGACTGCTGAAAAAGTTCACCAAAAAAGCACTTGTTGACTAGACTATAAAACGTTATCACCGTAATGATTTTTGCTTAAGTTAATTCCTATTGGCTTAAGAGCTGAATTGAACATTTATGGTAGTGATAACACATCGATCGGCACACATGTAGAATGAGGGCCTAGGCATAAGTAAAATCAAAATTCGAAAATAACTAAACCTAAGTTTAGGTAATACAATAATCACTAGATAACTTATTTTTAAATTATGTCAGTTTAAGGATGAAAACTTTTTTTTATTAAATCTTAATAGTAACTAAATCGACAATAAGATTCGCCTGTGGCAATAACATGAACATTAGTGGGAGAAATAATTAAATTTTCTGGTTTCAACAACTCCATGGAATCGTTTTCTCCTTCAATTGAATAAGCTTGAAAATGATCATTAAAACCAGAGCATTTTAATGATTTACATAGAAAATATAAACTCATAGAGTTTGATTTAGACCGAAAAATTCTTTCTAATTTGAAAAAAAGTATATCACTTTCATTGGTAGTAAGTGATGGGCGTAACTAGTTATTTTTGTAATCTAATTAATAATTGAATTACATAATAATTTGATTAAAATGTAATTTAATTACATATTATTGAATTACATTGTAATTAGATTACTTTGGATGTGCTATGAAATTAATTACAATGTATTTAATTACGAAATAATTTGATTACAATGTAACCTAATTACATAGTATTTAATTATACTATAATAATAATTGCTTTGAATATGAAATGTCGCATGCTTGCATCGTACAGTTGCGATATAGGTACTGCAAGTGCGGCCCGTACGACGTCATCGGGAAGTAGTAAATATAATGTGCGGGGGAGCGGGGGGGTTCTATGCATTGTGCTCGTGCGTCGCCGCTCCTAGCCACCCCGCTTCACCCGCCCCCTTCAGTTACTTCTAATCTTTTGTATTGTAAGCACGTAACATTTTCTTAAGATTACAAGTCGTATATATTTTGGTGATTAGTGCAAAATCTTTTGTGTTACGTACAATGAATGAAAGTGCAAGACTACTTTTAGAAGATGACAGTTCAGTGGACGAATCTGTGTCTGCAGTTCAATCTACATTACCGTCACCAAGCAATATTTCTGCAGTACAACCCACTATACTTGACGGTAAATTCTTTGAGATACTTCATGATTCATCAGGAACTGATAAAATAGTCGCCATTTGCAAGAAATGTCTGCCTAATAAAGTAGAAATAAAAGGCTCGAGATTGTGTACATCCAATTTCAAAACACATTTAAAACGGAAACATGGACAAGAAACCATACAAGAATACCAAGAATATATTAAAACTAAAAGATCGAAAAACGTTCGTACTTCCAGTTCGTCTAACGAACTATCACCACGAAGGTCGTCAAATGTACCCTCATATTCTCAAGCTGAATTCGATCGAGATATTGTTAAGTATTTTGTCAACTCAATGATTTCTCTAAAGTGCACTGAAGACCCTTACTTCCGACAAATTTTACGTCGATTAAATATAGATGCGAATAATCTGAGAATCATGAGCCGGCGGACACTTGGAAGAATGATTACGGAATTCTTTGATGAACAGTCTACTTTAGTGAAACAAGAACTAAATCAAGTGAAACACGTTTGTACGACAGTTGATATTTGGTCTGGACGTCGAAGAAGCTTTTTAGGTGTAACAGCACACTGGATTGATTCACATAGTTTAAAGCGTGTCTCAAGGGCATTAGCATGTCAACGTTTTAAAGGCACTCATAGTTATGACAAAATATACGAATTGATGCAAGAAATCAATTCAAGGTATGACTTAACTAGCACAAACGTTGTGGCTTGTGTTACAGACAACGGCAGCAATTTTGTGAAAGCGTTTAAAAGTTTCGGTGTACATCGTATCAATGTTTCAAACGAGCAAAACACTATTGATTCTTGTGATGAAGACTCCGATACTGATAGTACAGACGACGAATTAACGTATCTTAATGACCTTTCTTCAACAATTAGCCATTTAGAGACTCGTTTGCCATTACACCTAAGATGCGCTTCACATACTTTGAGTCTTTGTGCCACCGACGCTAACAAAATACTAGTAAACCAGGAAACGGAGCTATCGAAAATGCATGACCAAACAATCAAAAAATGTAACACATTATGGAAAGCTGCAAATAGGCCAAAATCGGCTGAAATTTTACAAAATATTCTTGGCCATACTCTAAATAGGCCAGTAGAGACAAGGTGGAATAGCCTTTATGATGCCTTGAAAAAAATCGCAACCATAAAAGATAAATCTGCAACACTTCACAGAGCTTTAAACATAAAAAATCCACTTCGTGAATCTGAATTTACCTATATAAAAGAATACCTGTTATGTACTCAACCTGTCGCTGATGCGCTTGACATTCTTCAAGGTGAAAACGCAACCTATTACGGAATATTTTTGCCAACTATACTCGCGTTGAAGAAAAAGTTGACAAATTTAACTGAAACAAGAGACTATGAGTACTGCAACACTCTGACTGAAACTTATCTCAAAAGTGTGCAAACAAGGTTTAAAGATTTTCTGAAAATTTCGGGACCTGAAGCTGAAAATGCTGCTTTAGCTGCCGTTTCTCATCCTAAATATAAAAAATTGAAATGGACATCATTAATTGGCCAGGCAGAATATAGTATAATGAAAAATTTACTCGTAAAAGAAGTCGTAAAGATAATACCAAATCAATTATCTCGAGAAAGACCATCAACGAAGTCGAGGGAGGATGACTTTTTTGAAATAGATTCAAGTTCGGATTCAGACAACCAGAGCAGTGAACCAAGATCCAAAGCTGAACTTATAGTCACTCATTTTTTGGCAGAAGACAGCAGAGAACTTCAAATATTAAACAATCATAAGGAAATTAAAGATATATTTTTAAAATTTAATACCCCACTACCTTCTTCTGCCCCTGTGGAACGTATGTTTTCGTACGCGACAATGATCAATTGTCCGAAAGCAAACCGTTTGTCAGACGAAATGTTTGAAAAAAGAGTTATATTAAAGGTTAATTTAAATTATACATCAGAAAACTAATTTTTTTTTATCAGCCAATGGTGAAAATTATAAAAGATTTAAAACTAAACAATGATTGACAGATGATTACATTTTTTTTTTGTATAATTATGTGTTTTATTTTCGTATTTGTCAAAACTGTATTAAATAGCCCTATTTTTGTAAGAGGTGTCCCAATACTTATATAAATGTGTAATTACATTTTATCAGATTACTTGTGTAATCTATTATAATGTAATTAGATTAACTTGCAATTCAATTACTTTGTATTTAATTACAGTATGTACTCATTGCAATTAGTTACTTAAGTAATCTGTTACAAAGTATTTCAATTACAAATTACAATGTAACTATAATTTGTAATTATTAATCTAAATATTTTTTGCCCATCACTCCATAAAACGTATCCATTGAAAATCACAAGATAACCCTTTTTAAGGCATAGGGAGTATTTTTACCACCATATATTTTCATCGATTTTACCAAAATCGATATTTTTTCATGGTAATTTTTTGTACGTGCAACATAAGGATGAATTAGTGAACATTTTATAAAAAAACGAATTTGACATTGACATCTGCTAAGTGTCATGGCGGAAACAGGACGTTGAAAATATAGCTGATTTTTGACTCTGAAAGTAATCTAAATAAATCTACAAATTTTACTTCTAGGTAAGGTCGTATTTGTATTTATTTACGTTTTCGTATTATTTGTTGTTGCTAAAAGTGTTTTATTTCCTGAATTGAATTGTCCATCGTCGACTTTGTCTCTGTCACCTTTGACCTAGACTAGAGTCAAGAGCAAACCCATCACAAATAAAAAAAAAATAAAAAAAAAAAAGTAATCTTGCTTACTAAAAGGATTTTTTATGGTGGGAAAAATGCTCCCTATGCCTTTGACGGTGGCGCATTGTTTATTTTCAGGTTATATAAAAATGTCACGACGTTTTTTGAATGACTTTGAAATGGAAGAAGCTTTGAGGTTGGTTGTTGGTGTTCCTGATGATGGATGTTCAGAGGATGACTTGGAGTCTGATGAAGGAGAGGAATTTGATGTCGAAACGATACAACGCATTTTAGAAGAACAAACTGGTTCAGGTTTTACGGATTCACCTCTCTCGCAAGAGGTAAGCACTTCTAATTACACTGACCCCGTGCCAAGCTGTTCTGGTATTCATCATTCTTCAACACAAGAACAAGAAATGCAAGTACCTAGTTCTTCAAGTGAAGTAGATGAATCATCTGAAGATGAGGATGATGACTGGAAGAAGACAAACTGGACTGACAGACCAAATGTTGAAATATTTGATCAGAAACTGTTACGACCTAAATATTTTTTGAGTAGTCGAGCAAGACCAGTTGCTCATTTTGATAATTTTTTCAATGATAAAGTTTTTGATTTGATTGTGTCGCAAACAAATCTTTATGCAGATCAAACTAAGCCTAGTGGTTGGCTACCTGTGACTAAACCAGAAATACGAGCGTTTTTAGGAATATTGATTATAATGGGGTACCATGTCTTACCAAGTATTGACCTGTACTGGTCTACTGATCCCGGTTTTCGAGTAAACGAGATTGCCGACGTGATGCCTATCAAACGGTTCAAAAATATTTTGCGCTCACTTCATTTGAATGACAACAGTCAACAACCTGCCAGAGGCAGTCATGGTTTTGATAAACTTTACAAGCTGCAACCACTTCTATCTTTGATCAATGAATCTTGTCAAAATAATGCTAAAAATACTTCTTCACAAAGCATTGACGAGTGTATGATATTATTCAAAGGCAGGTCCTCCCTCAAACAATACATGCCACTCAAGCCCATAAAGAGGGGCTACAAAGTTTGGTGTCGATGTGACAGTACAACTGGATATTTGTATGAATTTTCAATATATACTGGTAAAACTGATACAGGTACTGAGGAGGGTTTGGGGGCAAAGGTGGTAAAAAATTTGACAAGTAAATTGATTGCGGAAGATTTCAAGATACATGTAACGTTTGACAATTTCTTTAGTGATTCTTCTCTTTTGAATTATTTATATGAAAAGGGTTTATATGCTTCGGGAACGGTAAGAAGGAACCGAGTGGATTTACCAAAACTCATAAAAAAAAAAACAGGTGAGGGTAGATTCAAAAAATTGAAACTACAAAAAGGACAATATAAGTGGAGGATCAAAAAAGATGTAGCCTTTGTTTTGTGGCAAGACAACAAAGAAGTTACATTACTCACCAATACTTTCCATCCTAAAAATCGCACGTTTGTGGCCAGAACACAAAAAGACGGCAACAAACGAAACCTGCCTTGCCCATTGGTTGTGAAGGAATACACCAACAGAATGGGGGGGGTTGATCGGTTCGACCAGGTTCGTAACACATACTCGGTCGGGAGACGAAGCAAGAGATGGTGGTTACGTGTTTTTTATTTTTTGTTAGATGTAAGCATAACTAATGCTTGCATGTTGTACTCCCAAACTTCTAGATCTGCAAAACTGACCCATCTTGAGTTTCGCGTGGCTGTTGCGAGAGGGCTCATTGCAGGTTTCACAAGCAGGAAACGAAAATCTGTAGCTCTGAATACCGCTACTTACAAAATTACCAAAACTGAAGTGTCAAACCGCCAAAAAGTTATTGGAGCTGTACCTCATGAACAGCGCTACTCGAATGTTGGAGACCACATGCCAGCCCAGTCTACTTATAGACGGTGCAAACATTGTAGCACTAAAAATAATGATAAGCGCACTAAAATTATGTGCGGAAAGTGCAAAGTCCCGCTGTGTGTTACACCTTGCTTTGCTGCTTTTCATACACCTAGGGAGGCATAGGGAGGATATTTACCACCACATTTTCCGGGTTTTCCAGTGAACTGACTGATTTTCTAAGACTGTATTATTAATTAAGGTAATAAATACATGCCAAATGCATAGACAGTTTTTATTTATTCTCCCCCAATCCTTATGCCTTATAAAGGGATAAATCAACATCTTGATTAGAAGTATCGTTAATGTGAGAAATATCCACACGCGACTCCCGTACAGTAACTTTTCCTAATTCCACTCGAGACTCTAATCCCTTTTTTACAAAAAGTCTGTTTGCAAACGCTAACTGTTCTTTCATTAGCAACGTTAGACATATGTTTTTTCTAGAAGTTATGATATGAGCTGTTTTTTTCAATGTTTTGTGTTTAGCTTCAAATCTCATGCACCATAATTGCTTTAAGGGGCCCACCTGCTCAATAATATGCGGGTAATGTAACATCAAATGGTGTTTTGGTTTTAATGTATCGTTAAAAAGGTTAATGTAATTTTCGTGATGTTCAGTAATTAAAGATTCTAACAATTTTACAGTCGGAGCATCTACAACACTACATAATAAAATATGAATTATTTTGAGTAAGATTATTAAAAATTGCCATACGGGATCGTCACTAGGAACTAAATCTCCAACTAGTAGTGGGAACAAATGTACAAACATCAACATTTCCGAAGCTGACATTTTAAACTTACTGCGAACTAAATGTTCTTGATTGATGCAAACAGACTTGTTGTTAAGCTCTATAACTGAATAGTCAAATAATTTTAAGCGATTATTTAAAGTGGCCAGGTCAAAACAGTGTAATATTTGAGTATAATACAAAATAATATGAGCTAAGTCGTAATGACACACTCCTTCGAAAATATCGTGCATAATATCAACACAACAGTTATCCACTACGTGAAAGCTAGGAATATCATTAAAACAACAATATTCACTTATTCCTGTTTCTGTAACATTATGTTGCTCAAGGTCATTAGCATAATTATCCTGATCTCTTAATAGTGCATTATCTGCTTTGGTTTGTTTTTTCATTATAGATTTGTGACTTTTACATATTCTACAGTAGAAATTACTGCTAAAAGATTTAGAAAATCCGAGTATTGTGTTTAGTCCTAGATTGTCCCCTAATATCATTCCAAGTATAAAATAGATTTTCACTTTACCATTTGCAGTATCTATATCCTATACCTTCCTCCTCTAAATATTTTAATTCTTTAATGAGTTCATACTACATATACAGTAGAATGCAGAGTGATTACCGTATATCTTAACCCTTTATAAGGCTCTGTCCATATTTTGGACACCATGATATTTAATTTTTGGCGGCTGAATGAAACGTCACGCGAATTGAACGTTTTTACTCTGTGATTTAACAGTTTGTTAGCAATAACAAAACGCAGTAAAAAAACAATATCTATGGACGTCATTTGTCAGGTGTTCGGGTAACTGCCAAAATTCAGTGATTTTTGAGTGCTCTGTGTTAATCCAACCTAATCTTCGTAAAAAATGAATAGAAAGGTAAGTTTTATTTTACAAGATGTTCTAAATATAGTAAATATCGGATCCATGCATTGATTTCTGTCATAAGGGTCACATTTTCTAACTGGACTTCGAAAAATTATGACGTCCATATATTGGACAGAGCCCGTTGGCGTGTCCGGCAATTGCGCATTTGAATACTGTTTTTTTTTTTCTGTTGCAGGTAATACCATACGATAAACTTGAGGAAACATTAGAAGAACTTTTTGGCTTATCCGATGGTGAGCATTCGGAAGACGGTTATGAAAGCGAGAGGGAAAATGAGGCGGTTTTCACGGGTATGAGTCAAGACGAAATCGAAAACATTTTGGATTCTCCGTCGTCTTCTCGAAGCCAAGTTGCTGTCAATTCACCGGTACCTTCTGGAAGTGGAGTTCCTGAAATTCTAAATGTCAGCGAATCAGCAGTAGGTGATCAAAATAATAGTATTATTGTTAGAAGCAATAGTCAGGAGCCTGAAACAATTTCAGACACTGAAGAAGACGACGATGATGATTGGAATAAAGTGTTTTTTCCTCATACGGCGCCTATTGAAAAGTTTGATGACATTCCAGTACAACCAAAGCGGAATTTTCCAAATAGAAGTGGTCCTCTTACATATTTTAGATTATTTTTCTCTGACGAAATTTTATCGATAATAGTGGAGCAAACTAATCTCTATGCAGCTCAAAACAAGCAGAAGAATTGGGTTGATGTTTCTGATGTAGAAATCCAGGCGTTTATTGGATTATTGATACTAATGGGTATACATCCTCTTGCTAATCTAGATCTTTATTGGGCAACGGATCCACTTTTTTGCGTCCCGGAAATTGCAAATGTAATGACATCCAAAAGATTCAAAATGATACTAAGAAATTTACACCTAAATGATAACCAAAAAATGCCCAAGAGGGGTGAACCAGAATTTGATAAACTGTATAAGATTCGGCCGATAGTTGACTTCATGAATACTGCATTTAAAAATGGGGCAAGGAACTCTTCATCACAAAGTATAGATGAGTGTATGGTGAAATTCAAAGGGCGCAGTACTTTGAAACAATATATGCCCAATAAGCCCGTAAAGAGGGGTTTCAAAATATGGGCACGTTGTGATAGTAACTCTGGCTATCTTTATGAATATGAAATATATACTGGCAAAAAGGACAACGAAACAGAGTTTGGATTGGGAGCCAGTGTAGTAAATAGTCTCTGCAAAGCACTGGTGGAAGAAAAGATAGAAAATATTCATGTTGCTTTCGACAATTTCTTTTCTTCTACTGAGCTAATGCAGAGGTTATTTGAACAAAACATATATTCAACAGCGACAGTTCGGTCTAACAGAACGAATTTGCCCCTGACACTGAAAAAGCAGACTGCCAAAACAAATCGCCCAAAACTTAAACTTACAAAGGGGCAGTATAAGTGGAGGGTAAACAAAAATGTTAGTTTCTTTTGTTGGATGGATACCAAGATCGTCAATATTCTCAGTACTGCCTACCATCCAAAACAAATGGTGTCCTGCAAAAGGACACAAAAAGATGGCAGCAAGCAGGAAGTGCCTTGCCCACTGGGAGTAGTTGAATATACGAAGAGGATGGGGGGAGTGGACCGCTTCGACCAAAAGCGTGGCACATATCATGTGGCTAGGCGAAGTCGAAGATGGTGGATGAGGATATTTTATTTTATAATAGATGCTGCCATCACCAACGCATATATTTTATATTCTCAAAGAATGCGATACCCTATGAATAGTTTGCAGTTCCGCACAATGCTGGGAAGAAATCTGATTGGTTCTTTCAGCAGTAGGAAGAAGCGAGTATCTGACTTGCCATCATTTATATGTAAAAAACCAAAACTTGATAGCCGACAGAAGGCTAAGTATGGCCTCCCAGACGATCTGCGGCTTACAGATGTAGGATCTCATCTCCCTGGTCCACTGGAAAGTTACAGAAGATGCAGAGCTTGCAGCAGCAAAGAAAATAGCAAAAAATCTAAGATTCAATGCATACGCTGTGAAGTTGCCTTGTGTGTTGTCCCATGTTTTGCCGAATTCCATAAACCCTAATAAGGCTCTGTCCAAATAATGGACACCATGTAAACAAGTAAATAAAAATATATATATATATAAATTCTTAATAAAGACGTCCTAGTTTTCATATTTATCTATTTTTTATTTCCAAATCCTTAGCAGTTTCCTCTGCCTTATAAAGGGATAAAAGAGGAGTTGTACAACATTGCAACAAACACATTATCCAGCAGTGAAAGATATTCTTGTGGCATAGTAGGAAATTGATAATATACAGCTGATATTGAATGTACACCGGCGTGGCTACCCAAGGGATTATTACATTCGAAATCGTCGAAATATATAAAAAAAGGACAACAGAGTTTACCTTCTTTACCCCATTCGTTGCTACCAACGCACCATTTGCGTTGATCAAGATTACTACGTCATGCCACCAACGTACCATATGCGTTGAGTGTACTATATGACGTTTTTTGTCATTACATACAAATGATAGAAATTTATTTAAATATTTGGCAACATTCACGGCTAGAAACAATTTTTAAATGTGGAAACACTGTTGGTTTCTGCTTCGGACTGTCATTCTTGTTTTGGTAAGGAAAAAACGGTCGGTGCTGTGAAGGTCGTATTTTAATTCTGGAATAACTGAAGTTTTATTGGGTGTTTATTGTATATTTGTGAATTGGGAGATAAAGGTAAGCAATATTCTTAATTTTATCATATTTTTGCGCTGTTTCATCGTGTATTTTTAAAATGAAATCACATGCACGCATATGGTGCGTTCATTGGCATAGCAGTAAAAATCTTTTTTGGATGGTTTTATGCTTTAACAAACATCCATCCATCCATACTTACAAACTTTCGCGTTTATAATATTAGTAGGATTCTTGACATATTTTTATACTTCCAAGTCGTTTTGGAGTAGTAAAAGTAGCGAAAAGTATTGCAAATCACGCCAAAATGTATGCACGTTACTTATATTACGATGTTGTTTAGATTACGAGTAGTAAATGACTTACATACCTACTTACTAAATATTTTGCAAGCTGGCTGATATTTGACAAAGTGAAAAATGTAAAATTAAATTATAAACTCACCGGATTTTTATTAAATTTATTTTATGTAGAACTACCACAATGGTATTTAAATGCTATTCATCCTTAGGCCGAAATCTTTTGAAACTGAGTGTCTACTGCGAGTTTGTTTATGTCGATCGGCGCTCTGATTGGCCCGCTCCAAGCTAATCAACCAATCAGAGGGCTATGCGCGGTAACGTTTCGATCTTGATACCGTAAAAATAACTCGCACTCAGCACACAGTGCAACCGACGAGATCGAGTTCGAATTGAATTAACGTAAAAACGGTAGGTACTATAGAAATGATTTCCAAAATACCAAACTAACAAATTGTTGATACTAATTCGTTCCTGGTGTGAACTTGAACCCGTATGTTGTCTATTTGTACCTACTTTTTGAGTAGATGTACAGAAAATATTCGAATTAACTATCTGCTATGTTTCTATTTGTTACAGGTCATTTTCAGAGAATCACGGAGAATATACAGAGGTATACTTACTGCTAGATACATTATCTACAATGGTAATCCTTCTGGACGTGGATAATTACTTCGAGCGAGCAGACTTCTTTTTATATTGGCAACAAAATTTAAAATGGCCATGGCCATTGACGCATTTTATAAAACGTGACTTATGTTTTGGTTGTGGGCACAGTACAAATTTGTATTCGCTGCAGCATTTTACTTTTATCAATGAAGACGAAATGTTAAAAAAATTGTTTTTAAGCAACTTTTTTTGGTGCATTATATGTAATTTTGCTATCTATGAACACTATCCTGCCGACGAATGTTTTTTTTGTAACTAACTAATTGTGACAAAGTACTAAAATAAATGCATGCAAAATAATCAGCATTAAATTTTAGATATTTTCCTGATGTGGTTCTCAAAATAGAAAAAGTTTTTCTTTATTGCATGTTTTTTTCTGAACTGATCGATTTTTTTTACTAACTCACTATGCACTATACTATTCCACTTGAGCTATGCTAAGCTACATTGCTCAGGATGTGCCTGATTCACACCAATAGGATTGCTCTAATGGAACAGGGTTTAACAAAGCTAAATTATTTCCATACCAATTGAAGTGCTAAGGATGCTTGCTAAGAATGTGTGCTAAAGATGCGTGCTAAAGACTCTAGCTTACTCGTGCAGCTATGCAGCACGGTACGATCCAGCGCGTTAGCTTACTTACCTCGCACATCTTAAATGGAGTGATTAATAAATAACAAATTTGATTTTTAGTAGGCATCTTTTTCAACGATGAAACGAAGAAGCGATCATTTATTAGAGTTAGCTTTAAAGGAAGAAGATGTCAATCCTAATAGTAACAAGAGGTTGGTGATTATTTAAATAATCATAAAAATAATTGTTTTGTCTGTTAAAATATTTTTTTATAATATTGTTTGAATATGTAATCTATAAATGTCTCCTAAATTGATGGATCTTTATGTGTTTCAGTAGCATGACACCGAGACGACGTTACACAATTCACGAAATATCGTCTCCACAAGCGTGAGTATTTTAAATATAGGTACCGATTTATATCATAAATAAACAAAAACTTTTAGATTTTTGTTAATTTTGTCATTTTTTCAGATTTGAAACCGTGACAACAGAACATAAAGCAAGTAAACCGTCTAAAAGATCAAAGCGTGCTAAATCACTTTTCTGTGGATCAGAATATAATGTTTCTGAAAAATTTGCTGAAGAATCGCTTGCCAATTCATTAGACGAATCCTGTACATCGATTAATCCTCTGGAAATCCAATCTGTATGTAAAGATAGGGATGACTCATATGTAATTTCAACTTCATCAGCTAAACATACAATGTCACTTCAAAGTCAGGAACCTTCAAATCGCTTTTCAAATGTACTAATAGAACCCCAACCTTCCACTAGTAAACATTTACCTGTTTTATATTCGCCCCTAGCCAATGAAAACCTTTACTATTTAAGAAGCGGTGTTAAAACGAGAGGAGGAATTAGACGAAATATTGGTATTAAAATACTTAAAAATCAAAGAGTAGTCTTACAGGATAATAAAGTAACACTGACTGATTTGGAAGAAAAAACTGAGGGTAATGATGACATAATGAACGAAATGAGAAATATATTTGAAGGGGAAGATAATGAAGAAAAATCTAAAACAAAACTACCCTCTGATAAGGTATTAACTGAAGAAGACCTAATTAAGATGCTGGAATTGGATGATGACGACTTAGAAGAAGAAAATAGTCAGGAAAATGCATCAGACTATGGCTGCTCATATTCTGACGCAAGTGAAGACGCGATGCAATCGAATGAAGATGCGACGCAAGTGAGTGAAGATGATAATATAAATTCTAACGAAACCTCACAATTAACTAATGACGAATGGAAAACTGAACGTGATCCTTCTATAGTACCTTTAGATTTTGATGGACAAGAAAAAAAGCTCAAAATACTTCCTGAAACAAATGAACCTTACGATTATTTCAAATTGATAGCGACTGATGAGTTTTTCTCAATGTTAGTCACAAAGATAAATAACTACGCATCGAAGTTATTATTGAACATACTTGATCCAAAAAGCAGACTGAGACTATGGAAAGATGTAACTATTCCAGAAATTAAAACATTTTTTGGCATTTTATTCCATATGGGAACTATAAAACTAAACAGAGTCACAGACTATTGGAAAAAACATCCACTGTTTAGTTTACCGGCTTTTTCAAAATATATGAGCAGGAACAGATTTTTGCTAATTATGAGAACGTTAAATTTTGAAGACGACTTGTCCGGTAATATGCTGTCAAAAATAAATAGTTTAATTCAATATTTTAACCAGCGAATGGAAAAAATCTATTATCCGTCCAAAAATCTGGCCATAGACGAGTCAATGGTTTTGTTTCGTGGTCGTTTAATATTCCGTCAATATCTAAAGGGAAAAAAGCATCCCTACGGTATAAAACTATATATCTTAACCGACGAATATGGAGTAGTCCTGAAAACTATAGTATATGCCGGCGCTTCTGATACTTTAGTGGGAGGTGCCAATCACTCTGAAAAAGTTGTTTTGAATTTACTATCTAATTATATATGTCACGTCGAGGTACCTATGAATTATAGGACCACCATCATCAACTCCAATTCTAGAGGCAATTCCTTCATTCTTCATAGGAACGGGTAAACTTCAATAACACACATCACTGGATTGAAACTCGAAAGTATTTATTTGACTTTGTTACAGGCACTTTGAGTTTTCATTCGAACTTGAAGTTAAAACCACATGGTGGCTCGCTAGGTCACAATCCCTCGTCGATCTCTAGAGAAGACCTAGCAAGAAACTCTAGGATACTCTTTTAAATCTTTTTATAGTTTACACAATCACTTTAAGACAATTGGTGTTACATGTTTATTAGGTTTTCAAACATCTAATCAATCAGATTTATTAAACAGTTATTATTTTACACACGGCATAGCGCGATGCGCGTTGCGAGTGTGCGGGACTTCCATATTGTTTTTGTTTAGACACTAATTACTTGGATAGTTGAATAAAGCTAACAAACAATACTAAAATGCTGCTCAGTTAATTATTTTAACATTAAACAATCTCAATACTCACAAATACAAAGTTGTTTGTAGATTATTACTAAAATAATTACCTTAACACAAAACTATCCAAGTTTCCGGTGATCTGAATATCTTACTAACCAGAAGGTTTCTCATTATTACATGGATGTGTAAAATAGTCTTATTACTTTATAGTATTTAATCAATTACTCAAATTTGTTTAGTTCTCGTATTAAATTATTAAATCTAGTTATTGGTCATTAAAATTATAACATCCGCCATTGTTGACAACTTTTCGTAAGGTCATATTCAAACATATTTACTTCGTCAAATGTGCGTTGTTAAAATGAGAACAAATCTAAAAGTCCTACAATAAGTGTTCCCGTTTTATTTAAACATCTCGTTTTAATTAAACAATGAAAATTAGCTTATCAAATGATCTTCATTCAAACAAACCAATAACTAATTCCACAATAAGCCAATAGATGGCGCTGAACTATAAAACCAACATAAACAGACATTTAATAGTTCTAGCGAAATCTCAGAGATGACAGGATTATAGAGTTTGTGTTAATTGGATAACGAATTAGCAGAACCACGCCTCCGCGGCGACACGGCCATTCTGAAAATCAACCGCGTGCTCTGCGGGTGCTGGTGTCCTCAGTCTCTGTTTCTTGGTTGTTATCTGTAATAGCAGACAGAAATTTGTCGGCAGATTATTGTTGTTTATCATCCTACAATATAAATTAAATTTGGGATCTGATAACAACTAGTTTTAATCATCATTGACAGCTTGTAATAAATCTATGCTTAGTATGCCTTATTTTTGAAATATTGAATGCATTTTAACACCCACAGCTATATGCTTTAGGTATTCAACTTGCAATATGGTAAAGATCAATGTTGTTATAAAACAACGAATTGCTACATGTCATGCCAATGAAGGCATACAATTTGTATTTCAGATTTTTGTTATTGAATAGTCAGTTGCTAGCTTAATAGTCCATTTTGAATCTTGTTTGCAGAATGTTGTTGTTTGTATTATCTTACAATATTCATTGATTTGTAATAGGTATGAGTCAGTTTAAGTTATCAGTTTATCACTGAATACTTATTAGATTAGGTAACTACAAAGTTTATCTTAAATGAAAATATTTGATGCATTAATGAGCACACACCTACTTATAAGGCTAACACAGCACTCTTGTATTTGGTAAGTATAGTGTAGGTAGTGTAGGAGTATTGTGATCAGCTGTTTTTTGTTTAGTTTCATTCTCACGGGATGGTAATGCTCTGTGATAGACACAAAGTCTTTGATTTGACAGGATTAAAGGATAGGATCAGGAACACCGCTCTGTGATAGACACAAAGTCTTTGATTTGACAGGATTAAAGGTTAAGGAGTTTAGGACCATTGCTCCGTGACAGGCACGAAGTCTTTGATTTGACAGGATATAAGGAACCAGGCCCTGGGTGGTCTTGTACACCGTGGACCCAGCAGGATAACATGAGAGATTGTTCATTAGCGGCCTCCACGCCTAACCAATGGATTTTAAATCATTCTTAGTTGCTTCCACAGCAAACTAAGAGATTGTTTCTTGTATTATCACTATTAGTTTCCTCCACGGATTACTAACAGACAGCTTATTGTGTTATCATTATTAGTTGCTTCCACAGCATACCAACAGTATAGTTTATTGTGTTATCATTATTAGTTGCTTCCACAGCATACCAACAGTATAGTTTATTGTGTTATCATTATTAGTTGCTTCCACAGCATACAAGTGGAAAGTTTATTGTGTTCTTATTATTACCTCAAATGCACCTCCATGGATGCTGATAGATTGGTGTTGATATAAATGATTGTGTTATTAACTGCCTCCAGAGCTCTAGGTTATGGGACACCTCTATAATTAGAGCTTGTTTTATTATTCATTTTTATAATTGCCTAAATTTGACAATAGAATACCATGAACTGTTACGAGTTACAAAAATATAATAATAACAGTAATCCTCCTGATTGAATTCGGCCATGACAGCCAATCTGATGAGCCATCTACATAGGAAGATACTATAGCGCACAAGGCCAATGGCTTAACATGCTTTCCGAAGCATGGGGTTCACCAATTTCAAAACTCTAGGCTGTCACAGAGGAATTCCTATTGGAAAAATCCCATAAACACATTTTGCCCGACCTAGGAATTGAACCCAGGGATAATAAATTAAAAGTACTTTGTGGCTTGGTAGTACCATGCACAAGCATCATGTAGAGTTATTTGGCATGGCTATTGAGTTGAGCCTTCTGATACAACAGCACTGTATCAGTTAGCAAGGTGAGTAGAAGATAGTTTGAAAACATCTCACCTTTTACTTTTGTTATGTTGTGCTTGAAGTCTTTACTAGCTGACCTCTATTTGGTGGCATGTATGTTGGTAGCATATAAGGTCCTGACCCGGCGACACGGTCACTTGCACCACCAGGTATTTTTTGTTTTGTTTTCATATCGTAGGTAACCATTTTGATTTTTGATATGACAATTAACAGGAATCTGGAATGTGAGAAGATATGCAGCTAAATAATAATGTCTGTGACAAATTATCGTAAAACAAACCTGTCTTTTGATTGTTTTTATTCTGTGCAAATGCACCCAATAACAAGCTTTGAAATCTGTCAGAAATGACTAATCTATTTACACCCATGTACCACCATAACAAGTAAAATTCAACTAAACACATTGTGAGATTTAATTCATCAGGAAGGTTCTCAAATATTGAATGATTAAAGAAACTTTGTTATAACAAACTTAACTTGAATAAGTTTAAAATAAGAGCTTATAGGAGGCCCTCCTATCAGTATCCAACTGACAGTCTGTACCAAGAATGTAGGGTCAGACAATTTATCATTAGGTCTAACTTATAGCGCTATCAATGACAAGATCTCCATACTCAAAACAAAGCTACCAGATCATGTAGACAGATAAGATGGAACACAGTAATCACATTAAATTCACTCAAAGATGTCTTACATACACATGACCATTAATTTACCAAGAATTCACAAGGTCCATACATAATTGGTTACTCAAAGCTTAGGTACTTGTAAATTAAAAGTTACCAAGTGGCTATCAGCTTATGACCATGCACGGACCTAAGCTCTCCTGATAATTATTATAAAGTCCTCGTAATGAGTCACCCAGGTGTATCACATCCCTTTCATTCATACAAACACATTTATACTAGATGCACACTACACTCTAAACAAACCTCTTAATAATATTTAAAATGTTGTTAAGTCTTGTAACTAAACTATTTGTCTCACCCCTAAGTGCACTTAAAAGCTAGATCACGACACAGGGTATCCTAGTGTGGGGCTACTTAAATGCAAATCATTGTACCTAGGTATTTTCTTAAGCATGTAATAATTTTAATTTTATTTGTTGTGCTTTTCATGTTTTCAGGAATGTGTCAATACATTTTCTTATCTTACTTTATTTAGTAAGTATGACATGCAACAGGTTCCACATTATTCAATAATAAGCCTTGTTGGCAGTTGGGTAAAAACCATAACTCATTGTAAAAATAACAACTACAGCGTCAACATGAACATGTCATGGCACTTTTTGCCAAATGTTTACTAATTCTGTTGCACATACATTCTGTTACTTACTTAACGTAGCTACCTACTAAACTATTGTTTTGTGTAAGCTACCTAAATGTAACAAATGCTATAAAAATAAGTTAAATTACCTTTTGTCCGGCACTAAACTCAAATTAAGTACTTTGAATTGTTTATCATTCATACACTCACACCTTGTCCCCATGGGGATAGGCAGCAACCACAGATCGCCACTTGCTACGATCCTTACATACTCCTCAAATAAAATTAAGTTTCTCAAATAATAACTGAACCATTGTAATTCTTAAGAGAAAAGAAAGAACCATATTTAAGCAATAACATTGAGTTACTAGTAAGCCGTCTTATTTTATGAAGTAAATTAGGCTGTTTTCATTCATTTTATTACCAAAAATTGTCACACAAATACCAGCAGGCACTAGTCTTGCAAAGGGGTATCGTGTTACCCAGTTACTGGGTTTTGGTGACCCCATGTAAAACACTTGTACTCAGCTGAACCCCATCAGGTTAGACAAGAAACCGACCCCGACTTAGTTGGGAAAAGTCTAGGCAGATTGATTAAAATTGTCACACAAAAGGTCACTGACCTTGCCTTGTATGATGAAAATAATTAAGAATGTTAGGTTACATAAATAAATAAAACAGAATACTCCCCTTAATGATGATGGAATCTATCAATGGACAGATCAAGTCTTTGTTTATTTAGCTGCTTCGGTCATTCTGTACTGTACAAAGTTTTGGTTCACTTCAATGATATTGTCTCCAGCTAGTTATGATCATAATGATGTAGGTCAGCATCCTCCCAGCATTATGCTGAGCGATGAACGTTTTGCGTAGTTGTGACGCATACTTTGTAATGATCTTATTATTATTATTTTTATTTATTTATTTTTGTTTTTTATGGTATGCGTCGTGCCTGGCGCAAATAAACAATTTTTTCTTTCTTTCTTCATCAGCAGCTTAGACGAGACCATAGCCAATTCTTAGCTTCTTCTGACGTTTCAATAAAGTTCTATGCGTTCTTGGAAATTATCATAGGAAAATATTTTGCCATGCTCTCGGCGGTGGCGGTGATGTACGAAATTCTTCGGATGGCTTTCATAGCATGGGCAGAAGGCGGGAGCTGATCTCAATTCTGATGTCACGTCGAGGTACCTATGAATTATAGGACCACCATCATCAACTCCAATTCTAGAGGCAATTCCTTCATTCTTCATAGGAACGGGTAAACTTCAATAACACACATCACTGGATTGAAACTCGAAAGTATTTATTTGACTTTGTTACAGGCACTTTGAGTTTTCATTCGAACTTGAAGTTAAAACCACATGGTGGCTCGCTAGGTCACAATCCCTCGTCGATCTCTAGAGAAGACCTAGCAAGAAACTCTAGGATACTCTTTTAAATCTTTTTATAGTTTACACAATCACTTTAAGACAATTGGTGTTACATGTTTATTAGGTTTTCAAACATCTAATCAATCAGATTTATTAAACAGTTATTATTTTACACACGGCATAGCGCGATGCGCGTTGCGAGTGTGCGGGACTTCCATATTGTTTTTGTTTAGACACTAATTACTTGGATAGTTGAATAAAGCTAACAAACAATACTAAAATGCTGCTCAGTTAATTATTTTAACATTAAACAATCTCAATACTCACAAATACAAAGTTGTTTGTAGATTATTACTAAAATAATTACCTTAACACAAAACTATCCAAGTTTCCGGTGATCTGAATATCTTACTAACCAGAAGGTTTCTCATTATTACATGGATGTGTAAAATAGTCTTATTACTTTATAGTATTTAATCAATTACTCAAATTTGTTTAGTTCTCGTATTAAATTATTAAATCTAGTTATTGGTCATTAAAATTATAACATCCGCCATTGTTGACAACTTTTCGTAAGGTCATATTCAAACATATTTACTTCGTCAAATGTGCGTTGTTAAAATGAGAACAAATCTAAAAGTCCTACAATAAGTGTTCCCGTTTTATTTAAACATCTCGTTTTAATTAAACAATGAAAATTAGCTTATCAAATGATCTTCATTCAAACAAACCAATAACTAATTCCACAATAAGCCAATAGATGGCGCTGAACTATAAAACCAACATAAACAGACATTTAATAGTTCTAGCGAAATCTCAGAGATGACAGGATTATAGAGTTTGTGTTAATTGGATAACGAATTAGCAGAACCACGCCTCCGCGGCGACATATAAACATGGGATATTCCGTTTATATGGATAATTTTTATAATTCGGTAAATCTTGCACAAAAATTATTAACACTTAAAACATATTGTTCGGGTACTTTACGTGTCAATAGAAAAAATAATCCAAAAGAAGTCGTACAAAGAAAATTGAAACGTGGCGAATCCATAGCGAGATTTAATAGTTGTGGTATTTGTGTTTTGAAATGGAAAGACCGGCGGGACGTTCTAATGATTTCATCACAACATGGATGTTGCGTTACGAATCGACGCGGTGAAACAGTTTCCAAACCTGAAGTTATAGTAAATTATAATAGATACATGGGTGGTATAGATCACCAGGACCAAATGCTGGCATACTACTCATGTGAGCACAAGACCATACGGTGGTACAAGAAGTTAGGGGTGCACGTGTTCCAGCAAATGTTGTATAATTCGTACACGCTGCACAACATTTTTTCGACAAAGAAAAGTTTCTATGATTATAGGCTTGAAATCATAATGACATTGTTAAATACTGATGTAGAAGACACAACGCGAGGTTCAGTTCCAAAATGTCAAGTGCACGTTCTTCAACAATGTTCTCGTAAAAATGATGGCACAACGAGAAAAATTTTACGACGTCGGTGTAGGCAGTGCTTTTTTTTTTTTTTTTTTTTTGCGTGGAGAAATGCTCATGCATACTGCACTACCACGGGGAGATAGTGCAGTTATGTGGGACTCTAACCCACTAAAACTCCACGGTGTCCTCCTGTGCCGCTTATGGCGGGAACACGGGCACGCGTTAGCACTCACCGCGAACCCGCCGCGGCTGTCCGTCACCGGACCCTCCTCGGGGGAGTACCCCCCATCACCGGCGCGCAAGCACACACTGCACGCCGTGACCACCCCAGGGACCAAATCAGCACATGGGTGCCAGACGACCCCGTGTATGGCACCCTTGGTCCCACTGTGACGGGTCGAGGTCAATGGCCCCGCCACCTACCATTTTGCGGCCGCAGGGGATAGGGAGAGCGGCTAACGCTATACCGACACTCCTCTTCCCCTGCGGCCTCACCGCGTCCGCCATCAGACGGTGGCGACCCCGTCTAGGCCGCGGAAGGTAGGGAGAGCGGCGCACCGCAATACCGGCACTCCTCTCCCGCCGCGGCCCCCAACCCTCAGCCGCGATATCGTATGGGACCTGGAAATCTCCATAAGACATCGCGGCCCGCCTCAGTTGCGATGTCGCCTGTTACCAAGCGGCACCGCAACCTACTAGTTGGCCGCTACGTCGTCGGCTTAATCGGCAAAAGAGGTGTAGGCAGTGCTGGATTACAAAAAAAGTCAGAAAAGACACTTCATATTTCTGTCGCGATTGTCCCGAACAATATGGGTTTTGTATAAAAGATTGTTTTAAAGAGTATCACAACTACTAATTCTATTGTTTTTTTTATTAGTTTGGTTTTGTGTCCCACTGCTGAGAAAAGGCCAACCTCTTACTCCTTCCAAACCTCTTGATCATGTTTTTTTATAATAAACATATCTTCATTTATATTCTTTTTGTTTTGTCATAATTTCAACCTATTTGTTCACTAAAATATTGTTTACTTACCTGCAATCCATTAAAATCGTCGATTCTGCACGACCTTTGGAAATTCGTCCAGACGTTCTTCATGCATAAATAGTTGGGCGTATTTGGATGAAATTTGGCACACATACATATAACATGTAATACATAATATAATTCGGTCACTTATCGGATGGCCAAAGGCACTTGTTAGAAACTATCAAATAATTGTATTCCGTCTGAGCCAGCATTATTTGAGGTCCGTAGCTACTACGTAAGCCGGTGCTGCCAAGGAACCGGTCTAACTCCTTATCATCAGTGCCTAGTGCGAATTTGTTTTACGTTAACGCGATCGACACGTTTATGACGTTCGGCGCTCTGATTGACCTGCTCCAAGTTAACCAACCAATCAGAGAGCTAAACGTGCTAACGTTTAAGCCGGGTACACATTGGTGCAATGTAACATGTAATGCAACATGCAATGCAAGAATTTGACGTCCACATTGCTGCAATGTATCATGTAAAGTAACAGAATTCCCATAGTGTAGACGCCTTGCGCGCACGAACCGCGTCAATTAAGTAAGCGACAACGGAAGAGTTTAAAAATAAACTTTATTTGATCCCAGTTACAGCAAGACGGTAATTAATTCATCTAACAAGATATTGATCTTATATACTAACTTAATTGCTAACGTAGTACATCCACAGCGTGATCAGATTGACGCATGTTCTAGATAATTATAAATGCTGATCGCGCAGTGGGGAAATTGAGAAATAATAATCTAGTAAATACTTATTGTCTGACAAAGCTAATATTGGTAGGTTGGGGTTCCTTAACTCCTCCCTCCCTAAGAGAGAAATTATCCGAAGGTGTCGCAGACGGTTTCGGAGAATTTCGACAAAAGTTTATGAACTGAAATTTATACATTATAAAGATAACTATTGCTATTACAATAACCACATACTCTAAGATGGTCCATATACTAATTTCTATTGTCACTGTTTGTGTCGTATCGTCTATTTCACCAAATTTTGCACTTTGTAACACTTCTTTCACATCACTGAAGTCCACATTTCTTAGATCCACTTTCTTTGATCTTCTCTGGATGTCCTGTTGTAGGTCTGGCATCTGGATCAATGGCAGCTGGAGACTGGAAACTGTAGTGTTTGTGGTGGCGGCAATGATGACTTCGCCTATTTGTGTCTCGCATTGTTGGCCAGGTGTCACGATGTAGGTCCCAAGGATAGTGTACTTCAGGATTTCTGTATTGCAATTCTCGGTGATGATGAGATTTTCCTCTGAGTAAACCAACCATTGGTTGTCGGTTATTTTCTGTGTCTTAGTTTTTTCTATTTCAATATGGTTCTGTATGCAGTTTTTGTAGTTGTTCTTCATCAGCATTATTTGTTCAATGCAGGTCTCGGTTGGAAACTGGGCTAAATTAGTTTCAGCGCAAAGGAATTTTCCATTTTCAATCTCAGTACATGGGCTTACCACGGGCATGTATTTCAATCTATTCACCATCAGGTAAGGATATTTGGGTATTATTGTAAAGGTATTTGGAGAATGGAATATAGGGATGGGTATAACCTTGTAATAATTATATGTTTCGTTATTTATTAGGGGAACTTCTAAAACAAAAACTAACTTGTTGTTATTTATATATGATTTAAGTATGATATTACGTTCTAATTTTATTAAATTATGTTTGTTTACTGGGTATATTGTTCTAGCATGTTTAGCAATGACTTCTAACGTATTATATAATTCTGTACTATTTATAATGGATTGGTGCAATGTATTCAGTTTGCTAAAGGCTATTGCCGTTTCAATCTCTTGTATGTTTTCGTAACAGGTTCGAAAGTTATTTAAAATTTGATACATAGTATTTAATATTTGGAAAAGTTTGTTAAACCTGAACTCATGTTCAACTAATTTTTCCATTTCATTGGTATGTAAACCCAAGTTTTTAATATTTGAATTTATTATTTCAGAGTCATTTACTAATTTATCAAAAGCTTTTTGCATTGATGATACTTTACGTTCGACCACATGCTCTTTGTTCTGTATCATTTGGATTTCTCTATCATATTTAATTGCATCGTCTTCATCCAAATTTCCTGTGATAGCTTTTACAAGTGAGCCTAATGGATTAAACAAAGCTCTTTTGTTTCTATAATGGAAAGGTAAGATTTGAAAAAATCTATCCTTAGTTAGTTTAATAAGATATTCTATTTGGCTTTCTATTCCTATAGTTTCGTTACTAAGACTATTTTCCTTAATTTTAATTTTCAAGTTAATAAAATCCCGAATATTATTATCTATTTGTAAGTGTAATGATTCTAAATCTACAATTTTGTATATTGTCCAATAACTATTCCTCTTCACTGCTACTCCCCGCTTTATCGCTGCTATCCCCGGATTCTGACCGAGGTTTTGGAGGTCCAGCGTGAGTGTTGGCACCACTAGTACCAGAAGTACCAGGCACGATCTGTGGAGGACGTTTTACATTTTTTAAGGCTACTCTAGTTTTCCTTTTCTTTACTTCTACTGGGACTATATTTCTTTCAACTTCACCTATTACTTTCGCTTTTTCATATCGAGGTTTTTCTTTGGCTTTTCTAATCCTAGTGTCTTTCATGTAAATATTATCGTCTGGTTCGAGTATCGGTGTCGTTTCGCCACCTTTTTTATTAATTATTTTAATTTTATCGGATTCTAATTTTTCTGTTATGAATTCATAGAGTATTTTAAGGCGTTTTCTATGATCTAACAATAATTTCTGAGTTAAGTTCTTCTCTCTATCCACGTTAAATACATTTTCGGAATAAGTGTGACCAAATACTAGTTCAAAAGGCGTAAAATCTGTTGCTGAATGTATGGTGTTGTTATAAGCCATGATGGCATAAGTCATAACTGATGCTGCATCTAAATCGTTTTTATCGTATTTTGCTATACGATAAATCTCAATAATGGTAGAATGAAACCTTTCTACTATTGCCATTGAACTGGGATTATTTGGCGTCCCAATATGAAGTTCAATTTTGTAAAAGCTTAACATTTCTTTAATCAAAGTATTGTTGAATTCTGTACCGGAATCGCAACTAATTTTTCTAGGCAGACCATACCTGCTGAAATATTTAATCAATGCTCTAACTATCTCTGGTGTACTCCTATTCGGTACCTCTATGGCTTGTGCTATCTTACTAAATGCATCCACTATAGTTAAATAATATTTCCCTTCAATATATAATAAATCCATAAAAGCTTCCTGAAAAGGGGCATCCTGGGTTTGTGTTAACTGAATGTGGGGTTTAATCGGCTTTCTATCATATTTCATGCGTTTACATGTTTCGCAAGCATTTATGATTGCCGTGACTGTCTCTTTCATGTTTGCCCACCAATAATGTCTTTTAAGTTTGGTTAAAGTTTCTTTAATACCTCTATGACATGTTTTCCCGTCGTGGTATTTTAAAATAACTTCTTTTTGATCTTCTTCAGATCCTGTCAAATTTATAACTCTTTCTGTACACTCGGTTAACTTAACTGAATCCTTTTTAAATAACTTAATTACCATGTTTGAAAAAGTTTTTCTAAAAGATGGGTGTTCGAAGTATATAAAGTACTTATGTTTTGGATCAATATACTCTTTCAAAAAGTCTTTAACTAATATATCGTTATTTGTCGGTAAGTGAACTTCGAGAATTTTTTGTTTATTATTTGAAATATCTTTTACGTCTAATTTATTTTTAAACCATGAATGAATTAAAATCTGTTTTGGTTTAGTATCGACAGCTTCGTTTAAACTAGGAATGCCTTCGTGTTCTCTATTTGAAACTGAGTTGGCAGTGACCCCATCATCAGAATCCGAAAGTTCTATCGTTTCTATTGGAGTTTCGGGGTCTTGTAATTCGCTTTCTATAATTTTTTGTATACGTTCCTGCCTATCTCCTATATTTACGAATATTGAATCTAAATCGTCGTCAATTGCATTAATCTTAATCCTAGATAAAGCATCTGCATTCGTGTTTTGAGGGCCTTTCTTATATTTTATTTCGAAATCGTACTCTTCTAACCTTAACCGCCATCGCGTGAGTTTACTATTGGGCTCTTTCAATGAATACAGCCAAGCTAATGGTCTATGGTCTGTAAATATGGTAAACTTATTACCATACAAATACGGTCGAAAGTGCTTAACTGCCCATATTATGGCTAAAAGTTCCTTCTCGATAGTGCTATATTTTACTTCTGTGTCACTCAGAGTCCTGCTAGCATATGCTACTGGCTTGTCTGAGCCTATTGATCCTTGTGACAATACAGCCCCAATTGCAAAATTCGATGCGTCGGTAGTTAAAATAAAACTTTTACTAAAATCGGGATACTGTAATAAAGGTGCGTTTGTTAAAAGTTTTTTACATGTTTCAAAACATTCCCTATACTCATCATTAATAATTATTTTACGACCTTTCTTTAAACAAGCTGTTAAAGGTCTAGTTATTTTTGCAATATCTTTGATGAATTTCCTATAATAACCAATAAGTCCTAAAAGCTTTTTATTTGTGTAACTGTTTCTGGAATGGGATATCTTAAGATTGCATCAATTTTATCATTATTTGGCTTCAATCCTTCACTTGTAATAGTGTGCCCTAAGTAAAGAACTTCCTTTCTAAGAAAATGTGATTTGTCGAGTTGTATTTTTAAATTTGTCGCCCGAAACCGATCAAAAACTGCTCTAAGTTTTTCTACATGCTGAGTCAGCGATTTAGAAAAAATTATGACGTCATCAAGGTATACCAGGCAATGTAAGCCCTGGAGACCTCTTAGAACGTTATCCATAGCCCTCTGGAATGTTGCAGGTGCTGTTTTTAACCCGAACGGCATCCTGTTAAATTCATAATGTCCTGAAGGTGTACTGAAAGCTGTTTTCGCCCTATCTTCTTCCTGGACCTCGATTTGATGGTACCCACTAGCTAAATCTAAGGTAGTAAAATAGGTACTATTGCCTAGCATATCAAATAAATCATTTATGTTGGGCAAGGGGTATTTGTCATCGGTAGTAATTTCATTGAGACGTCTATAATCAACTACCATCCTCCATTTTTGCTGTCCTGATGAATCTAATTTTTTTGGCACTAAATGTACGGGAGCACTCCAGGGGGAGTGTGATTCCTGGATGATATTGTCCCTTAACATTTTATCTACCTGATTCCTAATTTCTTTCGATTGAATGGGAGGTAACCTATGTGCTTTAATATTTATAGGATCTTCATTCCTTGTTCTAATTCTATGTTTTACTTGATTTGTAAACGTTAATGGAATATTCTCACAATAAAATATGTCCTTATAATCATTACATAGCCCTTCGATGGTTTTACGTTCCTCAGAATTCATGTGGTCTAACTGTAATTTTTTTAAATTATCTGTTAGCATCCTATCTATTTCTATGTTATTTTCTGTAAAATTAATGTGAACAGATGGGTTCTGCCTGTAAGGTTCGACCGTAAAAGGTCCTGTTACCACTAAGGTTCTGGTTTCATCCGTATAATTCTGAATAACGGTTGATGCGTAACCTTTAATACACGTAACTAATGCGGCGGGCATTCGAATCCCTTCCGTAAATTGCTTAAAATCTAACACAGCTTCCCCGTTCAGTAAGTTGACTGGGAGTCTTACTCTAAGTTCACTACGAGATGGTAGATTATATACCTCTCTCATAGGCGGTGAATATATGATAGGAATATCAGTATTTTTTAAATGTAATATCTGATTTTCCATATTAATCTTTGCCTGTAATTGCTTCAGCAAATTGCTACCTATTAACCCATCATACCTATCGTCGACACTATAGACATAAAACTTATGGAACTCTTGACTTCCAAAGGTAACCGGTAATGGAATAATAGCCGTTTCACTATGAACACTCGATGCGTGAGTGCTAACAACTTCGAAGGGTTCATACTGTAGATAATTTTTAAAATATTTATTCGCTATATACGGGCTTATAAACGATCTAACACTCCCCGTATCTATCATAAAAACTGCCTTTAATTCTGGTATAACTATATGTGGTAAATTTAAGCGTTTATTACAATTTATTTTTATTCGTTCTCTAGGGTAGAGGCCGTTATGCAAAAATTTCCCGCCCCGGGTTCTTCAGGAGAAAATTCTTGGCACTCATTGTACGAATAACTTGAACTCTGTTCATTATTATTAGAATTATTTATGTAATTAACACGTCGCGACCTTGCAGTACGCATGGTGACATCAGTATTCGCACCCGACGTAGATGCTTGCGCTGCAAAAGACGGCGTGCTCGGTGCATGTGCCGCGAACTGTTGGTTCGGTTGTGCAATCGGAACAAATGACCTACTTGACTGCGGTGACGCATTATTGTTGTTTGTACGATTAAAATTGTCTTGATTTCTTTGAATATTATTATGTTGTTTATAATGTCTGGGCTGATGCGGATTGTTCGGTGTAGATGTGCTGTTTGTAGCACTATTCGGTACATGTGTACTTGATATGCTATGTGAATCTTTCTTTTGATTATTAGATTCAATTGCATTTTGGTTATTAGGCAAATTGGGTCTGTTATTTCTGCTAAAATTACGTCTGTCGTTTGTTTTCGACTCATAGACTGCCTGGAAGTTTTGTTCTTCTAAAACTATTTTTAATGCATCCTCTAACGTTGTGACGTCGCGCAAACGAACTAATCTAACTAAAAATGGCGGTAAATTAAACAAGAAAGCATTCATCGCTCTGTTACTATATATGGTTTGCTTTGCCTTACGTAGAGATTCATCAATGATAGTTTCTGATATTTTAGCAAATAAAACACTTCTCATCCGCTGTATTCTATGGCAAAAATCTAAATAACTTTCACCCTTATTTATTCTACACGATTCTAATTCCATTGCTAAACAATCCTCTGTGCGTGGATCACCGAAGTGTTGGTTTAACAACTTCTTCAGCTCGTCCCACGTACCTATAGCTTCTCTTTCGCCTACCAAACTGGCTGCTTCGCCTGATAACCTACTAGTTACTACATGAAATAAATATTCATTTTGGGCTGCGGTTCCTAAGAACGTAGACAAAATGTATTCACATTTTTTTATAAATAAAGGCAACATTCTAGTGTCGCCGCTGAATATTGGTATGATGTTAACCAATTCCTGTGGGACACGGGTTACGTTTTCCATTGTGAAATGTTATGAAAGGAGCAAACGCGGAGAGAAAAAAAATCACACTAATGTGCTACTAAACTATCACTATTCTAAAATATTAGTACGTTTAAAATCTATGCAAATATTATTACGGCGTTGTCCAATCCCTAATAATACACAAACACATAGACTATTACAAGGTTGGGATATAGATGGAAGAGCTGAGAGGAAGGTGAAAAAGATTTACTCACAATTCCGCAGCTAGCTCCATGCTCCCTGAATTACTGCTTGGCTCCTGGTCCTCTCCTGGCTTGATGTGGCTTCTTAATGTATTTGTTTGTTCGGTGATCTCTGCTGAACCGTTGAAACGGACGTCGGCTGCTTCCCGTAGATGTGGATACGTGACAGACTGACTACAGAGATCCTACCGGCTGCGCCAATTAAGTAAGCGACAACGGAAGAGTTTAAAAATAAACTTTATTTGATCCCAGTTACAGCAAGACGGTAATTAATTCATCTAACAAGATATTGATCTTATATACTAACTTAATTGCTAACGTAGTACATCCACAGCGTGATCAGATTGACGCATGTTCTAGATAATTATAAATGCTGATCGCGCAGTGGGGAAATTGAGAAATAATAATCTAGTAAATACTTATTGTCTGACAAAGCTAATATTGGTAGGTTGGGGTTCCTTAACTCGCACGAACAGATTGTTGCAACTCTTGCGCGTAGCGACCCGAAATTTGTCGGTTTTTTCCCCGAACACAAAGAGGCGCGCAGTATGCGCGGAGCGTCAGTGTGGACAGGTTGTGTGGTGTGTACGGCTAGACGCGCGCGAACATGGAACAAGACGACGCTACTGCGGCGGAGGAGGCGGTTACATTTACGTGGAGTGAAGAAAAAGTGCTTCAATTAATTGAAGTGTACAGATCAAAGGAAATTTTGTGGAATCCACAACATGAGAATTTTTATAAAAAACATTTTAAAGAGGATGCATGGATGGAAATTGCTAATTTGATGGAAACAACACAAGAAAAATGTTACAGTAAAATGATTAGTATTTTATCATCCTACCGTCGTGAAAAAGCGAAGGAAAAGAAATCGAAAGGAACAGGAAAAGGTAAATAAATAATAATAATTTACTATTTATTATTTATTCATATACTTTATTCTTAGTACAATCGTAGGTTGGAAACCGCAAAAATGTTTGTGTATTGAAATGTAAATTGGCATAGCCGACTAATATTGAAATTGGCTTTTTTCTCTACAAAATGACAACTTTGACAACAACTACAATATTTTAATGGATTGAAATCACAAATTAATTATTAAATGTTATTAATTATTATTAGTCAAGTTTACTTAAAAACAACTATGTTTAAAACTGACTGAATTATGTTTTTTATTTAATTTTTTTCATGATTATTATTTTATTTTTTCAGGTGCCTCGGAGACATACAAAAGTCGATGGTTTGCCTTTGATTCTTTGAAGTTCTTGGACAACCGTAACAAACCGAGAAAGAGAACGAACACGGTAAGTAAAACTGGATTGATTCTTTTACGAACATCTGTCTTGCCAATGAACCTTCCCTTCTTTCATAAAATAATCGGAGAGCTCATCTCTTAACGCATTCAAATGTGCAGGCGATCGTCGAGGAATATTTCTCATAGGTAGTAGTGATCTCATATCTTCATTATTTTGCCTACGTGTGTCTTCATTCGTAACTTCATCTTCAGTGTCATTCATATATGTATTTCTAGAGTGACGTCTCAAATAATTATGTAAAAGGACAATTGCCATAACCACTAGCTCAGCTTTATCAGGCTGTAAAAGCATTGGTTTTCTGAGAACTCTAAAGACAGACGATATGATACCAAATGCATTTTCAATAGTTCTTCTGGCTCTGCTTAGCCTGTAGTTGAATACTCTCTTTGAAGTGCCTTTTGGATGTACCCCAGCATATGGTTTCATCAGATTTTCACTTAAAGCAAAGGCACTATCACCCACAAAGAAATATGGTATTGGAATATGTCTCCGTGGGAGTGAATCAGGTGATGGAAGGTTTATTGTACGATCTTCTATCATTTCACAGAGTTTTGTATCTTTAAAGATGCCACCATCTGAAATCCTTCCTTGGCATCCCACATCTACAAATAGAAAATTATAATCGGCGTCAACCAAAGCAAAAAGAACGATGCTAAAGAAGTTTTTATAGTTGTAGAATTCAGTTCCACTTTTGATAGGTGCCTCAAGCACAACATGTTTTCCGTCCAGTGCCCCTAAACAGTGTGGAAAATTCCACTTCTCTTCAAACTGTTTGCTTATGTTCAACCAAGTTTCTTCTGTCGTTGGAAGCTAAAACAAAAAACTTTTATTTAATTTATGGCTACGAGACAGTCATTGTACTTAGTAGCCCAACACTCGCTGGTGACAATTTTTGAGGTGCCATTATAGTGAGCATCTCTTGATTTTATTGCTAGCTATATTGAACTAGACTAAAAAACGAACTAAATATTTAGTCGTTTCGACATTTGTCCATCGGTGCCACGATACCTACCTTCCTGGAGAGTTATATCTACTATCTAGTAGTTTATATCAAGAGATGGGACCTACAGTTATAAATTATTTTTATGTTTTTCAGGAGGCGGTTCAACAACCGATTAATGAAGAAAATCTGCAGAACGAATTTGCTACTCCACGTACACGGTATGAACCTACGCGAGCTAAACAAGCAAAAAAAGATGAAAGCAGCAGTGTACTGACCGATGTAGTGGGCATATTACAAATTACTGCCAATAAGTTGGGAAATTCAGGCGCTCCAGATTTAACTACAACTTTCGCTTCTTATATATCAGCTAAAATGAATACTTATTCCCTTCAAACCAGGAATTCGGTCGAACATGGAATTTTTGAAATTTTGATGAAGGCTGACAGAGGTTATTATGAATCATCATATCGACAGCAGGATAACTACCCCAGTTCATACCAAGAATCCAATTATGCATCACAGAAGAAAGGACAAGATTATGTGGATCTGACCGGATATGTTAATCGTCCTGGAACTTCCGAATTTAATCGTCCCTCGCCTTCCGCGCAAACTCCAGATACAAATCAAGCCGGACGCTATGGCTATACCACGGCAAGGAACGAAGAATATATGAACCAACAGCCATCGTCTGTAACGTCACTAGAATCTAACCAATCCTATGACGACTTTAATGATTTGATGTGATAATACTGTTCTTTAATTGACTTATTAAGAATAAAACTTACCTTGATATAATCTTTTAATTCCTCAATTATGGCGGAGCATACTTCTGTAATAATGCCACTTATGGCTTGTTTTGATACTCTGAAGGTATACTGTAAACTTGTGTAAGAGTCACCACTAGCTAAAAAACGAAGTGTTATTGCCAGTCTGTCTTGGATTGAAATTGGAGCCCTTAACTGTGTGCGATTCCGAAAAATTCTTGGTCCGACTAATCTGAGTAGATCTTCAAATGTCGTTGGACTCATCCTTAAGAAATTTTGAAATTGTCCAGTTAATCTCATATCGGCCATTAGTTTTGCACCAGCTCTCTGACTATACAACTCTGTACGCCACCAACGTCGATGTCTTCTGCGTTTTATCACATGATTCACTATTAATAATGAAGCACTGACTATCATCAGAGCCCGCAATTGGTCGTCACGATCCATTCCTTTGCGTGTTCTTTTGCAGACTGAGCGATCCGTTCGCGCGCATCTCGGAAACAGATGTGAGTAGGTACATGCGCGGTTCGTGCGCACGTTGTGCGCGCCCCGCGTCTACACTGATGCAATGCTCGTTTCGTGTTGCATTGCATGTTGCGTTGCAGCAGTCTGTACCCGCCTTTAGATCGCGTTAAAGTAATAACTCGCACTCAGCACTCAGATATGTTGAAAGCGTATTATGCAATCATATAATGTCAAATATGTCAAGAAAAATGATTATGCGTTCACAACATTCTTTCCTGTAAATGTTTTGGCAATTCAAACGTGCAGTAACAAACACACACACGCACAATGTTTCGCACTTATAATATTAGTAGGAGTAGTAGGAAATATTAATACTAAATTATAAATAAACATAGATTATATGAATAAAGAAGCAAGTACTTAAATTGACATATCTTGCTTGCTTGAACATGTTGCATAATACTATCCAAACGTCAACGCAAACGGTGTGTTCAAGGGCACTTACGATTTAAATTCTTTTACTAGTGCCACCAACGCATTTGTTGCGTTTACCATTTTTGGGTGGTTTTTTTTTTATTTAGGGTTTTTTTTTAATTAAAAAACACATTTAATTACGTATTTTCTATTGTAATCATTAAAAATATTAAGTGGCACCCAAGTGATGTTTTTAAAATTTAAGTGGCAATGAATGGGTTACTTGCAATTTTTTTTTGCCAAATTAAACTGTGAGCAAAATTGGGAAAATTAACTTCGTTAGGTTTTAATGTATTTGAAACTAATTTGTAAAAATTAGGTAATTCAAAAACTTTCTTGAATACTGAGCGAAGCGGTAATTTGGCGCCAGTACAGGTTTTAGGCGCAAGCATTACTGAAGTGTTGACTGTATTAACAGCAACATTTTCATTAATAATGTACTTTTCAGGAGCAATGTAGCATTTGATGTCTGTAAAGTATTTTATAATTTGATATTCTGTGCGTATATTACCAAAAGGATTTGAAATAAGTTCATGCATGTTATCTTTTTCACTTTGACTGAACTCATTATAAATAGGTATTACATGTTTAAAAATATCACCAAGAACTTGGGTAATGTGAAGTTGAATATTTTCCAATATTTTAAGAGCAGTTTTCCGGTTAACCCCACCGTCACTGAATAATGAAAGCGCTAACGTAGCGGCAGATTTCTCTAACATACTATGGGCAGTATCCAAAGCATTTTCACGATAAACATTGTTTAGAGGATGATATTCAGAGGATTCACAAGGATCTAACAAACTACACGTATCATGTTTATTTTCACTTAAAGTGCAATCATTTGTAGGGAGATTTTGATTAAAAATTGTTTGTTTATTCAAATGTTGGGCAATTAAGTGGCGTCTAAAAGACCGTACATTTTGATATTCGCGATCACATTGATACTGTTTACAGCGATATGTTGCGTTTGCACTTAAGTTATGGTCCTTTAAATGTTCACAAAAATCTTTGTAATCTTCAACTGTAGCGAGACATTTGAAACAAACAAACATTTTGATTAAATTTAGCAAATAAATCACTTATTCCAAGTCGGAGATAAAAGATGAGACTCCCGAAAGCTTTTTGTCTGATATTGTGTCAATATTATAAAAATATTTTTGCAGAAACAGCCAAATGTGAACGGCTTCTGTGGGATATTCTGCATCCAGGCAGTGAAAAGTTTTGAAGCATATATCCAGCGCTTTTAAGAAGGGTGGTATTTAATACTTTAACTGTAAATTCCCTTTTTTCAATCAAAATATTCGAAATTACCACCAAAAATACTGAATCGCACACTAAATTTGCTCATCAAATGAATAAATTATACTTTACTGTTAGATCTTTAAAGCTTAACTGTTTTACTGAATGACTATCTGTTAACTAAAAGTAAATCTAATAATTCTTCGAGTGCAACAAAATATTGAATCATTTTTTTTGGAATCCATCACCTATTAAACTTTTAAGAACATGGGTTATTCTAAATGAAACACCAGTTAATCAGTCATATTTATGTAATTAAAGTTCACAAAAAATCAGCAAAGTGTAATCTTAATATACACTAATCATTGCAAAACATATTTAAACATAATTTTTTTTTAATCGATCACCTATAAATCTTTTTATTGTATGATTAAGGCAGGTCTTGCTTTTGTTGGAAGTTTTTACAATTACTATTTAACGACAATGTCGACGGAGCCCCGCTGCGCGGGGCTCCTATTTCTGTCTAAAGGGTCTAAAGTAACCTAACACGAAGAAGATGACGGGAGCTGAGTTCGCTCGCTTTGCTCGCTCACTTCAGCTGCCGTCATCTTTTCGAACCTAACCTGTCCGTGTCGGGGTGCCCTAAGTTCCCGAGCTCGCTTCGCTCGCTCTTGGACTAATGACTTCTTGAAAATAATAGTTCAACAATTACTTAACTTATTTTGCACTTAAACTCGAGCAAACAATTGTAAACAATAACAAATGCACGTGCCCATGCGCCGCGCCGTGTTCGACTGCGGATTCACATCACTCTATCTTTCTCACACTCGTGTCGTCGTGAAGAAGTGAGCGCGATGCGACTAGCGCGAGCGGTGAGTGCGCCGCCGACAAAAGCGCGCCAATATACTTTTCAATAAAACAGATAAACAAAAAGAAATAAAGTTGGATGATAGGGATTTTAGCTACATGAGTAATTAATACGTGAAATGTAATTTGATAATGTAAACATACATTATTTGTTATGCAGTTTTAGAAAATAATTTTGGAAATTCCGTTGTAATATTGAATAATTTGTGTGCAAATCAGTATTTTTGTTTTACGGTGAGTAATATTGTTTCAAAATGCGTATATCTGTGGTTTCAGCTAGATTTTTGCTGTAAATTAGATAAAAAAGCCATCAGATTTCGATGAATTTTAAACATTTTTTAGTACAACATGTTTAGGTAATCAAGTAGTTAATTTGTAGTACAGTAATTTATTTGATATGCAGTAGGTTATTAGTGGAGATATTTTGTTTGCTTAAATTTCTAAATAGAGGTGCAGTTAAAAATTCCCCTTTTAAGAACGATTCTATTTTATAAAGGATGTTATCATACGCAACATAAAAATCCTTTAGGGCATCGATGGTTGGTCCGACAGCAATAATGATGGGTTGGCACCGTAGACCCTTAGCAGTTTGGGCTTTTCGCCGATAGTCCAGCTGGGTGGGGACTTCGCTTTGGTTCTGGAAATTAGAATGAATTGTTTACTTTTAACCATATTTTTTTTAAATTCCTAGTCAGTGTTGACACTGACCATTTTTTATTGCTTAGGTATTGCATTTATATTTATTTAAAGGGGTTCGGAACGCAATTCACCCTTATGATTAGTCTGTGCGAAGCTCTCAAGCAACAAGTGTATTTATACAGGCTGTTTCAAGTCTATGCCACATGGAGGGAAAGTATCTTAAGTATTTTAAATAGACAGTTTTACTGAAAGAATACATCATTTTGATTTTAAAAACAATTTGAATCGCATTCAAACATTTTTGAATAATCTCCTATCTGAACCGGGAATCGAACCCGCCAAATTGTAAAAACAAACCGTAATTTTGCGAAACTGATCAAAAGGCTCAATCGGAAGCTTTATTTTTTTCCACGTATCATAGCATCTTAAATAAAAGGAAGATCATGAAATTCGTTGTTCCGCTATTTTTCAATATCATCAATAGATTTAATTATATTCCTGTTTTAGTGTTTTATTGTTTATTGATATTTAATAAACTAGGTAATGTACAAACTTAGATTTTGGTCCGACTGATGGTATTTCAAAAATGTGTCAAAATCGGTTAACGCTTAGGGGGTGGAAATCGTCGTTAGTATGGAAAGTCGTATATATCTATCTCACAATAGTCTTAAAAGTCAAATTATACATACCTTTGCATGAAGAATGAAACTGTTCATAGCTTCTTGAATGCTTGGCTTTATGGTTTTTTTTTTGCCAGCTGTATCTTGACACTGTATTCTCACAGTTGGAACTATTTTATATCCAATTGCCGCGCAATAACAGAAGTCTCTAACATCTGAAAAATAATAATGGAATAAGTTATGATGCATATTCGTTGACTTTAAGTTGAGTTTAAGTTTTACTAAGAAGATAACTGGAATAACCAGTTATCTTTTTGCTTAGAGATTTTTTTGCTAAACCTCCGAAACTATTTTTGCTATTATAAAAACACACTATAAATGTACATAATAAATATAAATGGTTTTATCATCAAAACTATCACTAATTTCACACAAACACCGAAACTTCGAGTTCGGTTTTAGTGTGAAATTCGTGAAAGTTTTGATTGATACAAGTATATAAAAACCAACCTTCACTTGGGTTTTCTTCAATCAGTTTAATGTAGACAGAAGCAGCTTTAATTGTTTTCAAAAGACTAAGGGCTTTCTCTAAAAATATGGGCCATTTTTTGAACAGTCGGAGCTCTGATCCTTTAAACTTGGATTCGAAATCCAGTTCAATCTGAAAAAAAAAAACGATTATATATGTCGCATCAAGGCTGGCCGATAGATGTAAACCATCGGGAAGTCAGGATGTATTTCCCGTAGGTTAAGACATCGTGTGTGGGCAGGTCGGTGGGTACAATCGTGCAAATGAAATCACATAAGTTATTCGATACACTGGGTTTATTCAAATAGACACAAGTTACATTCCTGCTTACTAATATTACGGATCGACACTGATTCTACGACGTCTTAGCTCTACGGCTGTCAGTACTCAACTGTCCTATTTTGCTGTCCCCACTATGCAAGCGGTTAGATAAAGCGCGCCAATGCGTAGTAGTTCTTGCTTTGCCGCCAGATGGCGTGCTTGCGATTTGTTTTAAAGTCCGTACTATTGACTAAACCCGACACGGCCATCCTGCGAGACAGGCGTCCTCGTCTGTTCCTCATTGTCAGGTTTTAACAGTGTATCGAATCATGTGGAAATCCTCAATGGATGTCCTCAGCCCTTGGGGAAAGCTGAGGGGTCTGTCAGACTCCTACTGACTAAAACCACATGGTGTTCTCTAGGCCGTAATTCCTTTTGAGAGGCGAACGTGGAACACACACGTCGCCTTCTCGGGCCTCTCTCAGGTGACAGATCCCCAAATCTATCACCCGCAGGCATCATCTTCTTGTCCTTGCTCCATGCCATCTCATGGTCACCTCGTGTTGCACCACACGTCATCTTAGTCCACTCCATCCTGGCAATCTCCCATCATACAAGGGATGTTCTTCTGAAAAATACAAAATTTTCAAACAGTATTTGCTCGTCCAATCCTGACTCATACACTAGAGTGAGGAAACATTTTGAAACAATCAAACATGATCATTTAAATCTCTCTGTTCACTATTGCAAGGAACGAGTAATTCTATTTCCAATTTAAAGAAAATCAACCTAATCATCGATTTGGTACCTAAAAGCACCCAATTTTCGTGATTACAAAGTTCAAGTACCACTGACAGTCACTAATGTCACATTAAATGAAACAAGAAACAAGACACCAGGTATCTTATTCACGATCTTTAGCCACTATCTCATAACTCTCCTAGCCATGTCATGGTTCTACTAGCTATGTCATAGCTCTCCTAGCTATATCATAGTTCTCTTAGCAATCACAATTTCTCTACTCGCACATCTCCACGATGTCGAGTCAATTCAACTCTCTGAACTCAGAACCTGTTCACACAGATTTAGTCTGTCCTATGTTACGTCAATTCATTATCTACTTCATCTACTATCTCAATTGGTACATGAAATTTGTGTGTCTTACTAACACGATCTACGAATAGTAATCAAAATTCAATTTTCGTAAAGAGGACTTGACGATTCGAACGTCATCAACATTAACATGATCTCTCCACACGCGTGACTGCGTGTTTACTTTCCTTTAACCTCATGACTCAATAGGAACTTACTGTAAGGTTCCTAACACAAACATGAATTTTCACACCAGCTATAGTGTCACACAGACTTACAGGTGCCATACAGGCCTACCGTTGCCATACAGGCCTACCGTTGCCATATAGGCCTACCGTTGCCATATAGGCCTACCGTTGCCATAAAGGCCAACAGTTGCTACTCAGGCCAAGTTGACACACAGGCCAACAGTTGCCACCCAGACCAACAGTTGCCACCCAGGCCAACAGTTGCCACCCAGGCCAACAGTTGCCACCCAGGCCAACAGTTGCCAAACAACGCTCGGCTATTCCTGACCGAACTAGATTATTGGGTTCGTGAAAATGGAGCAATTTTAGAACCCTACTCTTTAACTAAATCATTACCCTGGGCCATGTACCACTGTCATTCCAAGCAAACTTTAAAACTCTACTGCAGCAACAACTGCCGAGCTTATAGAAACCCTCGAGTAAAACCTCCAACGCCACGGCTCCCTAGCCGACCAGCAATTATATTGCTCTCACAATGGTCTCTCGGTCTCTCTCTAGACCCCGACCTCCACCAGAATCCACTGGTACGGTCAAACATAATACGTTCGATAGACTGAATTACTCGACACCTTAAGCTTGCTCATTATCATCAAAATCCTTTTGACATCAACATCGACTGGTACATGACCCGCTGGCATCTGCCCTAACCTACCTTGTGCGTACTTGTAGGTTCCAAGCGTACCTATTTAAAGCTTTCGGTGTACAACGATCACTGTCCTGTCATAATCACCTATCGTGTACCTAATACAGGGCCTATTTAGTTTTAGAACTAGAACCTCCCACAAAACACTGTTCATTAGAAAAAGGTCCGACGATCAACAAGTTCAACAATTAAACAAAGTAATTGTAACAATGCTGTTACTCTTTACCATAATTCTTGCTATGCATACTCAACTCAAACCTCTTCGTAAACCCATCGCCACATGTTACTCATGAGGTGCGGTCCGGAGCATCGAGTATGAGTAGACATGTCAATCATATTTGGTCTCACTACCAATGTCATCAACTATGACATCCAATTCCCGAGGAACTTGATGATCCGGGATCCTTCTCACAAGATTCACGCTTTCTACTCAAAGATCTCGGAATATACCGACTGTTCATATCAGGGGAACAATTAAGCCCGATATTATTTGCGTCTTAATAGCTCGTGTGAAGGAGCTTTACGAATTAATTCGGATCAATATTCTTAAAATCTCATCATTAACAGTAACCCTTTACTATCGTTCTCTAACTCAGTCTTTATGTAATGAAAATGATCGCGAGATCCACTGCTATCATAATATTACTTTGAAAGTAAGCAAGTGAATTCAGATCTGAACACGGTGGTTGTAAACCGTTACGCAACATAAGATCTATTCCGAATACACGCAAATGACCAGTACCGTTACTAACTCGATACAATTGCCTTCGCCCAACGACTTTACTAACTCGCTTTGCCACTGAAAATGAATAGTTGTTAAGTCAGTTTGGATACATCATCTTCTTCATCTGCCTAGCCTTTGCCCAACTATATTGGGGTCGGCTTCCAGTCTTACCGGATTCAGCCAAGTGCCAGTGTTTTACATGGAGCGACTGCCTATCTGACCTCCACAACCCAGTAACTGGGTAACACGGTACCCCTTGGCAAGACTGCTGTCAGATCTCAAGCTTCTGACCACCCGTAACGACTGTCAAAGATCTTCAAATGACAGCCGGGACCAACGGCTTAACGTGCTTTCCGAGGCACGGAGGAAACTCGGTATGTTGAAATGGTCACCCATCCACGGACCGACCTCGTCAAGCGTTGCTTAACCTTGATGATCGACCCGTGCGGCTGTTATTATTTAGCCACGAGCTCAACTTCTTATGGGATATTAAATCCTAAAGTTCGTACGGAACCAAATTATGAAGCTACCGCCAATAGGAAACTCATTACCTACTTGCTTACAAGTGTGTCTTAATTACCTAGTGATAGTGCTAGATGTAACCACGACCAACTCAGTGGTCAAACATGAACACTTAAATTTTGAAATAGCATCTCTTCACTAGAGAACATTCGACCTCACTAACGAAATAAAATAGAAGCGACTCACCGAGTATTCCATTCGAAACTTGCGAGCGCCCGACTTCACAGCTGTGGTCGTAATGTTGCGCAACCACATGCGAACTGCTAGCCTGCCGTTCCTCTTAACCTCTCAGATGTTGACAGTCTACCTTCAGCATTTGAACCGCTAGCCTGCAGCAGAGGCTCCACTGCGAATCAATATGGTATCTGAAACGTGAAAAACATTACGAGAGTATATGTTCACACAGTTATCTTAACCATACTCAGATTTGATGGAAATTAACCGGTGCAGCGGTGTAGTAAACTAAACCGGCACAGCAAAATGAGCTATTGTGGACATGAACCACACATTACAGTGTCCCATGTGCCCAGGTAGGTAGATATATGGGCTTTATAGAATCCAATGAATGCCATAGCATTTTAAGTCGCAATTTCTAGGCCTAGCAGGGTTTTAGACACCTTTTAGACAGTCTGGCCCTCCGACGACCAGAAAAGAAGAATACCATGCTTCTTCTCAAACTTAGTTAATTCTCACTACATAAAACTATCACACTACAAAACTAATCAAAATATTTCATTTGGAATTATTATAATTTCCAGAATGATGTGTTCGGTACGGCATTGCTACTATATGGCTCTAAAGTCCGAACAATAATATTCAGCTAAGGACCATTACCAGTGATAGTAGGATAATAACTCTTCAGCAACACTAAAACTTGATCAGTTATAACTAACATGAAATTACGACCTGACACGGGCCGCCCCGACGATCCACTGACCGCCATACCGTACACAAAATCAGAATTTTGAATAATGAACACACTTTTCCATAGTCATAACAAAATGAAAACGACTCACCAGATTGGCATAAAGATCCGTGTGTATGGACCATTTCACACGTCCACACGCTCCTCCTTGACCTCTCCAGCTCCTTGGTTGATGCTAGCCTCCTTACTGCTCCGCTCCAGACTGGTTTTTCATCATTCAAAACTGAGGGTAGTCGCAGCTGACAACACGATTTTTTTTTGCAAGAATGTAACCGCCATTTTCACTAGCATTGTTTTTACGTGTGATCTCATTAGCACGACCGAGTCCCAATTCTGATGTCGCATCAAGGCTGGCCGATAGATGTAAACCATCGGGAAGTCAGGATGTATTTCCCGTAGGTTAAGACATCGTGTGTGGGCAGGTCGGTGGGTACAATCGTGCAAATGAAATCACATAAGTTATTCGATACACTGGGTTTATTCAAATAGACACAAGTTACATTCCTGCTTACTAATATTACGGATCGACACTGATTCTACGACGTCTTAAGGCCTATTCAAACCTGAGCGATATTCGCTGCCGCTGTGGGTAGAGGTACATACCGCGCGGGTTTCGCTCAGGTATTTAGTATCAAGTACCGCGGCTAGAGCGACCTGAGCGATATTCGCTGCCGCTGTGGGTAGAGGTACATACCGCACGGGTTTCGATCAGGTATTTAGTATCAAGTACCGCGGCTAGAGCAACCTGAGCGATATTCGCTGCCGCTGTGGGTAGAGGTACATACCGCGCGGGAGCAGCGGCATGCATCCCGCCCCTCACTCCGCAAGCGGGGTTAACATGACAACAGTTACGCACGATATTCCTTAGCGAAAGGACGCGTTTGCAACATGGCGTCATCGAAACGAACGAATAACGATTCATTTATTGAGATGGTGAAGTGCAATCCAGTTTTATATGATATGTCACTTACGGATTATAAAAATATATTTATGAAAAATAAAATATGGGATGAGATAGGAGAAAAATGTAACATAAGTGGTAAGTTTTTAATATATTATTATATTATCTTTCAATTGGGTACTAAATACGACTACCGCCATTAAAGAAGTTGACAAATTGTGTACGTACCCTATCGCCTGAAAGTTGCAAAGTTTCAAAATTTTGATATTCATTGTTCATTGCATTATTTTGTTGAGTAGTAAAATACATATTTTGCAAGTACGGGGTATTGCAATTTTTAGAGCGTAAATAATTATGGAGTACGCATGTTGCTTTTATCACTTTTTTAGCTGTAGACACTTTTAGGTGCATGGGTTTGAAATATATTCGCCATTTTTGAGCCAGTAATCCAAATGCATTTTCAACAACGCGTCTAGCTCGGCATAGGCGCTTATTGTATTTTTCCTTTCTTCTATCAACCCTAGAAACTCTTTGATTGAATGGTTTCATTACATGTGCTTGCAATCGGAATGCCTCATCTCCTATTAACACATGAGGTGTGACGTCATTAGTTCTCGGCAATAGTTTAGGCCTTGGAACATTCATAGTCCCATTATTAAACCTCCTTCCCATGACAGAGTTTTCGAAAATTCCACCGTCGCTATTTTTTCCAAAACCTCCAACATCGATACATAAAAAATTGTATTGTGGTCCTACTATTGCCATAAGGACGACAGAAAATTTTTTGAGGTAGCAAAAATAATTGCTGCCTGAATTAGGCGGACAAACTATAGTGACATGTTTTCCATCAATACTGCCGAGGCAATTGGGGAATTGCCACATATTATAAAACTCTTCAGATGTTAAGTTCCACATTTCTTCTGTAGGAGGCTTCATGTATATGGGTTGTAATGTAGTCCAAATAACATCACAAACTTCATCAACAATTTCTGCGACAGTTGAGCAACCCACTCTATAACTGTTTGCAATACAGCGAAATGAATCTCCACTTGCTAAAAATCTGCAAAAAAAAAAATTAATAAGCTTTTTTACTCAAGGTCTAAGCCATTTTTACTATAAATTTGGTTTCTAAGATTCCTTAGTATTTATCACCTTACTTACCTTAACAAATTCAGGGTTTTAAACTAGTCTAAGTATAACTAATGAATAAAAGTAATTGAATAGATTATAAATAAAATATATTTTTTACAGGCGATGAAGCCAAAGTGAAATGGAAAAATCTACGTGACACTTATGGTAAATATTTAAAAACTACAAAAACCACTACAGGCCAAAGTGCGTTTAAATCTTACAGTCGTTACAGCAAATGGCAGTGGGCATCTTCAATGGAATTTTTAAAAGATCACATAGGATTTGCTCCAACTGATACTAATGTGGCAAGAGAAGAAGAAAGCGTATCTGATACCCAAAATATTACTGAACCCGAATCTAATAATGAAAATTCAACACAACGGTCAAGTTCAGTAGCATCATCCGAACGTTATACTTCACGTTCGGGTTCCAGAAAAAGGACTTCTGTTAACGAACATCCTGTCGATAAAGTGATTACGTACTTGAATACAAAAGCAGATAAATTATCGTCGATTGAACATGTTATGCTTGGATATGCAAAAACAATTGACAGTTTTTCGGAGCGACGTAAAATTATAACAAAAATGAAAATAGCTCAAGTTATGATGGAAGCGGAATTGGAAGAAGAGCAAGAACGTAGTCTACAACGAGAAACAACACTGCGATCTTACTACACCACCGAGCCTAACACAAGCCAAAATGATCGTTGTATGTCTCAACAATCATGTTATTCTCGTAGTGAGCCTAACACAAGCCAAAATGATCGTTGTATGTCTCAACAATCATGTTATTCTCGTAGTGAGCCTAACACAAGCCAAAATGATCGTTGTATGTCTCAACAATCATGTTATTCTCGTAGTCCCCAGTCTACTAATGATTCTGAACTGCAGTCTGCTCTGCGTTGTATTCAAGATAATGCTCTATCACCTCTAGCACCTTCACTGACTGGAGAAGGTCTCGATTACGAACACGAAATAGATTACGACCAACAGAAACACTCAGAAATCTAATAAGAAGGTTTAGGTTAAGATAAAAGTTGTGTTAGTATTGTAAAAGACCAAAGTTCCTTCCTAGTTATCTAAAATAAAGATTTTCGTCAATTAATATTCAAATTTGTTTTCCTTACCTCAACGTTATTGCTAAGCGTTCTTCAGGGCATATGGGTTCTCGATATTTAGTGAATGATTTGCTGATATTTTCCTTTATCATATTTAATATTTCATCGAAGTTCTCAGTCGTCATTCTGAATGCATTAAAAAACCGATCTTCATCCAATCTTAATCTTGGATATAAAGTGTGGAATTCCCCATGAATTCGGTGTTGTCTGTTGATGTCATGGATCCAAATTCTTTTCTTAACTGGTGAGTCAATTAAAGCTAATAAAAGTAAAACTTCCTCTTCATCACTATCCATCACTAAAATCAGATGCTCTGCAGAAATTACAAAGTGACTGACGTGTATATTCTTTGGCGACTCAGAAATGACTAACTAACGAAAATTTCTTACCTCTCTGAGCGAAACTCGACTACCGCGCGTTATTCTACCCACAAGGATAGCGAAATCCGTTTTGGTGTGAACAGTAATATTACCGCATACCCACTGGGTTTTCTCTGCCGCAGACGGTAGCGAATACCGCTTAGGTCTGAACAGTAATATTACCGCATACCCACTGGGTTTTCTCTGCCGCAGACGGTAGCGAATACCGCTTAGGTCTGAATAGGCCTTTAGCTCTACGGCTGTCAGTACTCAACTGTCCTATTTTGCTGTCCCCACTATGCAAGCGGTTAGATAAAGCGCGCCAATGCGTAGTAGTTCTTGCTTTGCCGCCAGATGGCGTGCTTGCGATTTGTTTTAAAGTCCGTACTATTGACTAAACCCGACATATATATATGTCACAGTCAAAACTGTTAACCAGTCAAAATTACTTTTGACCAGTCAATACTACGTTTGACCGGTCAAAACTACTACAGCAAATTATTAGGTGGTTTCTGTTTTATTTCTCTACTAAATTATAATAACCTAAAGGTCGTTAGGAAACTTATTAGGTTGTTAGGTTTTATTTTTTTGACCCTTTAGATAACCTTGTACGATAGCTAACATTTATTTCATTAGAATAAACGCGTTTTAACGCAATAAGGGTTTTGACTGAAACCAGTCAAAAGTAGTTTTGACCGATTAAGAGTTTTGACTGTAACATATACATATATATATTTTTAAATATTGCTCACAAGATTGAAACAAATATATGGGGTCAAGCTAATAAAAAGCATGTAAAAAGGGTCACAACTTACCAACTTATATCCGAAACTCAATTTATAAGAGGGCCAATCGTTTACTATGTCATGTAAGTTTGCATATTTTTCGGATTGTAGTTCCTTCAGGCGCAATGTGGTTGTTTTCCTCCAATTTTCGATTACTTCAGGCACTGGCTCCTTGTTGTATTTCAGCCAAACTTTTAACTCTTCAAATTCTTCATTAGATACTGGTAAACAATAGATCAAGTTTAGTCGAGCTTCAGCCTAATTAGATATAACTATTGAAAATTAAATGTATACCACTTTGATTTTCAACTGCTGCAGCTGTGTCAGCCGTAACATCGTTGGTGCTTGTGTGGGCTCTCCTTTCATTTATTATTACCCCACTCTTCCGCAGCAAACTTTTGTGATTGTTATATTTATCAGGCAGTTTTCCCCTTGCTGGAATATATTTATTTTTTCCAAACTTTTGGCTCGGAATGTAGTATGTCTCCTATGGAAATCAAAACAAATTATAAAGAACTAAGCATGAAAATCAAGGAAATCAAAATAACCATTAAGTGTATTTGTCATAAATATCAACTTAACAACATGGATTTGAAAGTTTTTAGGGTTCCGTACCCAAAGGATAAAACGGGATCCTATTACTAAGACTGCAGTCCGTCCGTCCGTCTGTTACCATCCTGTATCTCATGAACCGTGATAGTTAGACAGTTGAACTTTTTTTACCACCGCCCCCACTCTATCTCCGAAACTACTGTGCATAAAATTTGAAAAAAAAGCACTACACTACATGCCTTACACTACAGGGAGTAAATAAGTGATCATAATTAACTAACTACCGTAACTACATAGGTATCTCATTTCATTACAATTTAAAAACTGAATTTGCATTTCAATACCTTCACTTCAGTTGGGACTAACGAAACAATTTGGGCGGAAATATCTTGAAATTGTTGTTTTTTCATTTCGCCATATTTTTTCACATGGTATTCTACTACTGATTTAACCAAGTAGTTACGTGCCGCAGTGTCTAATTTACCATTTTTTTTTAAAGAAGCAAGACACATTTCTCCAGTATTATTGCTTTTTAAAATAATCGTTAAATCATCATTCTAAACAAAGAGAAAATACCATACATTAACACCAACCCTTATAGCTTCTTCCCAGTTAACAAATGAGAGCCCAAATTCACAGGTAGTGGTCGGGAAATGAAATGCACTAAATTTCATTAATCTAGCTTTCATACTTTGATTGATTCCTGAAATACCCGATTTTGTCACTGGCTCACTCAAAATATAAAGGCAAAACTTACAGAAGATTTCTCTCTCGTGGTCGGCAACTCTTCACTGCTTGTGCTGGCCGTGGAACTGGGCACAGAAAAATCGCTAGCAATGCTTAGAGTTTCATCAGATTCTGTCGCCTGTAACAAGCAATTATCGACGATATTAACGACTTAGAGCCATAGGTAAAGTAAAAATAAGGTTTGAATTTGCTGGTACGAGTTGTTCCGAAAACGGTACGCGCGGGCCAGTGAGGGAGCCGTGACACCAGTTTTGAAAAAAATAATATGAACACTTACCTGAATAATGTTTTGGAGATTTTTCAGTCCTCGCTTGAATAATATTCTTTCCTTTAAACTCGGAATTAATTCTTTCAGTTCCGTTTCTTGTATATCGTCAAGCAATTTGAATGAAATCTGATTTACTAAAAAAACAAGAGATAAACCTATTTTAATAATCTGTAAAATTTACTAAAGTTCGTTTTGTAAATCTATCAAAGTAAAATATTAATTAGATAGGTACCTAACCACTATTTCTAGCTCAATATCTAGGGCCTATGGTATAGGCCTAATAATTCCTATACTCTGACCCGTTAGCGGCAAAACCGGAACACAAATAAATGTTGAATTAATTAGTCACATTATAGTACTCGATAACTTTTTTTCTTTGTAGTGATTAGCTATTTACAAAAAAGCACGTGGATTATCGGGCCTTGACAATGAGGGGCTATTATTATCCGTTTCAAGTTGAATTCTGCATTAGCCATCCACTCAATCGTTAGTTCACTGCATAAGCTATCAATATTACACATTGAACAACCAAAATTAGTTTAATGAACAATACAATATATTATTAACAATATAGGTATATAATATCGATCAAAATAGGCACTCACCTTCAAAGTTTGTTATAGTGTCTTCAGATAGTCCCCATTCTGTTAAATATTCGGCGACCCCCAAGTTTAAGTCTTCTTCTTCCATTGCGAGGGAAGCGACTTTAGCGACTACTCACTAGCCCGGCTGCCTAAAATTAATAAATGAACGCAACGCAGACGCTGAGACGCTCGCCAAGTCGCCACGCGCACGCGCGCTCTAGTCTGAGCAAGTGCGCAGCCGCGGTGGCGGCGACGCGAGGGCTAGGGTTGCCAACCGTACTTTATTATAAAGTGAAAATAATTTCATTAGAGATGACGTTTTTGACGATAATGCTAGCACTAGCAGTAGTAGCAGTGGTAATAGGAAAAGAAAACGAATGCAAAACTATAAGCCGCTGTGGGAAGCGGAATACCCCTAGATCAAAAGTGCTGGATAGCTTAAACAATGAAATAATCTTTATAAATGAAATTAGGGAGAAAATCTATAGTATGTAGTACTATTAAAGATTCTTGTGCAGCGAAGGAATGGCAATCCATTTTTAGGGTTCCGTACCTCAATCGGAAAAAACGGCACCCATTATCTCGAGAACGCGTAGTATCGAGTTCAAATTATACTCAAGTCTACGGTCCCTTGAAGCTGTGAAAAAAATCATACTTCTACGTTAATGTAAAAAAGCCGTTTATGTCGCAAAACACATACATTTCGACATTCTCGAGGGAATCAAAATGATAGACCCGTTGACCTAGAAATATGAAATTTGGCAAGTAATATCGTCACATACTACAAGTACTTAGAAAAATCTGAAAACTATACATTAGTAATTACATCATAATAAATTTAGTCCTTTTTAAACATTATATTTGGAGAACTCAGTTGCGTTAAGCACCTCGGTTTTATGCGGCGTCATACATTTAAGATGGAATAAGTGAAAGTTTGTACGGGGAACCCTAGGTGCGCGAGTCAGACTCGCACTTGGCCGGTTTTTTTTTCCGAGGAAATACTTTTCCAAACATACTTAAAGTGGTGTCACGATTACTGTGCGTTCCCGCCACTTCAGAATTTACAGAAAAGGTGTTTTCTGTATTTAATACGAAGTGGCGTGACGACAGAACTAAAGCTTCTATTAAGCTTATACGCAATTATTTAAATTTTTGCGTTCCGCGTACCATGTTTAGATGCCATAAATATATTTAAAGCAGATACGAAATTGTTATTAGCTGAAAAATAAAACATAAATTTGTATAAAACAAATATAGTACATTGTTTAACGAATTTTTCATCATATTTGCGAGGAAATAAATAACTACAAAAACTACAACCGCACCAATCAAGAATTTTCGAAATTAACAACTTCACTTCCAGATCAGAATATTTTATCCGTCAAAGAAAAAGGTGGCAACCCTACGGCAGAGGTCGCAAACAAAGGTGACAGAAGTACAGGACGAGTAGGTAGGATGGAAATGGAACTACCTATATTGCGTATGGTTTTGTAAATTCTACGATACTGTTTAGTAATTTTAACATTTTTTAACCACAGCGACAAGTACCTAGGTTACTTATAGATACTGTTTAATGTTTCGTATTAATATGGTTGTTGGAGAAAATAATATGACTTTGTGCGGCGTGAAAGGTGAAAGTTGTAATAACCAAAGCAAGATATAATGTTATTGTAATAACACAAGCATTTTATTAATTTAATTTGCAATGTACCTATATATGTACCTATGTATGTTTCTTCGGGTGGAATCTTGCAACGCAATTTTGAAGTAGGTAGATATCCTCAACCGATTGAGCTGAAATTTGGCAATAAAATAATATGGTTGGTACCATGAGGCTGGTCTGATGATGGAGCCGGAAGTTGGCCTTAGGAACTCTGTAATAAATAAAACAATCGTACCGAATTTGGGCTCTTCAGAATCTCTTGGTGAGCAATTGCTGGATGTTTAAAGAAAAGTACCTACAGTTGGCTATAAAAGCTTGTCACAAAAATATTTTTTTTGACAGAAACTTAATCACCGACAAGTAAAGACAAAACGATTCATTAATCACTACATAGTTCATTAAAACAAAATCGCTGCCCGTTGTCTATGTAGGTAATTAGGTAGGTACCTGCTTAGATCTTTAAAAAAACGCAACGGATTTTGATGTGGTTTTTAGGGTTCCGTACCCAATGGGTAAAAACGGGACCCTATTACTAAGATCCGCGATCCGTCTGTCTGTCTGTCTGTCTTTCCATCTGTCACCAGGCTACAGCCTGTCTAGAACTGTCTAGCTATCACCGTTCATGAGGTGTACCTCATGAACGGTTATAGCTAGACAGTTGAAATTTTCACAGATGATGTATTTCTGTTGCCGCTATAACAACAAATACTAAAAACAGAATAAAATAAATATTTAAGTGGGGCTCCCATACAACAAACGTGTTTTTTTTGCCGTTTTTTGCTATAATGGTACGGAACCCTTCGTGCGCGAGTCCGGCTTGCACTTGGCCGGTTTTTTTTTATAATAGATAAGTGATTCAAGAGTAAGGTTTATATTTATCATAAATAGGTAGGTAGGTATGTAGTGTCAATTTGGACTCACAAATTACACTTCGAAAGTATAAAAAACCAGCTGATAGAAAGTGATCTCTTCCAGACAGCCTTTACCACAGAATAGAATTGTCATGTCATTAACCACTTGGGTAACCCACACTGTTACAAAAGGCTCAAACACAATGCGACGACTCACTGAAAATGTTGCTTGCTCGCTGTTGATGTATGCACGGTGAATGGGTTCTCGCTGACGCGCGGTCGGTCACGTGTCAGCCAGCGCGGGGGACGCTGACGGGGCGGCGTGCGGCGACGATGTCGCGGGCGCCGTCGTAACAACGAGCGGCGTCTTCGCGGTGGACCGGACGGCGTCGGCGTGGGGCGCATCTTAAGCGCGGGGGTCGCTAGCGGCGCGGCGGGCTGCGTCTGCGTCGCGGGCGCCGTCTTATCAACGAGCGGCGTCGACGCGACGGACGACGTCGGCGTGAGGCCAGCCACCGGCGAGCAGGATGCCGGCGGTGCAGGGCGCAAATTATGCGCAGAGGGCGCCGGCAGCGGCGGCGTGGGGCCAGCCAGCGGTGAGCAGGACGCCGGCGGTGCAGGGCGCAACTTATGCGCAGAGGGCGCCGGCGCTGCGTGGAACACCGGCAGCGCGGTGGCAGGCGGCGGCGGTGGCGTGGGGCCAGCCAGCGGCGAGCAGGACGGTGGCGGGGCGTCCATGCGTTTGCAAGGGGCCTGAACAGCGGGCCCGGAGAATTTCGCCACGGGCGCAAATGCTGCGCTGAGTGGCCGATTGGCCGTCGGTCGGACCGCGGTAAGCGGCACATGCGTGGTACCGCGCGCGCGTATCGTGTTCTGCCTTCAATGATACACGTGCCAGACGGCGCGGGCGGTTTGTCCACGTGACCGCATGGGATTTCAGCAGGCGGCCGATCTAGGACTTCGGTCAAACACGAGCCAGCCAGCGCGGGGGGCGCGGGCGGTTTCCCAACTAACAAATAAACGTTTTATAATAGTCATTTTAACGTTTTACATTTTGAGTCTAGTTTTTAAGATTGGTCGCATAAACGTAAATATAAACGTATAAATAACGCGAATTAGGCCCAAATTACACGACAATACTATCGTTTAGTAGTTACGTAGAAGTCAGCCAATGACCGTTGAACGTTGTATACAAGTTAAATAAAAGTACAAAGACTGGCTTTTCGGTCCAATACTGGTTGTGATGAGACCCTTAAACGACCGCATAAGTCACATAGCAATTACAATTACGTTTTCAAATGACTGAAACGTTGTACAAGGTGTCTCAAAAGTAAGTTCACATTTGCTTATCTTATTACGCGAAAGCAACTATTCTGAGGGGCGCGGGGGGTATGTCAGTCGGTAGTCTGGCTCTTGGGAATTTAGTCGCTATGGAGCGTTTCTCTGGTGCGGACCGTGCGTTGTGCGTACGTGAGTTTTACAAAAACGGTAATTCGGCGACTGTAGCGCGTAGAAAATTCTGCAGTATTCGACATATTCGTCACTTAAATGATGCGCCTAGCACTCGTCTCATTGCAAAATGGGTTGAGAAGTTTGAAGAGACTGGGTCAACTCTGGAGAAACCAAAATCTGGGCGACCAAGAACAGGCAGCGATGCCGGCGCGAGGAATTATCGGCCCTTACTTTTTTGAAGATGGAAGGGGACGCACACTCACAGTGAATTCAGAGCGTTATGTGGAGATGTTAGACGAGTTTTTCGTACCCCAACTGCAAAACTTTCCTGGTTACAACCAAAGAACATGGTTCCAGCAGGATGGAGCAACTTCACACACGTCCAACAGATCTCTGCCTCGAGTTCGAGAAATTTTTCCGAACAAATTAATCTCCAGGCGAGGTGACATAAATTGGCCTCCACGGAGTCCCGATTTAACGCCTATGGATTTTTTCCTGTGGGGTTATGTCAAATCAAAAGTTTACGCTAATAAACCGACTTCCCTGGCACAATTAAAAGAAAATATCCGTCATGAAATGGCAGCCATCACGGAGACTACCTGCCGAGCTGTCATAGGCAATTTTAGTGCCCGACTAAATGAATGCCGAGAGCGCAACGGTTTACATTTGGACGATGTTATTTTTAAAAAATAAATTCCCAAACAGTGTACTTCAATATAAAATAAACATTTTTTCAATAAAGCTAAGACTTTTCTTTTAAAAAAAGATTTAAATGTGAACTTTCTTTTGAGACACCTTGTATAATGTCAAACAATACGACTCAACGACAACAGTTTCGTGTGTTAATTATTGTGCTCACCGGTGTTTGTATAAAAATAAAATAAAAAGGTAAGTGAATGTTTATTTCCATGATTAAAAAATATTGATATACTAAGCATTATTTATATGAGCGTGATATAATGATAGTTGTGTTAATCTTTCAGGGAACTTTAGTTTTATGACAATGTATATGTTACGGCTAAAGGTCGGTGTGAACGTAAACTTAAGATTAGCCGGCTAAACTTAGGTTTATCTTCGAGAAGCAGCTAAAGTTCGATAACATGTTAGTTTGCGTCGTGATATTCCATCTTTAGCCGGTTAATGTGCACATTAACCGAAACGAAACGGCTAAAAATGTATTCGATAGGCGCGCCGGGCCGGCGGAAGGCTTGAGGGGGCGCGGGCGGTGGGGAGACAACACGCGTGCACGTGGCAATGTTTTGGTTTAGTATTGCGTCATTTTTCTATGCAGTTGGTTGCGCGTATTTGCAATGTCGGCGTTGCAAAATCTCGTAACGCTTAAAACGAAGTTTAACAGTAAGTTTCGTGAGTTACTAACATCAAAACGAACTGATAATAGTTTTTATTTGAGTGACGAACAATACGATAATGTAATTCAAGAAGTCAGGTCAGCAAAACTCGCCGCTAAGCGTTCAACATTGCAGTATCGACGATTAAAAAGATTTGATATTTGCACTATTGGCGGCATAGAAAAGCTAATAGCACCAGTGGCAGGACAAGGCAATAGTATCTTGTATTATGTGAAAAATTCAGACCTGTTTGATGTGTTGCATACCATTCACATTGATACGGGTCATGGTGGGCGGAATCGCATGATAAATGAATCAAAAAAGAAGTACAAGAATGTGACACAAGAAGGAATATTATTGTATTTAAGTTTATGTGAATCCTGTCAAATGAAACTAAAAACTAACAAGAAAGGAATAGTCGTCAAACCAATAATATCATCCGAAATGAACAGCAGGTGTCAAGTTGATTTAATTGACATGCAGAGCAGTCCAGATGGTGAATTTAAATTTATTTTAGTTTACCAGGATCATTTAACTAAATTTGTTCAAATTCGCCCTCTACGTACAAAAACGGCAGTGGAGGTGTCAAACGTGCTTCTTGACATATTTTGCATATTTGGCGCACCATCAATTCTACAATCTGATAATGGGCGCGAGTTTGCGAACAGCGTTATAGCAGAATTATGCAGTAAGTGGTCAGGCTTGAAGATGGTACACGGCAAACCTCGACATAGCCAATCGCAAGGCAGTGTCGAACGGGCCAACCAAGACATTCAAAACATCTTGATGACGTGGATGAGTGATGAAAAATCCTCAAAATGGTCGGAGGGTCTTAAATTTGTACAATTAAAGAAAAATTCCGCCTATCACGACGGTATCAAGAGGACACCCTACAAAGCGATGTTTGGAAGTGAAATAAAAGTGGGTTTGAAGTCATCGTCTTTGCCTCATGAAGTAACAAACCAACTAACAACGGAAGAAGACCTACAAGAAGTGATAGATAACTTTAAGGAAAATGACTTGAACGATGAACAACAGACCTCCGAACTTCATACCTCAGAAAATACCTGCCACCTTTGTGAAGAACATGGCATTTTGATTGACGACATGACGGGCATGTCATGTCGTCAATCAAAATGCCATGATGTTCAATATCTGTTTCTTTGTTCAAAAGAAACAGATATTGAACATAATCGTTCAGAAGCGAAATTAAATTTAGAGTACCAAGCCATTAAAATGAAACAAAATTCAGCTGCAAAGTTTCCAGAATGTCATATAGGCGATACAGTAAGAGTAAAGATACCGGAAGTAGATCGAGGCCGAGGCGATTTTAGGAACATTCTATTGACAGTCTTAGATAAAAATGAAGACGGACTTTATAAATTGGGCAACGAAAACGGTACAATCGAACAGCTTTTTTCACGAAATCAGTTTACAGTTTGTGAACAAAAATTCGTAGATTTGGAAAAAGTGTCATCAGTGAAAATGACTATTCGCCAGCTTGCTAATAAACAGTCAACATCAGGTGGACAAGAATTTCAAAGATGTCATTGCAAGACAAAATGTGGTACACGCAAATGCCGTTGCCGAATAAATAATGTTCTTTGTAATTCGAAATGCCATTCTAGTTTATCATGTTCCAACAAATAGCCTCATATTATTTAACTATTGTGACTAGATATTGTTTTAAGTAATTTACATTGAAGAAGATTTATTTTGTAATTTTGTTTTATTTTGAAATTTTAAATACCTACAGAAAATTCTGTAATGACCAAATAGTTACTTTTTATTTTATTTTAATGATTAGGTTGATATTGTTTTAAGTAATTAAGAAGAAGTTTATTTTGTAATTTTAAATACCTACAGAAGATTCTGTAATGACCAAATGGTTCCTTATTATTTTATTTTAATGATTAGGTTAATATTGTTTTAACGACGACACGTTTGGTCTAGTGGTTAGTAACGCTAGTCACAAGACCAAGCGGTCGCGGGTTCGAATCCCGCTAGGGGCAGATGTTTGTGTGATGAGCACGAATATTTGTACCCGAGTCATGGATGTTCAAAAAAAAAAAAAAAACTAATTAAAATTTTGTAATTGTAATAATTGTTACTTTGAATACCTACATAGTACATAAAAGTATGTGTAATGAAAGTGATTATTTTTTAATAATGTTTTCGTGTCAAAATAGTAAACATTATTACATTGTTTCCTTTCCATTTCCTTCTACATTTTTAGCCAAGGACCTGCAGCTACACCTAAGTTTAGCCGGCTAAAGATAGAACAAACTAACATTAACATTTCGTCGAAGATAAACCTAGGTTTAGCCGGCTAATCTTAAGTTTAGGTTCACACCTACCTTTAGCCGTAACATATATATGTATTGTTGTGAAGTTTTTAACGCCCCCTTCTATTTCTTTGTATTTGAATGGTTTTAGTTAATAATCCAAACAAAATTTTCATAATAAAGCATCGACCATCTTGTTAACGTTATATTGCGACCTTTATATTACACTAATATAACATAAAGATCGCGTAGACTTTTTTTTACGTCTATGACGCCGCGGCCATTTTCAGTCTACTTTAGGGTTCCTTAGGCATTACTTAATATCTAATAAACATTGCTAGAGTTATCTAACAGAGAACTAGCGCGGCCCTTTATGATTATATATTCATCTTCATTTCGTGTCAATGGCTATCTAATCAAATACCACGTTTAACCCAGAAAAAAATATTAAAATGTTTATTTTTTATTTTTTTCAGGTCTAACATAAGATTTCAATAAAATATGGTAGTTTTCTTGGACATCGATAAATATTTGACGCGAAAAGATCTAAAACGTCTTAAAAGACAAAAATGGCTGTCTAACCACTCCAAACAGATGTCACGTGAGGTCGCAATACTGTTGAGGGTGCGTTAGTACATGTAGGGATATGATACGTCACGCGCCTACTGAACCTATAAGCCTAACAGTCCCTACGACTATAATCCCTATAAGCCCTACAGCCCTAACCTACCATATACCTAGTAGTGATATATAAATATATAAATAAGTTCAGGATGTCTGCACCATGCGACCTAAGGTTACAGACGGATAGTAGACAGGATGTCCAGGTTCGGGAAGGATAAACTCACTGCCAGCTCGCAGACTCACGAGACTGATCAGAGATGGCTAAAGGTGTCTTGGCCACAGTGAGGGGTAATGAGACAAGAATATAAAATTCAAATCTGCCTTATTTTACAAGATGTACAGCTTATATACTAATTTAACTTAATACACACTATTATACAAAGTTGTATGTGTTTCATGCGTGTAAGATGCAACTCAGTCATTATTTTAACTAGGCCGCTCGTGTAGTCGTCGCCGGGCCAAGTGCTGATTCGATGTTCAAAGGTTAACATTGAACAATGGCCTTGGAGATGCACTCATTTTACCTAGTCAAGCAAATGTTTTAACTGTCAAAGTTCCACTGCTACTGATACCCTTAAACCGACTCATTTTATACTTAATAGCAACCAAATAAGGCAACTATCGAACCATAATTTTTTCTGGTGTACAATTTGTTCAGTTTTTAGTGTGTATGATCACTTTCCCGAGGACGAGTGTGATTATTGCTATTACCAATTTTCCGCCTAAATTATAATCGTAGCAAGCGAACGAGTCGTTAGCGGAGCGACGCGACGCAGGCACCCCGTATATTTATGGTTTTCTTTGACATCGCGCCGCACCGCGCTGCCCAGCTGCCCCACCCCCCGCCTTTTAGTAGTGAAGTATCCTTTGCACAATCAACGCGTGTCGCTTGCGCTCCGTGGAATCAAAGGTAAAATAATTGACGCACTTAGACATATCAACGTAAAACAAAGCATAATATGTACATTATTATAACATTGCAGATGTAGATAGCCAATGGACAAAAAAAAAACTTTATTACAAGTTAATCGTTGTGTTTTATACATTGTATGTAAATAAGGCATGCACTGTCACGTCATCAGTGGTTTATGTGTTCATTTAACTTTGCTTTCTTTGCAGTAGTAACATGCCGTACAAAATAGTGGAAACATTAGAAAAGGGTAAAAATACGTTGTTTTTTGTTCCAAATAACTGGGAACAGAATAATATTTTACATTGGCCAAAATGGAAGGTTGAGACTTTGTTAGCAAGCGTGGCACACGATGAAATGCCGAGTAAAAAGGACGGGATTATTAACAAAAACAAGTGCGGAAGCAGAATTAAATACTATGTTAGATAAAAGTCATACAGAGGTCGAAGAGTTGATATCAGATAATTTTAAGCCCAAAAAGGCAACGAATAAAAACAATATAAAAACGATTCAAGAGTACTTTGATGACGTTTCAAAAACTTGTACCAATGTAAGTAACTTTTTATATGTTGGTTTGTAGAATCAGGGGTATATGTGTATGGCTGCGTGTGGGCTGTACGTGAATCTGTGAGTAATACGTGTAGATGTTTGAAATAATATGCGTGTTGCACGAGTGCCTCGCGCGGATTTATTCCCTTTATGTCGAGTCCCGTTATGTCGAGCCGAAAACCTTGTCTCGCTTCTATTACCCTTATGTCCAAAGGTTGTCTGGTAGATATCGCGGGTCCGTGGGTTACGCCCCCGGTGTGTTTTGCCCCCGTGGTGGAAGCCCCCGATTTTAAATTAAGTTATTATAGTTGATTTCGCCGAAATAAAAATATTTTTTACTAGATACAGACGATGAAAAAAGTGTTTCGGAACCAAATACGTAGACAAACTTACTAAATAAGTATTCTAACTAACACAATATTGGATACTATAAACATGCTACAAGGATATTCACTTTATTACTATATTACAATTATTTACTTTAGATGCATTACTTTGTACTTTGTCTAAACGAGGCGCCCGTGCCCGGCCAAACTGGTTTTACACAATAGCCAGATCGAATTCTAAAAGAAAGAGATAGGTAGTCAAAGAAAGGGAAAGATAGGGTTGAAAACAATAGAGTCCAGGGTGACGGACAGTGAAAATAGCAAACATAGCGATGGGCACTATTTCTATCCCTTTCCCACATAGTTGCAATATGTTACTGATAAGAAAGTTTAGTCGGTCATGTTAACTCAAAATGGCGGGTCCGTGGGTTACGCCCCCGGTGTGTTTTGCCCCCGTGGTGGAAGCCCCCGATTTTAAATTAAGTTATTATAGTTGATTTCGCCGAAATAAAAATATTTTTTACTAGATACAGACGATGAAAAAAGTGTTTCGGAACCAAATACGTAGACAAACTTACTAAATAAGTATTCTAACTAACACAATATTGGATACTATAAACATGCTACAAGGATATTCACTTTATTACTATATTACAATTATTTACTTTAGATGCATTACTTTGTACTTTGTCTAAACGAGGCGCCCGTGCCCGGCCAAACTGGTTTTACACAATAGCCAGATCGAATTCTAAAAGAAAGAGATAGGTAGTCAAAGAAAGGGAAAGATAGGGTTGAAAACAATAGAGTCCAGGGTGACGGACAGTGAAAATAGCAAACATAGCGATGGGCACTATTTCTATCCCTTTCCCACATAGTTGCAATATGTTACTGATAAGAAAGTTTAGTCGGTCATGTTAACTCAAAATGGCAAGTCCAGGTCCTTCACGGGGTTTAGCACAAACCAATTACAAAATAATTTCAAATAAACTAGGTGGAAGAACGTTACTACATGTCGGATTTGCTTATAATCTTCATAGGAAAAATAATAAATCGAGTGTGTGGACATGCGTAAATAAAAGACATGGCAAGTGTAGTGGTTCTATAAAATTAAGTGAGGAAAGTGACAATGTACAAATCCAAAAGTGTCATAATGCTGAGTGTCAACCTAACTTAATGAAAAATGAAGTTAGAGTTGTTATGGAAAAATTAAAAAAGGAAGTGAAAACGAGTTTCTCGAGCTCTATACAACAAAAATTTGAAACAAAATTTGCCGAGTTAAAAAACACAGACACAGCCTTCGATGAATACATACCCAAATTCAATAATATCAAGCAACAGTTATACAACTCTCGAAAGAAAGCCTTAAATGTAGAAAAGACACAGTTTCGTAATCCAGCTGAAGTCATTATACCTGAGATTTTTCAAAAATATCTATTAGTTGATTACTGTGAGAACGACAACAGAATTATAGTATTCGTATCAGCACAGGCTTTAAAACACATCAAAAATATACAACACTACTTCGGGGATGGTACATTTGATTGTTGTCCAGGTCCATTTTACCAAATATTTACCATTCATGGAGATATGGGAAGTGATGCACAAGCAACCAATATTGTGCCTATATTTTATGTGCTACTAGTTAATAAAGAAAAAAGTACATATGAAGTCATGTTTAAAAAAATTAAAGAAGCTGTGCCGGACTTCAGCCCCATGAAATTCACTGTAGATTTTGAATTAGCTACAATGCTGGCAATAAAAGAGGTATTGCCAGCGGTCACAATACATGGCTGTAATGTTCACTTCCAAAGAGCCATTTACAGAAAAGCGAAGTCTTTAGGTTTATTGGCACACGAAGAAACAACATTGTATGTGAAACTGTGCACCTGTCTAGCATTTCTTCCTAAAGAAGATATAGAAGATGGTTGGCTTTCCGTAATGGAAAACAGGTAATTTTAATTTTCATTTTATTTTAAAGTTTTAACAGCTCATAGATTGTTTTTATAAGTACGCAAAAATAAAAATAATGCTTAGGTATATACGACATGTCATATATATCATAATTTTTGTTTTCAGTATTCCCGATGAAAAAGTCACCCAATTCAACGATTATTTCGTTGAACAATGGCTTGAGCCTCCGGGGATGATCTCAAAGTGGTGTTGCTATAAAGAACGACATAGAACCACAAATTTAGTGGAGGCCTGGAATCAACGGCTTCAGTGCTATCTGGGCCGAAAACCATCATTATTATCGTTTTTGGAAATTATAACAACTGATATTTCTACGTATAGCACAGGTCTAGTGAGGTAAAATGCTGATTACTTACATAACGCTTAATATATCAGTAATTCATTTTTTTTACTCTTAGTAAATAATCTTTATCTTATACTTTCAGATTACGAAGAAATGACAGTCCTATATGTAAAAGGAAAAAATCTTCAATAATCAATGACAAACTCATTGCTAAGCTGACAGACAAATATGAAAAGAAACAAATTACAATTATGGAGTTTTTGGAACAAATCCGTCCGTATGTGCAAGTCAAGCAAAAATAATCACCTACTTACTTAGCTTAAAAATAATGATTTTGCATGTTTATTGTTACATAATTACTACATTTTAATTTTATATCTATATCAATGTTGTAACCTCCATAGTCACTGCATATAAATGACTTAAATTACATAATTTAATTACAAAGTTCAAATCATCCTAATATTTTTACTATGTTTTTCTTCTTTTGTTACTTTTGTTATCTGTGATTTTAAATGTTAATTGTTTTTATTATATTTTAGTGTTTGAACATTCTGTTACCAATCTTCTAAATATTTAAGTAGATGCCTACCTATATACTTAGTACGTAAATAGTATATAAGTACTGTTACATATGAGATTTTTTCGGGGTACCTACACAAAATCCCAGATGTAGGGTGGGTGAATATTTCAATAGAAGGAAACAACAATCTGTACAAAACTAAATAAGTTTATTAATTTAAAACAATTTCCGTTACCTCTGAGATTCGGTTCCTCTCGGGGTAATGGAACCGAGTCCCAGATGCAAGATGAGATGGTTTAAACAACCATTAAGTTTATTACCTTACAAATAAAGCACCTGTGTGATTTTGTCCCTCTCGGGGTAATGAAACAAAATCCCACAGATTCAATACACAAGCTTTTAAACATGGACAAACAGTCCTAAATCGCTTAAGTCTATAGTCTTAGAATGTAACTTAAAGGGATCACCATTATAAAGCCAGCCAGCGATAAATTCAGTCGGTAAAACTAAGGTGGTGGGGGGTGGAAGATAAGCCGAGCACTGATTCCTAATTTTATCTTTAATGTTAAATTTAATTATTGTTAATTAAATGAGGGTAAGATAATATTAATAAAATATCTAGGTACAACCTTCCAGTTATATTTAAAAGTAAATTATTATTAAATGGGCGCCAGGGACATGAAGTGTCCCAGATCCCGGAGTCGACAGAGAAGTTCAATATCGTTCCAGTTAAAGGTAGGCGTCAAACTCTGGGTTCTTTGATAGATTATAGTTGCAGACCGGCTTCTTATATTGAAAACCGGACCAGTATTTAAGTGGTTCTTATAAGAACCCGTAGTAAATTAATTCCAGTAGTTAAGTAGGTAGAAATAAATAAAGAAAAAAAAACCGTCCCGCCTGCTATAAAAGCTAGGCGGATCTGGACACCGCACAGTCGTCTCCGCAGTAGGCCTTGATTGAGCTGAGGGACGGGTCTCGCGTCCAGGCTCTAGAGACTTCTCGATCCTGGCGGCGAGACGAATCTCTCGAGCTGCCTCTTTCTGGAATCGACAATACGAGAACCCTATTATATAAGGGAAAAGCAGGGAACAAAGCTTGTGCCGGAGAGGACCGATCTAACAGCCGACCAATATAGATTATCGCGAACACGCACGTGGCGTGTGCAACGTCACTCCCTTCGGGGTCTAACCCTTGGCCGGGACAACAAAACGGAGGATCCCTTACGGGGCGTGTAATACTCACGGTTGGTCTATAGAAAGAACGCTTGCTTGCAAGATTCGACTGGCTTCGGCACGCAGTCCGCTAAATGGCGTCCGCGAGTTCCTCAAAACATTGAATCCTGTAACGAATAAGCGGGGATCACTATAAGCACTTATTTAACGACCGGGGAGCAGCACAAAGAGTAGTTTCCAACCCTGATTCACATAAACCCTTACCTTTTAATATGTGGGAGAAGACTTACTGCTGACCCGAGCAGGACGTAAAGTGAACGGATGCCCGCCATGGTCACAGACAATCCCCTCATCTCGACGCCGTAGGGGGGGTGACACTCGCAGAAAATCTCCCTAGCTCCAGGTAAAACTTATGACTGCACGGGCGACAAAATCATTTACACTAACATATTCAATTCTTGTAAATCACTGACACTGGTCCCACAAGGCGCTTACACTTGGTAACCATAAAAAACCCACACAATCCATACCGGCAACTCCCGATTTATTAGTTATAACACCCAAATCTGCCATGAGTTGGGAATTTATTATTAGAAAAATACTAAAGCGAAACGAGGTTTCCTGTCTCTCAACACTGACATTACTCCGACCACAGATTAAAAACTGGTTGGTCTATGCGCCGAATCTTCTGGAACAAAATTCGTAATAAATAAAATATGTGACTTCTATTTACCAAAAGCCGAAAATTATTAAGAATCGATCTATACGATATTAATTTAATAATTACGAAGAAACCTAATAAAATCGATAATCGATTAGGATCATAACTATGAGCCAGAGAGCGTCTCCAACTGACAGTGACATTTGACGTTATGAGATTTCGAGTGTAAACAAGTATTTTTATGTGACCAATTTATTGTAAAAACCTGTGATAATAGTGTTTTGAAAAGTGATTTATCCTCAGAAAGCGTTTCTAAAGAGTCTAGTGACGAAATTCTGATGAAGGGATGACAGCAAATACGCTTCACCGACCGAGGTCAATGGCAAGAATAACAATATACATTTCCCTTGAAAACAACCTTATTTAACAGCCGTATGTTTCCAGGCAAGTGTTATAATCAAAAAATAAACGTAACAGTACTTAAAATAATCCTAATTTTAAACTGTGATTTTTAATTTCGTATCTGTGATTTTGCATGTTATTGTTGCTTTATTTTAATGTTTGGTTTTATTTGTTATCAAAGTTGTATTTACGTAGATACCTATTATTATTTATTAGACATTTAATTTAATTTTTATTACATATTAAGTACCTACGTATTACCTATTATTACCCATTAGTACCTATTATTAGATAAGCAAACGTTTGTTACACCGACATTGTTAATAAAGATTTATAATAATAAACTATGATTTTGATTTTAATAATGAACCATGACTTAGACATTTTTTATAATAGGTTACACTTTGCTATCTGACTGTACTTTTGATAAAAATATTTAACTAATAAATATTATAGTACTAAAACGAAATCGGGGGCTTCCACCACGGGGGCAAAACACACTGGGGGCGTAACCTACGGACCCGATATCGCTGTCAGCGATAAGACCGCCTTTGTACCCGTATAATTAAGATTTCTTATAAAATAGATGTGTTATTTTTATGGTGTACAATAAAGTATATTCTATTCTATGTCGAGCTTAGTTTTCTGTCCCGTTTCTATTCCCTTTATGTCGAGTTTATTTACCACGCTTTTATTACCTTTATGTCGAGTTTAATAATATCATATTTTAGAAGTACAGTCACGTCCAATGAAATGGGGTGTTTCCGTTTTCATCCCAAGTTTTCATCCCACGAATATTTTATTCCGTTTTCTACCCAAATCTTAGTCCGTGTTCTACCCACAATCATAATAATAGTTGTTTTTTCCGTATTCTACCTAAAATATATTCCGGTTTCTACCCACTGCAGTTTATAATAATTGTTTTTTTGTACAGACAGAAAAATAATCTTAAACTATTTAAACTTTGTATACTTATAATTTGATGAATAGGTACTTATTTACGACGTCACTTCCTTGGCACAGACGCGCATACACACACACAGGCACAGACACTATGTCTATTTCATTCAGCCGGAGAGGGAGTGAAAGAGAAAGCAATATTTCTAAAGAATATTGCTAATCTGTTATACCCTTTGTTTCTCTTATCTGTTAGTTAGTCGTAAGTGATCGACAGGAGCATAGTTGCTGTGAAAGTGATATTAAAGCAGTTAAAATGCAAAATCCAGGTCCAAGTACCAGTAAAAACATTGATTCCGAAGTTTATTTTACCCTGTCAAAAAGAAACAAGCCAGTGTTAGTGTGTGGTGGTAGAGAATTCCATAAAAAAAGAGTGAATAAGGACAATTCCATAATATGGCGATGTGCGAAAGCGCCTTGCTTTGGCATTATAAAAACAATGGACAGTGAAATTATTAATAGAAGTGGACACAATAGTAATTGCCATGCTAATTATAACAAACTTTTAATTAAAAACTCTATGAAGAAAATAAAAGAACAAGTCAAATCTGCCGATGGTCGCCCTATTCAACAGATCTACGAAGATGAAGTTTTATTAATAAAAGAACAAGGGTTAGATTTAGTAGAAGAAATCCCCAAGTTCTCAAGTGTGAAAACAGCATTTTTCGATGCCCGAAACAGAAGTCAAAATGTTTCTAAATTAGTATTTAAGAACAAAAGTGAAGTAGAAATACCGAACACCTTCAAAGATTTTTTACTGTTTGATTACGAAGATAGCAATAATAGAATAATTGCGTTCGCTACACATGAAGCTAGAGATCGAATGAGTAAACTTGCAATGTTTTTTGGAGACGGAACATTTAAATGTTGCATACGACCATTTATGCAGCTATATGTCATTCATGGTGACATGGGCAGCACAGACACTACAACAGGTATCACACCACTTGTTTACTGTCTTCTTTTAAACAAAAAGAAATCAACATATGTAACACTCTTCCAACTTATCAAATCGCAAATACCAACCTGGAAACCTTTAGAGTTTCTGACAGATTTTGAGCCGGCAGCCATAAACGCTTTAAAAATTGTTTCGCCAGAAACGAAGACAAGAGCTTGTTATTTTCACTTTTGTCAATCAATACACAAAAAAGCCAAAAAGCTTGATCTAACAAAAAAAAACTATTTGAAAAAACATGTGGGTCTTACGTTACCTTTAATACCTCAGGAAATGATTGATGATGCCTTCCTATATATTATGGAAGACTGTCCCACCTTAAACAATATTGTTAAATTTAATGACTATGTTGTCCAAACATATATGAATGGTGGTAAATATCCCCCAACATTGTGGTCCGCAAATAATAGAAGACACCGAACTACAAATGCACTAGAAAGCTGGCATGCAACCCTAAACCGCTATGTGGCAAAAAAGAAGACTCTCAATATGCTCCAATTCCTCACAATTATAAATAAAGATGCCAAGTTACAAAACACGCGTTTTACTGGACAAGTTTCATCATCAAGGCCACGTAACAATGATGTTTTGGAGAGAGAGAAAATAATTAATTCAGCATTAAGTGATCTTTCTTGTGGTAAAATTAGCATCGGACACTGTCTGGAGAAATTAGTACCATTTACTTTTTAATTTATTGTAAATTATTTGATAATTTTCATATGTAAATCATAAAGCTATAATTTAAATCTGTGATTTTATATGCACAATTTGGTAATAGTTACGATCTGTGATTTTTAGATGTATAATTTGTAATAGTTACGATCTGTGAATTTTAGATGTATAATTTGTAATAGTTACGGTCTGTGATTTTTAAATACATAAGTAATTGGTAATAGTTACGATCAGTGATTTTTAGATGTATATGTAATTGGTAATAGTTACAATCTGTTATTTTTTTAGAAGTAGAATTTATTGATAATAGTTTGTGATTTTTTAGATGTAGGGTTAATAATACTTACGATCTGTGATTTTTTTAGACGTAGAATTGATAATAATTACCATTTGTGATTTTTTAGATGTAGGATGAATAATACTTACAATCTGTGATTTTTTTTAAATGTAGAATTGATAATAGTACGAATCTGTGATTTTCTAGATATCAATATTCTAAAGACTTAGTTGTGTTAATTATGAATAAAGATTTTTCTAACAAAGTTTGTTTGTCTGCTAACGTTACTTACATAAGTTACTAAACAGTTATGTACTATGCCGTGGGTTGAAAACGGAGTCCATTTTTGTTGCGGGTTGAAAGCGGAATAATTATTATTATTTTTAACTCCTGGGATGAAAACGTGGGATGAAAACGGAAACACCCCGAAAGAGGTGACATCTAAGACTTACTTAGATGTCACCTCTCTTTCGCACATATATACTTGTCCCTCTTACACATTTATAGTTATCAGCGTTGCGCGTTCCAAGTCTATGAAGGGCAAAACTTACCAGTGTCCTTTTAACCTTGAAAGAGTGCACTACGTACGTAGGTAACTACTGTGTAAGTGCAAGTTCTGTAGTGGTTAAAAAACGTTTGATAGCATGAAACACGTAAGTACCATTGTTTTTCTATATGTAATCTATATTTATTTGTTTTATAAATGTAAATGTAACTATTGCGTTAGTACATAACTACATATCAAAATATAAACAATCAAAATACATAAAACACAGTATAAAAATACATAAATACGTAATGATACAATGTACATGTTTTCAATTTATGGTTCAATATAAGTAGTACCTAATAAATTTCGAATAATATAATCGTTATAAAGTATAGTAATTAATCGAAATCCAAAGCCGAAAAGATCCCACGTTCAAGTGTTTTTTTCTACAGATAACTAGCGTCAAAAATATCGGCCATTTTGTGACAGTTGGCGTGCACGTTCTGACATGAATGGGAAATTTTTGAATGTAACGCTTAAAATAAACATGTTGTGGCTAGTTTCTAGTAAAAGTTATGTAACATTTTCATTCATATTAAATTTTTCTGTTGTATTTAATATAAAACATTTTCGTTATTTTATTTGAATATTTTTTTACTTACAAATAAAAACTTAAAATTTTAATGATCTTTCTAGACATCTACTTTGTGTAATATATATTTATGCAATAAGGGGCCTGGGTAAAATAGATACTGTACGGTTAGCAACCGCACATTGTACTTTGGCCTAGTTAAAATACTGCAAATTTTGTTAATTTATAACATGTAGCATCGGCACGTACGCAAGTACGTCAGTCTTCGGTTTGTATCGAGCTCGCGCAACATTCAACATTTTTATAACATTTTTACAACATTTTTCTATAATTTTATTATTACATTATTTTAGTGCAATTGAGTATTAAATACCTTTTTAACATTAACATTTATTTTATTGAACATTTAACATTAAGTGTAAAGGCTCCTGCCCTTACATTTTGGTCCTTCGAGCCGTTAAGAGTAGAATCAGTGCCGTGGTACGTTTCACTCGCGGGAACATTTGAACATTAAACAAAACATTAAAAACAGTGTGAACAGTGATATTGAGTGAGAACTACACAGATCAGGGTGAAGAATAAGCAGCAAGCGTAAGCAGCGAATCCGGTGAGCACGTTCCATATTACTTACTTTTCTGAAATTTTGGATTTATTGTGACCACAAATCACCGTTATACAACAATGGCTTCTTAGGCTCTAGACAGACGGACTGCATTTCAACTGCAATCCAACTGCAAATTTGCAGTTCGGATGCAGTTTGAATGCAGTTGACACGACTGCAATAGAACTGCAAACCAACCGTGCAGTCCGATTGCAGTCGGTGTGCAGTTCACACGACTGCACGCCGACTGCATTCAAACTGCATCCGAACTGCACCATACCCACCCGCCCGCACTACTTTAACGCTCCGCCCCCCCGCGCATAGAATCAGTCGTAGAAACAAGGTTAGAGTGAGCACACGCGTTGTCTATCCGTAAATAAAATAAATATGTCGAGCGACGAGGATAGTAATACAGTAAATGAATCTGTACATTTTGATACTGATGCATTTATAAGTGCCATTAAATCAAAACATTGCATTTGGAACTATAAGATTGAATCTTATAGTAACAAAATTGAAAAAAACAAAGCATGGGCCACTATTTGCGAAATGTTTACGCCCGGATTTGAACAAAAGAGTAAGAAGGAGAAAAATATAATTGGTAAGTATTATAATTCGTTTTTTTTTATTTAAAACTTTAATAAGCAATTGGACACATTAAATCATATTCATTTGCCATTCAAGTTTGCCTTCACCCATAAAATAATCAGTAAGTTGTTTTCTTATACCCTCCGATGACCTACAGTTTCTTTCACTACCGTCGCCTATTATTATGTCTTGTAATGGTTGAGTTAAAGAATCTTCAAAATTATACCCATCTCTTTCTCGCACAAAGTTATGCAAAACGCAGCAAGCTTTTATAATTTCTTTTGCAAATTTTGGTTTATGGTCGATGGGTCGGTGAAAAATACGCCATTTATTTGCTAGAATACCAAATGAACATTCAATAAATCTTCTAGCCCGTGATAGGCGGTAATTAAAAACCTTCTTTTCCACACTTAATTGTCTCCCTGCGTAAGGGCGCATAACATTTTTAGAAATTGAAAATGCTTCATCACCCACAAACACGTATGGCATTGAATTTACAGGTGGCGGAATGTTTAAGGTTTTTTGTTGAAGTTTTTCATATAATACGCTTTCTTCAAATATTGTAGAATCTGAACATCTCCCATAAGAGCCGATGTCAACAAATGTAAACATATAGTTACTGTCGCAAGTGGCTAGTAATATCATAGAAAAGTATTTTTTATAGTTGTAATATGAAGACCCAGTGTTTCGAGGTTTTTTTAACCTTACGTGCTTTCCATCAATTGCACCAAGACAGTATGGAAAATTTGCTCGATATTTAAAACCTTCCGCTATGTTTTTCCACTTCTCTTCAGTGAGTTCTGGCATTACCATGTCTTTTAAGTGAATCCATATGTTACTACAAACATCTTTAATAATTTCTCTGATTGTGCTTACTCCGTGTCGATAAGCCCAGTGTAAATCATCAATAGAGCATCCACTTGCTAAATATCTGGAAAATAATACATTAATCATTATTTTCAGCGGTTCAATATCAAAAAAAGTGGAAACTGCTACGCGATAATTTTTCACGATATGAAAAAAGAATGAACACTATGAAAAGTGGTTCAGCGACCTCTAATTTACGACCATGCACATACCATCAACAGTTACTCTTTTTAAAAGATTTACAAGAAAAAGGTGAAAGATCGTCTAATTTAGATTCTACTAATGAGGAACCTGTAGGAGAAGAAATAACTAAGAAAAAAAAAGCTGTTAACAAACGTAAAACAAAAAATTCATTAGAAGAGGACTTGATCGAAAATTTAACTAAAAGAGTAAATAAAAAAATAAATGATGAAGAAGATGAAAGAGATGAAGACCGATTGTTCCTTCTGTCTTTGTGTAAAGATTTTAAAAGAATTCCAGATTATTTAAAGCTAGATGCAAAGGCAGATTTCATAAATATATTAAAAAAATATGCTTCCACATATAACATGTCCGGACCACAATATCAGCCAACGAATGATTTCAGGGGATATTTTACTTCAAATAATATGAACTATAACGTGCCTTCGAGTTCAAATGTACCTCCTATCCAACAGGAGACATTCCATCGGCCAGGAACTACAGAATCTCAATATAGCAATATGGTCTCACCTGATAATTGCAGCGATGATAGCGCATACATAAACGACGTATTCGGTTAATCATTTTCATCTGTTTATATACATATATATTTTTTAAGTAACTATTTTTGTAATTTAACTCATAATGCCTATTCAATGGCGACAGATCGAGCTTTGCAATATAAATAATAATGTTTAAAATTGTTAACACGTTAACTGCCAAGCCATATTTTGAAATCCGTCAAATTATTTTTTTTGCGAATTGATTCCAAATGGTTTAAATTGAATAATTATGTATAAAAAAGTGTTCCCTTTTCTTTATATCAATAAAATAAGAAAAAAAAATAACTGTCAGTCACCCATGACTGACGTGGCCCAAATGGTACAAATTGCAGTCCGTGCGCCGTGTCAGGCATTTTGTCCGGCACGTAGGTAAAAATTCAAGAGTTTGAGCGCGCTTCCTTCTGCATTTTAGCGGGAAATAATCGCCAGCGTCCTGCGTTCGCTGCGTTCGGCTATCATCGGTCAGGTGTCGTGTTAGATCGTGTGATTCCGTGTGACACGATTCGCTTTGCTTCCTACCCCTTTACCCCGCCCACCTCCGCACTAATGTTTTGATTTGTAGTTCCATGCATTTTAGTTGAATTAGAATTACGGAAGCGACGGGGTGCGCGTAATAATTAGTGGTGGCCTCCATGTTTTGATTTGTAGATGATAATGTCGAATATGGATGACTTTGATATTTCTTTATTAGATTTGCATCAAATTGATGAATTAGAAAAAGAGCTAACTCAAGGTAATTTGGAGTTATTAGATGTTCTAAGTAATGGTGAAGTAAGTGTTGAAGAAGAAGAGACTTTGCGTTTGTGTAACAACAGGAAGAGGAGATATATAATTGAAAGTGGAGACGAAGATGAAAGTACTGATCAGCAGGTTAGATCACTAATTATTGAAAATAAAACTGATTTGTGGTCCGAACCGTTACGGAACCAAAGGCGAATTGTTCCATTTACTGAGTGCCCTGGTTTGAGACCTTATAGTTTGAGAAGTTTGATGGCTCATTCAAAACCGGAATCATTTTATACTTTGTTAGTCCCGGACACTGTTTTCGAAAATATAGCTATAGAAACCAATCGTTATGCCGAACAAACAATAACAAAGCTAAATTCAAAAAAACAAATGAAAAAAGGATCCCGCTTACTTGGCTGGACAAAGACAAATACGGACGAGATCAAAAGATTTTTTGGTCTAATTTTGTGGATGGGAATTGTCAAATTACCAAAGCTAGCTGATTATTGGTCAACTGATCCCTTGATTTCCCAATCTTTTCCACGTACAATAATGGCTCGTAACAGATTTGAGATTATGTTACGAATGGTGCACTTTTCTAATAACGAAGATCAACCTCGTTTAAAATTCGTTGTTTGCTTGATACTTTGAATCTCAACTTTGCTGCACATTACTACCCCCAGGAAAATCTCTGCATCGATGAGTCTTTAGTGCCATTTCGAGGGCGGGTTATTTTCCGACAATATATTAAATTAAAGAGACACAAATACGGTATTAAGCTATTTAAAATATGTACCAATCCAGGATATACATTAAAGGTTCAAGTTTACTCTGGTAAACGCGATGAGACTGAATTTATAACACCTAGCAATGTCGTTATGTCTCTTATGACCAGCTATCTCAAAAGGGGTCATACACTCTATACCGACAACTGGTATACTAGTGTTGATTTAGGTAAAAAGCTTCTAGAAGAAGACACTCATCTCGTTGGTACGTTGCGCAAAAATAGAAGACATTTGCCCAAAGATGTTATAACAGGAAGCCTAAAAAAGGGAGAATTTCGAGCAAAAGAGAATGAAGACGGTATGACGTGTATGAAGTGGAAAGATAAACGAGATGTTTATTTACTCTCGACGAAACATTCAATTGGATTTTCCAGGACACTAAAAAGAGGCAAGGAGATAATAAAACCTAAAATTGTGACCGATTACAATAATGCAAAAGCAGCTGTAGACCTGTCGGATCAAATGATCGCCTACTCAACACCCCTACGAAAGTCTGTAAAATGGCACAGAAAACTGGCTGTGGAATTACTACTGAATACAGCTTTGCTCAATTCTTATATAATGTATAAATAAACTACTAAGTCTAAGAGGGGGATAGTAGATTCCAGAAAGGATTTGTGCAAATACCTAACAGAATCAGGAAAAGAAAACTGCGAACCAGAGCTGTTATTTACAAGAAATACAAGGAGAAAGCATATGTTAGCAAGAAAAGAAGGGGCTGTGAAGAAAATTCGGATATACTGCTCTAGATGTTATAAGACAAATGTACAAACAGTTGATAGGATATTTGCCAGAAAAAAGACCAAGCAAGTTGTAACTTACTGCCCTCAATGCCCAAATGAACCTCATTTTTGTCTAGAATGTTATAATATTGAACATAAATAATAATTTTCATTATATAATTTGTTTGTTTAACGTAATAATTCCCCAAAATATGTGATTTCCTCAGTAAATAATATAAGTTTAAAATATCATTGTGTTTTATTTCATTTTCCAAAAAAATACTTGATAACTTTTGTTCTAGATATAAAAGTCGAAGGCCATGTTGAATATGTCTTGCTTGGGGCCATGTCAGTCATTTCTAACAGAAAAGAACACTGTAGACGTGCCGGACGGCACACAACGGTCTTTTGAATTTGATGCTTCGGTGTCAGTCACCGGTGACTGACATGGCCTGAACAGGTAGTGAGTCTGTCAGGCACCGGTGACTGACATGGCAGTTAACGTGTTAAAAGCTTACCTCAAAGTAATTGCAATCCTTTCTTCTGCCGATATACTTTTTCTCATGATGGTGTCTTGTCGGCATATCTTATTTTTTAAGATGTCTGTTAATTCTTCGAAACTTCTTCTAGACATGCGAAAATATTTGTAAAAGCATTTCTCTTGTGATCTGATTTTTGGTAATAAAGTATAAAAATCACCTTCGTGTTTATATTGCAATATTAATTGAACCCATATTTCACGATTTCTCTTTCTCTTGTGTTTACGAGCACGGCGGCGGCGATGAAGTAAAAGTAGCAGTAAAGCTTCGTCAAATCTTAATCTTACAACCTTGTTGCTCGACATATTAATTTTATTTACGGTTAGACAACGCGTGTGCTCACTCTAACCTTGTTTCTACGACTGATTCTATGCGCGGGGGGGCGGAGCGTTAAAGTAGTGCGGGCGGGTGGGTATGGTGCAGTTCGGATGCAGTTTGAATGCAGTCGGCGTGCAGTCGTGTGAACTGCACACCGACTGCAATCGGACTGCACGGTTGGTTTGCAGTTCTATTGCAGTCGTGTCAACTGCATTCAAACTGCATCCGAACTGCAAATTTGCAGTTGGATTGCAGTTGAAATGCAGTCCGTCTGTCTAGAGCCTTACGATGCTTTACTTAACTTGCAATCTACAAATCTTGACGCTATCAAAAGAATAAACGAAAACTTTAAGAAAGATAGTTCTACACGTAAAACCACTCTTGAATATCATGATGACAGACTTCAAAAGCTGGAGGAGTATTGGAGTGAGTTTAAAAAGAACGACATCCAATTAGCTTTGTTTGAAGGCAAGAAGTCTGGGCCTTATTATGAAAATCGCATTTACGAGCGTCTGGAAAAAATAAAAGAAGAAACGAAGTGTATTATAAAGAAGTCGAAGCAAAACTTATTGGCGAAAATCGATGATGAACAATTTGCTTCGTTTAGTCAATTACAAAAACAAGAAGATAGTTCATGTGCTCAAGAAAATGTTCCAGAACAACAGGAGAGCGATGAGATCGCGGCCGATGTGAAGAACACGTCATACAAAGAGTTAGCCGTGGACCAACAGACTAAAGATTTGATGAATGAGCAGCGGTCAAACATCAAGGCGTTTGAGAGAACAGTACGGAACATGGACATTGAAAATTTAAAAGAAAAGTGGCAACTTGAAGACAAATTGAGGACAATAACGCAACGTTGGGAAAAAGTCGATAGTACTTATTGGAAACTTGATAACTTGTTGGTCAACACGCAAGCATTTGAAAGTGATTACAACAGATTAGAAAGGCTGTATGAAGTCACCAAGGAACAAATAAACAAGAGGATTTGGGATAAAAAACATCAGGAAAAGTCCACGCCCAAAATTGAACTTCCGATTTTCAGTGGTAGCTATGCCCAGTGGACAACATTCAAGGACTTATTCGTGGAAATTGTGCATCGCAACACTTTCATCTCAAATGCTCAAAAAATGCAACATCTGAAAGCGAAATTGAAGGGAGAACCCGAGCGATTAATACAGCACATGAACATCAGTGCTGATAATTACGAAGCTAGTTGGCAGATTCTTCAACAGAGGTATGATAATAAGAGGTTATTATTTACCTACCAGGCAAACATTTTACTAAGTCTACCCAACATACAAACCCCAACGGCATCTCTACTGAAAAGGATGCATGACACGACCATAGAGTGCCTTGAGGCTATTAAGAATCTGCAGTACGACACTTCTAGTTGGGACCCCATAGTAGTTCACATACTAATGCAAAAGCTGGACGCAGACACACGCCAGTCATTCAATGAATCCATGAAAAATCCAAGGGAAATGCCACCATTAAACGAGTTTCTGAAATTCATTGAAACCAAGTTCATGTCAATGGAATCGGGCACAAACACGAACCGCCCAAGAAACTTTAACAGTCCACAGTTAAACATTCAGCCAAAAACAGTTCATAATGCAACATATAGCAAGCCTAAGGTGCAGCAACAGACCGTTCAAGGGGGAACTAAAAACGTGCCGAGAACATTCCATAACAAACAAACATTTCATCATTCCTTTATAACTTGTCCGAAATGTAATAAGCAACACGGGCTCTATAATTGCAGAGAATTTTTATGTATGTCACCAGAAGAAAGGTTAAAGACCGCAAACAACCTACATGTATGTCTAAATTGCCTATTTAGTCATAACGGCGAAAAATGTTCGTCGGAAAAAAAGTGCAAGCACTGCGATGAGCCGCATAGCAGCATTTTGCATGAGGCGATTGGAGTTGCAAAATCGCGAACCGGCAGGGCTAATGTAGGTCAACAATTGAACACGCATTTAGCACATGACAACTCAAATGAGGTACTGCTAGCCACGGCCCAGGTCAAAACAATAGCCTATGATGGAACTACGATCATTTTACGCGCCTTAATAGACCAGGGCTCTCAGGTTAGCCTAATTACAGAAAATGCTGCACAAAGATTGCAGTTAAAACGAAACAAAATGAGCGCGGTGGTGTCAGGTGTTGGTGCTTCAGCCACCACCAAATGTAAAGGAGTGCTCCATCTTAAGTGCCAAGCGATTTATAATGACTTCAACATTAACATTAATGCACTTATTATGAAAACAATAACAAACAAACTGCCAAGTAAAACAGTAAATAAAGGTAGTTTTGAACATATACAACATTTACAACTCGCTGATCCTGATTTCAACATACCTCAGGATATAGATTTACTATTAGGAGCCGATGTATATTCCGAAATACTGTTAGAGGGGTTAATAAAAACAAACACGTCATCCATCATAGCACAACAAACACAATTAGGCTGGGTAGTATGTGGTAATTACAAAACGTTCAATTGCCATGTAATTGTCAACAACATTCAGGATCTTGCCCAATTTTGGGAACAGGAGTCTATGCAAGAAAACAGAGATGATTTGGATCCTGACAACAAGTGCGAACAGCTGTACAAAGAGACAACAACACGACTTCCTGATGGACGATACCAAGTTCGTCTCCCCCTCAAGGACAATTTTATTGAACACTTAGGAACATCGAAACCACAGGCCATCGCTCAATTTCAACAACTAGAGCGAAAGATGGCAAAAAATCATGCGTTTGCAAAAGATTATAAAGCTTTCATGGAGGAATACGAAGAAATGGGCCACATGGAGCAAGTCGAAAGCAACACTAGGAACAAAAACATGGAGTATTTTCTCCCGCACCACGGGGTTGTGCGGCCAGGTGCTATCACAACGAAACTTAGAGTTGTGTTCAACGCGTCAGCAAAAACCAGTTCAAAACACAGTCTTAATGACTTAATGGAGGCGGGACCGAATCTACAAAAAGATATCCTTAGCATCTTGCTGAAATGGAGACAATACAAATACGTCTTAACATCAGACATTGAGAAAATGTACCGATTTATAATGGTACATCCGGAACATCAACACTTACAGAAAATAGTGTGGAGGAACTGTCCACGGCAACTGCTAAGAGAATACCAACTACGTACAGTCACCTATGGTACTAAGGCCGCTCCCTTTCTAGCACTCCGAACACTTCAACAGCTAGCAATGGACGAAGGTGACAAGTACCCGGACGCTAAAAACATCTTACTCAACCAATTCTTTGTAGACGATGCGTTATTCGGAAAGGATACCATGGACGAGGCCCGAGATACAAGAGACCAACTTATACAACTATTGAAAGAAGGAGGGTTCAATCTCAGAAAGTGGTCGAGTAACGAACATCAACTGCTAGAAGATCTGCCAGAACATATGGTTAGCCCAGTCAGTTTAAGCTTTACAGAGGCATCAGCTTCCAAAGCATTAGGCTTGGCATGGGATCCGAAACAAGATGAATTTATATTTTCACCCACATTAAAAAACAAAAACAACATTGGCATTAACAAAAATTCGTCAAAACGGCAAATCTTAAGCGACATATCAACAATTTTTGATCCTTTGGGGTTGCTATCTCCAATAACAATCACGGCAAAAAATTTATTCCAACACATCTGGAAGTACAAAATCGAATGGGATGATACTGTTCCGGATGAAATAGAAAAGGAATGGAGAACACTAAAAACTGAGTTAACAAACATGCAACCTTTCAAAATTAACCGATGGCTAGGATTAGAAGCAAACAACGATTGGGAATTACACGCATTCTGCGACGCATCGGAAAAAGCGTCCTCGTGCGTAGTGTACAGCAAGGTTACAGAGGGAAAACAGCAACAAATTGCATTGGTTGCGGCAAAAACAAAGGTTGCTCCAATCCAAAAACAACAAACACTTCCCAGACTTGAGCTATGCGGTGCACAGCTGTTAGCTCAACTGGTCAAGAAAATAAAACATTGCCTCGATAAACCTAACATTAAAGTAACAGCATGGACGGACTCAATGATCGTGCTTGGCTGGCTAAAGGGCGATGTCTCGCGATGGAAGGCCTATGTCGGTCACAGAGTTCAGGAGATAACATCAGTAGTGCCCGCAGGGAGTTGGAAGCACGTAAGATCGGAACAAAACCCAGCCGACTGCTCGTCACGTGGAATACTACCTTCTCAGTTACACAAGTTTCCTCTGTGGTTTGATGGACCCGAATGGCTTAACAATGAAATCATCCCTGAAACATATGACACGTTTAAGACACCAAACATTGAAGTTAAAAAGGTGCATGCAGTTACGTCAAGAACTACTGAAAACATGAACTTTGTAACAGAACTCCTTAACAAGAACAGCTGTATTATGACTATAATACGCATCGTAGCTTGGGTTTCGCGTTTCATAACAAACACGTCACGAAACAATCGTCACAGGGAAGACGCAGCTATGAATCATACAAACATGAATGACGCGCCCGCGTCAAAACAATGTAATTTAACACTCGCTGATATTCGATGCGCCACTAACATAATTATTAAACATGTACAAAATGAACATTACGGACAAGAAATCCAAGATTTAAAAACAAAAGGAAGGGTAAGCAAAAATAGGGGACTTCAGAAACTTTGCCCTTACCTAGATGAAAATAACATTTTACGCGTCGGAGGGAGATTACAGAATTCAAACTTACCTGAAGAAACAAAACACCCTGTTATCATCCCAAAAAACAGCAAGCTGGCACATCTACTGATTGCCCGTGCGCATGTTATAACACTACACGGTGGAGCGAGACTAACTATGGCTACATTGAGACAAAAATATTGGATAACAGGAGGAAATAACACGGTTAAAAAATACCTGCAAGACTGTGTAAAATGTTGTCGCTTCAAACCATCGAAACAATACCAATTAATGGCCGACCTACCCAGTGAGAGGATAACGCAATCACCACCCTTCTATCACACAGGGGTGGATTTCACAGGATTTGTTAGTGTTAAACTAAACAAGGGTCGAGGCGTCAGAACGAGTAAAGGTTATGTCGTTGTATTCGTTTGCATGGCAACAAAGGCGGTGCATTTGGAACTCGCATCAGATCTAACGTCACAAACATTTATACTGGCTCTCAACCGCATGATTGGGCGACGAGGCTGCCCAAAACATATTTACTCCGACAACGGAACAAACTTTGTTGGAGCCGAAAGGGAGTTAGCTAAACAACTGCACATCTCACAAACATTTAACAACGACACTTTATCGAAAAGGAACACCGAGATGGGGATAGAGTGGCATTTTAACGCCCCAAGCTGGCCGACTGCGGGAGGACTTTGGGAGGCTGCAGTTAAGTCTATGAAATATCACCTAAAGCGTGTCCTAGGAGAGCAAAAGTTAACATACGCACCCCTAGATAAAAACCCCACTAACTCAAAAAGTACGAGTTTTGAGTTAGTGGCCTTATCGAATTCCTGACTCGAAGACCTATGCATCAATATAACTCGCGTAACGATACCTTCAACCATTGTTAAAAGATGGCGCTAAACGCTGCTTTACTTAAATGACCTTGCCCCGACAGGCGCGAGTACTAGTCCGCCATTTTTAGTTGTCTTCGGATTGGCGTAAGTGACACACGTTTGAATAGTGGCAGATTTTGAGTTGCTGGAGTTTACACGAAATTTATTGAGTAAGTTTCTTATTTATTTTGAGTTGATTGAGTTTTGCTGAAATTTCATTGTAAAAAGTAATAGTTAATTTTGATTTACGGGGGTTTTGATGATTTTATGTTGCAATATTTTTTTAAATATTTCGAGTTCCTCAGGTTTACATGAAAGTAAAAGTAAATTTCGATTTACCGTAGTTTTGTTGAATCTAACTTTAACTTTGTTTATTTTTGCCTGTTCAATGAAATTTGTAATTTTTAAAGAGAAAATAGGTTGTTTATGAAAGGTTCAATTTTTTTATTTTATTTGTTATACAGTAACTAAACACAGTACGTGCTTTTGAGGGTTTTTTGAGTTGGTTGACTTTACTTGATTCATTATTGAATTTGAATATTATTTATTTTTAGGATGATGACGGGGCGAGGAAAACTCATGGTACAAATGATTAACGAAGAAAAAGAGGATCCTGAGCAACCAGCAGCAACAGATGATTCAAGACCTATTACATCTCCTGGTATAGTAACGCTCAATAGTATTAACGAGCCTGAGTTGCCAGCTGAAGGAAGGTTAGCTCCATCACCGAGCATTTTAGAATCTTCTTTGAGTCTTAATGAGCCTACAAACGCTGAGGAACGACGACGAGCTCCTAAACGTCAGTATGCTACCTCGCCAGTTCATAGCGGCGATGAAAGCGATTTCGACGATTCCGATGCAGATCCGCACTATCAAGACCCTATTCCCAAAAGAAAAATAATTTTCTCTCCCTTGCGTAACTCGCCTATTTCACAAATGCCACGAACTCGCTCCATTTCGTCTTCGTCTAGCAGTTCGAGTTCATCAGGCTCGAGTAGTAGCTCGAGCAGTAGCTCTAGCAGCAGCAGTAGTAACTCAACGAATGAACATGACGATACTGGCCCTAATTGCGAGATTCAACGCAACGAAAATAACAATGCCGATAATAACTACGAGGATCACAATCTGGGTCAAAATATTAATCCAAGTGATGAGACTCTAGCGCAAGAAGGGCCAAAACAATGTAAAAAGAAACTAAGGCAACCGGAGACATGGAAGGTCAATATAAACAAAACCCTCAAAAATTCAGGCAAATCTTACAAGTCGAGGGGTAAACTAAAAAAAGAAATTCCTGCTCGCAAAATTCGACCACCTTGCGGAGAAAAGTGTCGTTTGAAATGTAGTACCAAGATCACCTTAACAACTCGTCAAAAATGGTTTGAAGCATTTTGGAAACTCGGTGACCTTCAGCGACAGAGGGAGTACATTGTACGACATACCCATGAAATAAAGCCCAAATACCGATACTCAAGTACGGAAAACTTCCGGGCTCTAAATACGGCCTTCTATTTTGAAGAAAATAACTCGCGCATTCGTGTTTGCAAGACCTTTTTTAAGGCCACGCTTGATTTAGGTGATCAAGTAATTAAAACAGCGTTAACCAAAAAGACGGAAGCTGGGTTTATAGAGGGAGAGTACAGAGGAAAACATAAAAATCATCCTACGATAGATCCTGTAGTTAAAGAAAGCGTTGTTCAATTTATCAACTCAATTCCACGGGTTGAATCGCACTATCTTCGAGCTCAGACTACTCGGGAATACATTCAAAGCGAAAGGTCATTAGCAGATATTTACCGGGACTATAAAAGCTTACGCCAAGCTAATGACTTGCCATTTGCTTCCGAATCAACATTTCAACGCATATTCAACTATCAATTCAACATTGGCTTTTTTAGCCCAAAAAAAGACTTGTGCGATTTGTGTGAGAGCTACAAAAATGCGGATGATGAAAAAAAATTGACATTGCAGCAAGCCTACGAACAGCATCTATTTGAGAAAGACCTAGCGCGAAGTGAGAAAGAAAGGGACAAGAAAGAATCAGATGCTATAGTAGTCGTTTATGATCTCCAGGCAGTAATGCCTATTCCTAAAGGGCAAGTGTCTCTTTTCTTTTACAAGTCCAGAATAAATTGTTTTAATTTTACCATAAGTGATTTGTATGCAAAGAATGTGGACTGTTTTTTCTGGGATGAAACTGAAGGAAAGCGTGGTTCAGTAGAAATCGGAAGCTGTGTTTTAGCTTTCATCGAAATGCTGCTCAATAATCATCCCACTGGAGACATAGATCTAATATTTTACTCAGACAACTGTTGCGGGCAACAAAAAAACAAGTACTTATTGTCTGCTTATGCCTATGCTGTGTTCAATATGAGAGTGAAGTCTATCACTCATAAGTTTTTAATTAGAGGCCATTCGCAAAACGAAGGGGATAATGTCCATAGTGTCATTGAGAAGCAGGTAAAAAGGCACATAAAATCAGGCCCTATTTATACACCACAACAATATACAACATTGATCAGGTCTGCCAAAAAATCTGGACCAGCATACAAAGTGCATGAAATGACACATGACCGCTTTTATGACTTAAAAGTGTTGCAAGAAGCTTGGGGTACAAATTTTAATACCGATGAAAGTAACAACCAAGTTAAGTGGCATGATATAAAACTCTTCAAAGTAGAAAAAGAAAGTCCAATGGCCTTTTTCTATAAAACTTCCTTTGCAGAGACTGAATTTAAAAAATGCTGGGTGAACAAGAGAAAGACTAGACGCACAGTAGAGTCAACACCTGGTAATACAATAAATTTGAGTTTGAGTAGAGCATACACAGAAAAAATTCGTTTGTCTGAAGCAAAAAAGAAAGATATTAAAGAACTTGTAGACAAAAATGTGATTCCGAAGCCTTACTATGATAGTTTTTACAAAAATGTTTTGTAATGACGTTGCCATTACAATTTTTATAGTAGAAGTAGGTAGACTAGTTTAAGAATTCTGTGCCATTAACAAATTTAATTGATTAGAGAGTACTGATTAAGAATAATAGACCAATAAATAAACTGTGATTTGCAATTTTAAGACTGTGGTAGGTACTATTACTTAAGTAAGTAAAACTAAGATGAAAATAGAGACTGCCTGAGAATTTTATAAAGACTGGTTGATTTTATAGTTTTTGGCTTTTATTAATGTTTGTTCAGAGGCTGTACTTATTTTAAGATTGTTCTGATAGTGCGTAAAGAGATAAGAATACTCAAATTTATATTTTTTTATGGGAGATAAGAGTTTTTTTTAAAGGTATTATTGCTGTGATTATTTAAAAACGCATAATTATTCATTATTGTACGTGTACGATCTCAATTTCATGAAAATGTCTAGTATTTAAGTAATAACTGTTATAAAAAGGACTTACCTAATATTTTATAACACTAATTATTGTATTTAGTTTTCTTTGTTATTCATTTAGTACTTAAATAAATAACTTTCTATTTGAGGACACATTTTATTTATTTCAACTATTTTAGATCTATAAAAACTAAAGCTTGCGTTCCTAAGATTAGCACGTTGCAATCACCCGTTCATAGCATAAGTAACTCAAAACCCCCGACAAAAAGTTATCTTATTTTTGGGGTGAAAAGTAACGTAACTCAATTTTATTTCAGATAAAGTAAAGTAACTTGACTTAGTACACAAAAAATTTGCTTACTCCCGCTGCAAAACTAGAGTAACTCAAAAATCCCGTTATTTTCCACGTTTTTAACTGATAAAATACAAATAAGCTAATTAAACAGCTTCAGAAAACGTTACTGAAGTGGACTGTATTTGGTTGTTCGTTGGAAGAATGAAAATACTGTCGTGATTCGTATCTTCAATTTTATTCCTTATTGTTATTACAACTGTATGTTATTACAATTGTAGAGCTGAAGACTGACTGTGTCCGACTGTGCCTCAGCCTCCAAACGGTCCGTTATTTATACAAGAACCGCTAGGCGCGAACAATGGCGCCCCTCTCTCTCAATGGCGCTCGGGTATGGCGTCATAGAAATGCCGTAATCATCAATATTATCTTACTTAAATCTACACAAATTATACATTTCCTTAATCTACATACTTAATTCTACCTAGGAAACATATAAACTGTAAAAAGGTTAACACAGAAATCTTATCTAACCTAGATTCCTCCCTACTTATGAGCTATCAAAACATGCATAATCTTACCTAATTGTCTACCTTTCCTCTAGTTCTCGTATATTACAGTAGTTCTCATATGTTTTGTACTCATACTTTAAAACTCACATGGAACCTACATCAATTATATTTTAACATTCACGTGTTATTTTTAGTACCACGAAAAGAGAAATTTACAAATAATAACTAACTAACGGGATATCTTATTTTCTCACGCCGATCCCGGTAATTACTTAATGTGTTTTGGGATAACGACAATAGTCCATTCAATGTTTTATTAAGGCGGCGTACGGGTCTGCAGACAATAAGCATTTATAGTTATTTATTTTTCAAAGCGGTAAACCTTTGACAAACGAGGCGTTCACCGTTACGGAGCCATTAAACATGGATTGTTTCTTTATTTTTACAAAATGCCGACAACGGTCAGGGTTATTGCTTCATTCAAAGATTCGTTAAAAAGACCCAAACACATGGTCGCCATAAACACCGTTATAGGTCTACGTGGGAAGCCCTTATGCTAAAAAATCACCACGCAACGTACAAAGCCATGCGTCCGTTACAGTTCTCCCCCCGGCGCAGCTCGCGTAGCCTCCTTTGTTGACACGACGACGAGCTTGCTCACGGGGCGTCGGAAGGTGCCAGTCCTGGTGCGCACCTCGACGACTCTGATGCCGCCATCCGGTCCGCGATGCGTGCGCTCGACGATTCCCATCGGCCATGTGTTCCGTGGCAGCGTGTTGTCGACCACGAGGACCACGTCACCGGCTTGAATGGGTCGCACGTCGTTCCGTGGCTCGCCGCGAGGTACCAACGTGGGCAGGTACTCGCGTAGCCATCGTCGCCAGAAGTGGTCAGCGAGCGCCTGACTAGCTCGCCATGTCCTCCGGTCGTCCTCTTCGCAGGGTCCTGTCGTCGGCAGCCCCTTAGACGACCCCAACAAGAAGTGGTTGGGGGTTAGGGCCTCGGGGTCGCTGGGATCCACACTGACGTGTGTCAGCGGTCGCGCATTGATCGAGAACTCAGCCTCAGTGAGCAGAGTCCTCAGTACTTCTTCCGCCGGCGCCTTCTCTCGCAGGGTCACGCTGAGCGCCGTCTTCACGGAGCGCACCATACGTTCCCACGCGCCACCTTGGTTGGGCGCGCCGGGAGGGATGAAGCGCCACTCCAAGCGATGCAGTAGCCCCTCATCTCGCAGGGCAAGCATCCACTCGGCGTAGGCGTGGCGTAGCTCCTGGTCGGCCCCGCGAAAGTTAGTCGCGTTGTCGGAGTACATCACTCTCGGCCAGCCTCTGCGCGCGGCCATTCGTCTCAGCGCCATGATTGCTGAGTCGGTGGAGAGTGAAGCGACAAGCTCGATGTGCACGGCGCGGGAGGTGAGGCACGTAAAGAGTGCGCCCCACCTCTTCTCTCGGCGGCGTCCTACCTTGACCATTATTGGCCCAAAATAGTCCACCCCACAGTTGGTGAACGGGCGGTGAAAAGGGTCAAGGCGGGCGTGTGGCAGGTCTCCTGTAGCTGGGGTTTGCGGCCTCGCCCGCCTCGTTTTGCAGAAGGCGCAGCTCCTCTCGACAGCGCGTACCGTGGGTCGCAAGTGAATGACCCAGTACCGCTGTCGCAGGTCGTTCGTCACACGCTCCCTATTGGCGTGGCCTGCAGCGCAGTGCTCCCGCAGCACGAGGAGCTTAGTCAGCTGATGACGGCCGTCGAGTATAATAGGCCGCTTCATCTCGGTCGGGGCGGGAGAGGCCTCGATCCGGCCCCTCACTCTTAGGACGCCGTTTTCCAGCACTGGATCCAGCCTGTACAATCGACTCGCCCTCGTGAGCGGGCGAGCAGACTGGATCTTCTTCATATCTTCCCCGAAGCTGTCCTCTTGTGCTTGTTTGATTAGTTCAGCCTCGGCGCGCTGGATATGATGATACTCCATCCTTGTTGCTCTTCGTCTGCAGATATCAGTGAAAGCGATCGCTCGAGCGACGGCTCTCACCAATACCTCATACTTTGAGAAGCGGGCCGGGTTCGGTAGCCAGCTATCTCGCTCCGTTTCTTCTCTCGTGTGAAGGACCTCCTCGTCCTCCTTGTCATCCGTCGACGTCGTGGGCCACTGCTCTTCTGGCAGGAGCAAGAAGTCCGGTCCTTGAAACCATCTATCCGTGGCGCAGATGGGCGTGTCGATGAGCCGAGTGGCGTCGTCCGCTACGTTGCTTGCAGTAGGCAGCCAACGCCACTCTTCTTTCTGGGTCAACTCTGCGATCTCTCCCAGCCGATGCGCAACGAATGGCGTGTAGCGTCGCACGTCGTGATGGATCCAGTGCACCACGGTAGATGAATCGGTCCAGTAGGTCGTCTGGCCGATGATGACTCGGTGCTCCCTTCTTATCGTCTCAGCGAGTCTTGCTCCAATCACTGCGGCTTGTAGCTCCAGGCGCGGTATAGTTTGCGCCCGACGAGGCGCCACCTTAGCTTTAGCGGCCACCAACACGACGTTCAGGCTCCCATCGACGTTTCTTATTCGCCAATAGGCCACAGCTGCGTAGGCTTGCTCGCTGGCGTCGCACAGTATGTGTAAGTCGACGCGTTCATACTTTTGCGTCACGTAACAGCGCGGTAGTCGCAGCTGAGCGAGTTCAGTCAGGCGAGCGAGCCAGGAGGCGAAGAGCTCGTTCTCTTCCTCGGGGATTTGCTCGTCCCACGTCGTCTGAAGGCGCCACAAGCTCTGCAGTATGATCTTCGATCGTATTGTGTAGTGGCTCAGCAACCCAAGCGGGTCGTATATGGACATCACGGCGCTGAGGGCTTCACGCTTAGTCGGGGCGCGCGTTCTCGCTCGTACTTCAGCCGGGACTCGGTTCATAGATGTGTTGAACCCCAGCTCATCGCGCTCCGCGTCCCAATGCAGCCCCAGAATCTTGCTCTCAGGCTGCTCACCCCCCAATTGTGTAGGAGAGGTGGCGTGCAGCTCGGTGGGCACGTCGCGTAGCACCGTCTTGTTGCTGGAGCTCCAACCTCGCAGCGTGAACCCTGCGTGCGCGTGCACTGCTCTCGTTTCCTCTACTGCCTTCCGTGCTTCTTCAGCGTCTTCATAGCTGGCCACCAAATCGTCCATGTAGTGACTTCCTTTGATGGCCTCCAGCGCCCGCGGGTACTCCTGCCCATGTACGTCTGCGTTGTGGTTGCGAACGTAATGGGCCATGTACGGGGAGCTCGCGGCGCCGAATAGCATACTGGTCATCTTGTATTTCCTCGGCGGCTCTTGTCGGTCGTCACCTCTCCACAGGAACTGTTGCGCTGGTTGGTCCTCCGGCCTTATCCTGATTCTCAGGAACATCTCCTGCACGTCTGCTGTAATCGCTACCACCTTCTCTCGGAACCTAAATAGGATTCCTGGCAGCGACAGCAGTAGGTCGGGTCCCTCCAACAGTTCGTCGTTTAGGCAGACGCCGTTGCTCTTCGCTGCTGCGTCGAACACTAGCCTATGTTTGCCGGGCTTGTTCGGGTTCTGCACGGCGAAATGTGGCAGATACCAACAGATGGCATTCGCTCGCTCCGACCCGTCGCATGGCGTCGCGTACCCTTTGTCCAATAGGTTGTTAACCTGCTTGGAGTACTCAGCCGCGAACTGTGGGTTGGCGTCCATCTTCTGCTCGATCTTCTTCAGCCGGCGGAACGCTTGATTGTAGCTAGGCGGCATAGTGACCTCGTCTCGTCGCCATGGCAGCCCAACCTCGTACCCGGTGTCAATCTTCCTGATTGTCCTTCCGACTATGTCGATGGCCCGTTGATCGCTCGCCTTGACTCTCGGCCTTCCTTGTATGCCGAGCGCGTCGATCCTGAAGTGGGCTTCGACTAAGTCGTGGAGTTCCTGGCTGCATGCACCCGTAGTTCGGTTGGGCTCGTATACATGCAGCACGTTCCCTTCTTTGATGATGGTCTTGCGTGGTGCGGTTCCGTGCACCACCCATCCGAGTTGCGTTCTTGATGCTGCCGGTTGGTTAGGGCCGCCGATTCGGAGCTCGCGGGACACGATGCACTCCCAGTGGTCTGTACCCACTAGAAGCCCGGGGCGCGCCAGTTCGTAGCACACCTCTTCTGGGGTCAGGTCCCTCAGGTGCTCGTAATCCAGCAGCGTGTCGGGAATGGACTGTTGGTGAAGCCGGAGATCCTTCATGGTCCTCGCTCTGACCCTGTAGCTTTCGTCACTCTTCAGTCCCTTCACGTTGATATTCACTACTTGGCTGCCCATATCTCGCTGCGACATGTTGACCCCGCTCAGGTGGAGCGGCCGTGATGGCCCTTCTGCCCCGACGCTCGCCGCCAGTGCTTCGTCCACTAGGGTGATCGTGGCCCCTTCGTCTAGGATTGCGTAGGTCTTGACCTCCCCCCGTGGTCCGGACACGATGACAGGGCACATCTTGAGCAAGACTGCCCGTGGCCCGGTAGCGGGTTGGGTAGCCACAGACAGGACCGCTTCCTCCTTCCGTGGTTCAGCCTTCCCCATGTCTTCCGTCTGCGCTTCGCGTACCGCTTGATGGAGCGTCGCGTGATGCGGGCGGCGACATTGATCCACGCCGCACAGCTGCGCCTTGCAACTTATGCGCCTGTGTTGCTTCTGGGCGCATTTGAAGCAAATCTTATTAGATTTAAGAAAGCTCCATCGCTGCTCTACCGTTAGCGCCTTGTACTGCGGACACCGCGTCAACAGGTGGGCTTGCTCGCACTTAGGGCACTTGTCCTTTTCTTCTTCCCTTCCCTCGGTCGTAGTGAACACGCTCGCCTTCTTCTTGAGTGTCATGATGGGTCGAGTTTCCTTTCTCGGTGCGGCGGCGCTTGTAGACGGAGCGTACGTATATCGTAACGCTCGGTCCGCCTCTCGCATTAGAAACCGTGACAGCACGACGATTTCCGGATCCGTTGTCCCTTCTTGATCGTAGGCGTAGTCACACCAGCGGGATCGGAGATGCGGGCTGAGGTTGTCCAGTACTTCCCGGGTCATAAAAGGGTTGAACAAGTAACCTCTTCGATCGATTGTTTGCAGTACGCAAATTATGTTCTGTAGCTTGACAGCGAAACTGTTGAGTTCTGTGGCCGATGTACCAGGTTTTGGAAGCTTCTTGAGGTCATCCAGTGCCCGGTCGATGATGACTTCCGGTCGTCCGAAGCACTGCTCAAGAGTCTTCATAATGACGCCTGGATCAGTGGCCGTATGTAGAAGGGCGGCCACGGCGTCTCTTGCTTCTCCTTTGAGGCAGCTTCTCAGCCTTTGTACGTTCTCGGCTGCTGTAACCTGGTACATATCTGTCGAATCTCGTACAGCCGCCTTGAATGGCAGCCACTCGTTGGCCGCTCCGGAGAATGTAGGTAGCTCCGTGTGCCTAGGCCTAGGTCGGGCCATTTTTTCTAGTGTTGCTGCCAAGTGCTCAATGCTGTCCTTTGCTCTTATGGGGGTCGGCGATCTCGTTCTAGACACGAAGCGTATCTGTTTGGATTCTCTTGGTCCCTCCTCCCCCCGTGAGTTGAGGGGGTTCGTCCTCAGCCATTCATCCACCATTTGATGAGGCTCTTCGCGTGGACGAGAGGGCTCTTGTTCCTCTTGTACGCTTTCTTCATCGTTGATCGCTGACACCTCCACTGCTAGTCTCTTCTTGACTAGCTCTTCTTCCAGTGCCAGTTGCTGGGTCCGGATGGCTGCTAGCTTCTCTGCAGCCTCCAGTTCCGCTATCCGTAGCCTTGTTGTGACGCTTGTCGTCGACCGTTGCGACCTCATTGTCCTGGTCGGTGACGTCATTCGCTGTCGGATCGCGGTGTTTGTCGTCTGTGCACTGGAAGGCCCCGCTGCGCTGTTGTGTGCCATTCTCGGAAATGGTGATGCTGGTGGGTCCGGTGAGAGTCTTCTTCTTCGCTCCCGTTCGATCAGCTCCGCTTCCTGGCGGCGCGCCTCCTCTTCTTGGACGCGTCGCGCTTCCTGTTCTTGGATGCGTAGCTGTTCTTCTATCTCGGTTGCGTCTCCCTGGCTCCTTGTGAACACCATCTTGAGTATAGCCGCACGTTCGGTTTGGCAAGGCGGGTTAGTACCTCTTCGGTTCGGTACTTCAGGTGAAACCGGTCGGCTCGGTTCGGTAAGCCGGTCGGGTTCAGTTGTGTTGAAGCCGGTCAGGTTCAAGACCGGTTAGGTTCGAAACCGGTCCTGTTCCGTACAGCTTTGTTCTTACCGCAGATCTTCTTACTTCGTCTGCGGCTCGGTGACAGCCGGGTTCCTTTCTTCGCTCTTGCCGCAGATCTTCGTACTTCGTCTGCAGCTCAGTGGTTCTGGTTGCAGCGGGTTCTTCGTTCTTGTATCCGCTGCTTGATGGACCAGACTGTAGTGGGCCTGGTTGCCGCTGGTTCTTGGTTCTTTATCCGAGCTCGTAGGACCAGACTGAAGTGGACTGTATTTGGTTGTTCGTTGGAAGAATGAAAATACTGTCGTGATTCGTATCTTCAATTTTATTCCTTATTGTTATTACAACTGTATGTTATTACAATTGTAGAGCTGAAGACTGACTGTGTCCGACTGTGCCTCAGCCTCCAAACGGTCCGTTATTTATACAAGAACCGCTAGGCGCGAACAATGGCGCCCCTCTCTCTCAATGGCGCTCGGGTATGGCGTCATAGAAATGCCGTAATCATCAATATTATCTTACTTAAATCTACACAAATTATACATTTCCTTAATCTACATACTTAATTCTACCTAGGAAACATATAAACTGTAAAAAGGTTAACACAGAAATCTTATCTAACCTAGATTCCTCCCTACTTATGAGCTATCAAAACATGCATAATCTTACCTAATTGTCTACCTTTCCTCTAGTTCTCGTATATTACAGTAGTTCTCATATGTTTTGTACTCATACTTTAAAACTCACATGGAACCTACATCAATTATATTTTAACATTCACGTGTTATTTTTAGTACCACGAAAAGAGAAATTTACAAATAATAACTAACTAACGGGATATCTTATTTTCTCACGCCGATCCCGGTAATTACTTAATGTGTTTTGGGATAACGACAATAGTCCATTCAATGTTTTATTAAGGCGGCGTACGGGTCTGCAGACAATAAGCATTTATAGTTATTTATTTTTCAAAGCGGTAAACCTTTGACAAACGAGGCGTTCACCGTTACGGAGCCATTAAACATGGATTGTTTCTTTATTTTTACAAAATGCCGACAACGGTCAGGGTTATTGCTTCATTCAAAGATTCGTTAAAAAGACCCAAACACATGGTCGCCATAAACACCGTTATAGGTCTACGTGGGAAGCCCTTATGCTAAAAAATCACCACGCAACGTACAAAGCCATGCGTCCGTTACAGTTACCTTTACGAATCTCTCATTAGATCTTTGATATCTTTCTTATATACCCTAAAAACAGTTTTTCGTCATTTCTGAAAAATGAGGTTTTTTGAGTTGCCGGAGTCTTCATCTAGGGGTGCGTATGAAGAGTTTTTAACACTGCTTACTCAAATAGAAGCCTGCATGAACTCTAGACCACTTTGCCCTTTAACGGAGGACGTGGACGATATTGATTATCTTACTCCAGCACATTTTTTAATTGGCCGACCAGTGACATTCTTACCAACGGAAAATTTCGAAAAACAAAACATCAACATTCGACATAGGTGGCAGTTACTCAACAAAATGAAACAAGGGTTTTGGACCAGGTGGTCGTCAGAATACCTGCAACAACTTCAAGTTCGTAGTAAATGGCTAAACAAAACAAATAATTTATCAATAGGGGATATAGTCTTGATCAAAGAAAACAACCTTCCTCCTGCGAAATGGGCACTTGGGCGAATACAGGAAGTTCACCCGGGGAGAGACAATCTAGTCAGAGTTGTGACAATGAAAACAAAAACAGGGCAACTTACAAGACCAATAACAAAATTAATTAAACTCCCAATACCTGAATCGCATATAGAAATACCTGAGACCACCACCAATGACAAAATCTGCACTGAAAAACAAAAATCGACAAAAAATTACACCAACAGGAAACAACGAGTTAAATCAAATAATATAAGTTCCAGCCTGCTATGTATACTCTTAACATTACTGACATTATTTAAGCCCACATATCAAAGCAACGACGCCATAAACATCACACCGTTTGAACCAAATAGAGCAGTGTACTTTGACAAAATCGGCAATTTGCAAAGCGTACATGATGACTGGAAGATTGTTACCTACTATAATATGACGTCGTACTGGCAAGGCATGGAAAACATACATAGAGTTGTAAAACACCTGGGCGAAAGGTGTGAGCAATTTGCATACCAAACGATGTGCAAAACAATTATGACTGAATTCAAACAGGAACTCAACGAACTTGATCATAACAATTACATGTTGGAAACACATCATGGACAGACAAAGGGACGCGTTACCCGAGGACTTGTCAATGGAATAGGTTACCTTGCAAACAGCCTATTTGGCGTGCTAGATGAAAGGTTCGCAATACAATATAAAAAGGACATAGAAACATTGCAAAACAACAGAGATCACTTATTGAACCTAATCAAAGGTCAAACATCAATCATGGAGGCACATAATAACATTTTAAAGAGAAATGAAGAGACGATGAACACTCAATTTAATCTCTTAAACCAACATCTTAACGCTACCGAGAACTATTTACAAAAATTGGGAAATGATGTTGAGCAAGAGGAAGCTTTGAACTATTTTAACACCATGGCTCTGACTAGTTCAACAATTCTGTCTAAACTACGCCACATCCAACACATGCTCTTAGACACAGCTATTAACATTCACCATGGTCATGTAGACACCAGACTTTTACCGCAGAACCAGCTCTTTCAGGAGCTCAACATTATCTCTGGGCAGTTGCCACAACAATTATCGTTACCCGTTGACAACATTCAAAACCAATTAGCTGACATATAAAAAATACTAGAAGTAAAATCCAGATTGTTTGATAAATATTTTATCATCGAAATTACACTACCATTAACAGGCGACACTCCATTCACTATATATAAAACAGTTCCTATTCCGATGATAAAAAACAACAAACATTCACTTACAATGAAAACAAATTCAGAATATGTTGCAGTGAACATAAGAAAGGAGACATATATGCAGCTCACAGACAGTGACCTGGAACATTGTATTAAAATTGAACCAAGTACATATGTATGTTCACTAAACAAACCAACACGTAACATGAGAAATCATCAAATTCCATGCGAAATTGGTGCAATAACAAACATTACATTATCAAAATGTATCTATACATCCGAATCCTGCAACAATAAATGGACACCATTACGAAATCCTAACACCTGGCTTTATGTCTGCTGCACGGATTGCCAACTCCAAATCATCTGTGAAGGACGTATGACTACTAAGGCAATACATTTAACGGGAATCTTAGAAGCCAAGGAAGGATGTATAATTAGAAACAACGAAGAAACATATTACACTCAAGTTAACTACGCAAACAAAATCTATGTCAGCCCGGAAATACCACTAATTGATCTAGAAGACATCAACAATTTAACGTCTGTCCAGCCACTTGATTTATCAACTGGACAACAGAACACGCAATTTGTAAGAAACAATTATGAAAAACTTCATAATTCGTTGAAAGAATTGGAAGATCAAACGAAACAGGCTGAAATGTCGCAACACGATGTGCACCAATACATCGTATCATATTCTACGATGGGACTTCTGATCTTGTCAATAGTCGTCGCGGGAGGAGCCTACGTGTACTACAAACGCTGCGGCAAGGTCACCGTCAGCGCGGCCGCCGGCGCGTCCGCCAGTTTACCGCCGCGGAAGCCACCAAGAGCTGAAGCAACCACTGAAAATATTGAACTCACCTACGCGAGACCTCATTCTTTTAACATTTGACTTATATTCATTTTTTTAGTCACATTGTTTTAATTTAATATTTTTTATTTACACTGGGAAAATATTATTCAATAAGTTATCTTTATTATTACCTTTTGCCCCGCCAAGATGTACGGTTAGCAACCGCACATTGTACTTTGGCCTAGTTAAAATACTGCAAATTTTGTTAATTTATAACATGTAGCATCGGCACGTACGCAAGTACGTCAGTCTTCGGTTTGTATCGAGCTCGCGCAACATTCAACATTTTTATAACATTTTTACAACATTTTTCTATAATTTTATTATTACATTATTTTAGTGCAATTGAGTATTAAATACCTTTTTAACATTAACATTTATTTTATTGAACATTTAACATTAAGTGTAAAGGCTCCTGCCCTTACAGATACTAAGCTATAGTTTTAAACAAATTTCCAAATTTTGTCAACTAGCCAATTATTGTTTATGACCGTTACCTGTGCGTTTCAAGCTTAGTAATTAAAAGCATTAGAAATTCTTATTTAGAACACTAAGTACTTATTCCAAACCTATGAATTGAGAACTTATTTGAATTGAAGATATACATTATGTATTTTGAATTTATGTATTTTTACTTCATGTATTCCAGTCATATGTATTTTGAATATATATCATACGACTGGAATTTATGATATGTATCTTAACTGTCTGATACGTTTTCACGGCCAGCCCGCAATTCTAAATCAATTTAGAAGAATTATTCTTAATTTTTAATTCTATTTAGAAGTACTTAGTTACTTGGGTATTTTTTAAGTCTTCATGTGATACGCCGACTTATTTACTTATTATAACAAATATTTTAGGTAAGATTTTTCGATTGTCGTACTTGACTTTTCTAATGGATTTTATTTCTCTTTAGGATTACCTACTGAAGATGTATGAAGTATAATCACAATATCAATGATGGATTTAATTACCATAATAAATATTTTGGAAGGCAACGAAATAGGTGACATTAATGCTGAACTAAACGATGGGAGTATACATGGTGCATGTACCACCAGAACCTATCCAACACGAAAACTTAGAAAAAGATGATTCTAGCGAATCTTACGAATTATTAAACCTCGATCAACAAAATACCGCTAGTGTAGATATAATTAAAAAACCCGAATGTAGCACATCAACCCCTCAAAATGAAGATAATCAAGAACCCGGCTGCAGCACATGGGGTAATTTTAATACAGAAGAAAGACCTCAAGACGGCAGTAGCCAAACGAATCAAGAACCCGGCTGCAGCACATGGGGTAATTTTCACACAGAAGAAAGACCTCAAGACGGCAGTAGCCAAGAGAATCAAGAACTTGGATGTAGTTAATTGAGGAATACTGATAATAATTTAATTTTCGTCGAAAGTCAAAAAGGTGGTAAAATTTTAACCGATTTTTAGGTGAAATTTGACGTAGTTAAACGGAAAGGATCCAACCCTCACTATGGGCGAAAATGAGTTATGTATACCAAAACACTTTTTGTAGTTCAAACTTTAATATCACAAAAACAATCCAAGTAAAATTCCAACGCATCATGTCATAATGACGTTACGTTACCAACCCACATATATGGCAGGTCATTATTTTTTTTATTGACAACGCTCCAAGCTACTTAGATTGTTATCGAGAAAATCATATAATACCAAATCACGTATTACTAAAACGATCCAAACTACTTGGATAATTGTTATTCAAAAGATACAATTAAACGAAAACAATTCATGTGACATGGATTGTTTTCGTTTTATTCGAAATCATTACGTATAGTGACATAATGAAACATCGAAAACGAGCCATCTTACATGGATCGTTACCGCTTATTTAAATTGCTTCATTAAAAATGACTGAGCTAAATATCGAAAACGAGCCATCTTACATGGATCGTTTTCGCTTATTTAAATTGCTGTATTAAAAATGATTGAGCTAAACATCGATAATGATTCATGATATGTGGATCCTTTTATGGTAGTTCATTGTGTGACAAGATTAAAATATTGAACCGGAAACAAGGCACTTGAATCCTATTTTTTTAAATACTTTATTCTTTAGATTATATACAGAATATAATATTATTAGCTGATTGTTTGGACATAAAGCAATCATTTGAGTTATAGAAATAATAAATAATATTGAATTTTGAAGGTATTATTTTTAAGTTACTTTGCAACATTGATTTCCTTCATTTCATTCAAGTTCGTACACGTTCATTGTCTTGCCGTCGGTCGTATCGTGATTAGATTGTGGTCTTGGTTTTTTAAAGTAAAAATTCATTGTGTAGCAAATTAATATGAACAGGATTGAAAAGATTATAATGAACGCGTTGGGGAATTCAAGCACCCACACGGATCAACAAAGCTCGGCGTGTAAGTAAAAATAATACATTAACCTAACCTAAAAACATTTTACTATTATGCCTTGCAACTTATTGCTTTAATGCTTATCCTTCTTTTAGCTATCAATAACCCAATGGTGCTTCCGGTAATGGATATCTTAAATAGTACTGCGGAAAGTGATAACGCTATAAGCGATAGTAAGTATTATCCTAATATTACTTTCATTACTTTTCTTGCCGTCAATAATATTGCACTTTTTTATAACTGCTTATTTTTTTACAAGCATTAAATTATTATGGGGTGTTTTGCAGAGGTTGATTGCGTAACAGTACTCCCAATAACAGTTGCTGTAACATCTAATTCTGGTGAGGAAAATAATGATGCTTTATGCAGCGGTAAGTTTTTTACTAGTAAAATGTTTGTAAAGCACGTCTATAGTTTGCCAACTTTATAATGTTTGCATGATTTTTTGTAGAATCACCAGCGGCTCCGTTATACTCGCCTTTAACCCCGTTGGTTAAAAACAATATACATCATGCTGAAATCATTTCTGAAAGTAAGTTTCTTCTTTTTATTATCATTATAGTGTGAATAGTAAATCATGACAGAAAATAAAATGTTTGATATTTTTTATCTCGATAGATATAAAAGAAACATCATCTCCTCTTCGAAGTATGTCTCCAGATACTCTAGATCTATTGCAAACATTGAATGGTGAAAATGAAGAAGAGAGGTACATAGTTCCAAATGTACTAGACAATGAACAGGAAACTGATTTCAGTGCAGATACTGATTCGGATTACGTGCCAGATAGCGTAGAAAATAGTGATAGCGAAAACTTAACACTTAAATCGAAAAAATTTAAAGTTGTAGCTGTGGTGCATAATAACAAAGACAATCAGGAAATTTGTGAAATTAGTCGAAAAGCTCTTTATGACATTAGACCATGCAATAATAATTCATTCCTGAACTCGATCACCAATATAGATACTGATGAAGCAGCGGAAAGTAACATTGTAGAAGAAATAGAAATGTATTCCGATCAAAATAAAAACTCGATCACCAACACTGATACTGTTGAAGCAGCTGAAAGTAACATTGTAGAAGAGGTAGAAATGCACTCTGATAAAAATAGTCCAGAAATTCCACGTGGTCGCCCTAGAAGAGGGCGAAAACGTCTTCACAAAGATCACACCATTATACAAAGAAAAGAAAGAAAATATGCGAACTTACCTTATCACAATAACAAAAAACTTATTGAACCAAAAATATTTAAAGATTATGTTTGTCACTGTAAAAAAAAGTGTTTCAACCTTATTGGGAAGGAAAAACGACAAGAAGAATTCGAAAAATATATTAATTTGGGGTCCTATGAGGCTCAGTTATTATATATAGTGAATTACGTTTCTGAAAGACCAAAAAAAAGATCATACAGCAGTAATGATAAGAATACTGACAAACATAATCCGAAACAGTTCAGTCGCATTTACACTGTTGGAGGCACTCAAGTATGCCGTGAAATGTTCGTTAACAATTTTCAAATTACGCCAAAAAAAGTAGACGAATGTCTGAAAAAATTTCGGAAGGGTATGATAAAAGATGGAAGAGGACAGACTGGTGGCCAGAACAAAACTACTGAGGAAGACATTGATTTTATAAAAAAAGTTATTGACTCTCTACCGAAATATGAATCTCATTATAGACGAGAAACAAATAATGGTTGTCAGTATTTAAAATTGGGGACGACTGTGCCAAAAATTTATGAATTATACGTAGAACAATATAAAAATGCATATGGGGTAAGCAAAAAGCCAGCAAGTATTGGTACACTAAAAAGTATATTTCATAAGTTTTTCAACTTGCGTTGCAAAACCTTAAAAAAGGACACTTGCAATAAATGCGATACGCTGCACATAAAATTAGCCAATGCTACCGAAACTGAAGCTGCCAAATTTCAAAGAGAAAAGCAGGAACATCTTGAACGAGCTGAAACCTTAAGAAAAACTATGAATGAAGATCTAAAAAAAGCGACCACGGACGAGAGTTTTGAATGCCTAACTTATGACATGGAAAAGACTCTTCCACTGCCCCGGATTCCCACTAGTATAGTGTTTTATAAACGCCAGTTATGGCTTTATAACTGTGGAATACATGCAGGATCTACGGATAACGGCTACTGCTATGTGTGGCTTGAAGGAGAAGCTGGTCGAGGGGCACAAGAAGTTGGGTCTTGCCTCATAAATTACATAAAACACAAAATGGGTCCCAAGGAACACCTGGTATTATGGAGCGATTGCTGTGGGGGACAAAACCGAAATATAAAAATGGTTTTAATGATGAAATCCGTGCTGAGCTCCCACGCCACTCTCAAAACTATAAAACTAAAGTATCTGGAATCAGGCCACACGTTTCTTCCCAACGATACTGATTTTTCCAAAATCGAAAGTCAACTCAAATATCACGATAGAATTTATACTGCTGAAGAGTATTTAAATGTTATAAAAAGCTGCAAGAAAAAAAAACCATTAGAAGTTTATAAAATGAAGACAAACGATTTTTTAAGCACCAATAAGATAGAAAAAAAGATAGTTAACAGAAAAATTTGTGTTACTAAGAATAAAGTTAACTGGCTAAAAACAAAAGAAATACTGATCGAAAAAGAAAAACCATACTCTATATTTATGAAAACAACAGAAAGTGAAGAGTTTCAGGAGCTAAATATAGAAAAAAGAGTTAAAGGAAAATCTTTAGAAATTTTGGAAGAAGATTTAACTTTGTTATGGCCAAATGGTAAAGAGATTCCGCAGGCTAAATTGGATGACCTTAAATCAATGTTTGATTTAATACCAAAAGATTGCTTACCTTTTTATAAATCACTCAAAGGAAATGAAAATATTATGGATGATGTTGATGGTTACGGCGATAGGATTGATTTTCCCATTGAAGATGAGAATGATGATTAAATTTAAGCAAAAAATATAGACTTTACTTAATTTTGAAGACATATTATTTGATTTTTTTAAATGTTTATTCTTTTTTATGAGTCTTATGTCTTTTAATAAAAATGTTCATTTTAGTGTTTTTTTGATCTAAGATCTATACACTAACTAAGCTAGTAATTATGGTAGTAGTGATTGAAAATTAAAGATATATTAGACTACATGAAGTTTTATTTTCTAAAACATACAAATCTGTCATTATTCCTTATAAATTTTAGTGTTTTTGTTCAATTATATAGTTTGGATTCTTTTGGCTAAATATGTTTATTACCCCGGAATTTTGAAATAATATTTTAACGAAAAGGATCCATCGTCATATTTTTGCTAATATCTCGAAAAATATGTCATGATGTCGGACTAGAGATTAATAAAGTAAAAAAATATGGGTATGTCCTTTATTTAAAATCAACCCCAGAAAGTTAAAGTTGAGAATCAAAGACGAAACACGATCTGAACTTAAAACTTGAATAACTCAAAACTAACTCTGTGTGGGATGGATCCTTTCCGTTTAACTACGTCCAATTGATTGTCGGTAATTGGTATCCAATTTTGCAATTGAAGGAGCCACCATATTTAAGAGACTTTCAATATCACTGTTACTCTCGAAAAGCATCCAAAATACCACTGTTTAAAATTTAATTTGCGATCTTTGGCTTTAAAAAACGGTCGCATCCAAAGTGTTCTGCGTTTGCGTCTCCGTAATAATAGTACGAGCAACATCGTACTGGCCAACAACAACGCGTCCTCTTGTGAATACATTTCGAAAGAAACTGCCCAAGTAGCACTGGGGGTTCTATAGCGGTTGAGTAATGGGACACATTTATTCTTTAAGCTGTCTATGTAAGCAGTATAAGAGTTCTGTAGCACTCTATACAGCCCTTATACCACCGGTTTGGGCACAAATTATTCAGCCTTTAAGTTCACTAAAGGTATACAGTAGCAGAATAGTAGCACTTTAATGGCAGTTTAGGAGAGAACAGTGGACTTAAAGCTGATCAACAGCAAGATATAAGATTCCGTATGGTACTTCATACAGACAAGAGAGTTATAAAAAGTAACGAGTGAACAATTATACAGTCTCTATAGTAATTATCGCTCACAAGTGTACCCTAAAAACTACTAGTAGGCCACTTTTTCTCCAAATTATCACTTGAGTATCACATTTTGTAATAAATATTTATTTTTAAATTATTACTACGCGCAACATCTGGTCATGCGAGTATTTAGTGAATTTTTCATGTGACTTATTTAATATTACTGGTAAGTACTTGTGTTTATTATATTCTATTGTGTTAATATTATGGGTATTGTAAATTTATTGTAAAGTATGTACATATTTAGAGTTAAAATTTTCACGCGCCTCAGGAATAATCCCTTTTTATCAAAAAAATATATCTAAATAACCGGGGACGAACAATGCTATTTTTCATATTTGTGTTTATAAGGCATCTAAATCAGTCTATGGCTTTTTATTTGAACACTTACTACAAAATTAATCACGAAAACTCCGTAGTATGTGATAAAACCATAATTAATTAAAAATATTATAGGTTATGAGTGAACAAAATGGTGGCCATTTTTTTCAATTACAGTGAACCATTGTAGTTCCAAATTAATGCTGTGAACTCTTTCAAGTTTCACATGTGTACCATTATAATGTCGTGAGCTCTAGAAAGGTTCACATGTGTACCATTATAATGTCAACATATCTGGGTTAGGCTCATATTCAGCCCTGGGCTGTTATGCAGTTCTTCAATAGTTCACGATTTTCCCCTTTTAGATATTTTTTAGCATACTAAATTTTAGAGATCCGCATTGAAAATGTAAATTTTCTTTGAACACCTACAACAAGTTAGTGTATAGTTTTCGATAGTAAATGCAGTAGATTGTATGATTAGTTTTAATAGGCGAGTAGGTATTGTTAGAATCCGGGCTGATTTAACTTACAAAAATATATTTATATTAGGAAGTTCAAATTAAAACACTCCAAGCAGTGTAGTAGAGCTCTCCACTTACATAGGTATTTTGCACTTCATCCTCAAACTAAATTATAGGTACATAAATATACTTATGTCTACCTATCTATCCACTCAAATGACCGATCCATTATTATGGCGGTATACGAAAACTTTAAAATGTATAAATCCATTGTAATGGATAAGATTGTTTGGGAACAGCGCACTCTGTTCTATTTCTTCTTAATCTTTTGAGCATTCCTTGTGAGAGGTGCACGTAAGGGTATAAGTGAGAGGTACAAGCGAAACCGAGATGGCACTAAACTTCGCTGTTCGGTTGCGGTTTGCTTGTTTGTTATTACCTAGTGTTAACAGTTGTAAAATAAACACGAAGTAAATCGAACGCCACGTTGCTTATTGCTGTCGTTAACGTCATTGTTTCTTAGGTAGGGTACCTAACTTTACGTTAAATAATATTTTAACTTAACAGTTATTACTCAGTGTGTTTTGTATTATTTAATATTTTTGTGGTGTGTTGGTGCAGGCAAGGTTTGTAGGTATATCTGTGCAGTTTACTTGTGAATTTCAAATGGTAGAGGTCAACTCCAGATTCAATGTAAATAGCAGTATGATGGATGGACAACGATGGTTTCGATATTGTTGATGGCGAGATCGATAATCTGCAAATACAACTACTCGTATATCGTGCGTGTAGACTATTAATAAATTTTAATAAATTTCAGTTTATGTTTATTTTCTTGCTGCTTACAGAGTATATTTAATGTAGTATGATAACTAATTTAATTATTTTAATGGTTTTTTTAGACCATGCCGTTCAAGATAGTCCAAACACTAGAAAAAGGGCGACGTAGACTAAGTATTGTACCTTCAATATGGGAAGAAAATGGGAAGCTATTTTGGCCATCAGAAAAAATTAAAAACCGAGCGCGTCTAGTAAGAGACGAGTCATCATTTCCAAGTCCAAACTGGGACATTCTAGACTGTTCAGTCAAACGAAATAATATTGAGACCTACATGGCAGCGCAGCAAGAAATACAGATTATGGAAAATCAGACGGATACTGACAATGAAACCCCAGCAACAACAACTTGTAACCGATCAGCGCCAGTGATAAACAACTTTGAAGATATGGTTCAAAATTTAGTAAGTACGCTGTTTTAGTTTGTATCTATTTATTTGATCACAAAACCACCTTGCTACATCTATACAGACCTACCTAAAACAGCGTAACTTCACTCACTCACACACTCACTAAGTGCGTCAACATTTAGCGAGTGTGTGAAGTTTCGCTGTTTTACACACAAGTGGCGTGTGGCTGAGGCATTGTTTTTGTATTGTGGACGGTTCCCCATTGATAAATACATTCATCAGTAACTTAACATTATTACATAGTGGAGTGGTGAATGAGTGTAGTGTTTGTGTAGTTGTGTGTTTGCATGAGTGTGAGTGTGCGTGCATGTGGGTGCGTGCGTACGTGTGTGGCAATTAGAGAAGGAGCAGGGAAGGTGCTAGTTATATTAAGGGGCACAAAATGTTTTCTGTTTCGTCATAGGTCAGGTTCCGAAGCTTTGCCTTTATAGTAGATACAACCTTTTAAGACTGACACCGGGTTTGCCGGGTTGATCGTCAAACTTATATTCCACTCCAAAGAAGAAGAAAACTATAACATCTTGAGATTTTTAAACGAAAAATACGGCTTTGGTGGCGCGTGTGCTTCGTTTCATTTCACTAAAATTTGTTAATTGCCTAGGAGTTTTAGACAGGAGGTGACATTATTTTTTTTTCCTTATTCAGTTTCATTTTTGTATTTTTTTTTTGTTTTTCAGGCGCATAATGATAATAATATAGATGATAGACCTTGTTCTGAAGCCAATAATCAAATGATAACGGAAGAAACTTTGAATTTGTTACCTACGCTCGACTGCGATCAACTTATTGGTAATCAAAACCTATTGTTACAAAAAATTAATAACCAGGACAAAATACTCCACGATATTATTGAACATATGCAAAAACTCACACAGAAGATAGCGATGTTGTCTGTGCAATTCAGCGACGGCATAGCAACAATTACGGAAAAAATTGAACAACCAATGGCCGTTACTTTATTAAAAGACACTAACCCAGAAGAGAATGAGGCGTTCCGTCTTGAACAGATTGACGATAAACAACAACTTGAGAGTCTAGAAAATACTTTAAATGATAAAGCTGAGAGAGCAAAGTTACAAAAACAGTTATCATTTTTGTTTCAACCCTGTGAAGGCAATGGCTTAACATTTGCCTACAAATTGCTCGACTCATTGATTACACGCGATTTTATGTGTAAATGTTCTTGGTCTGGAGCAAGTCGTGGCAATTGTTCAAAGATCCCGTTAAAAGATTTTAAAAACTTTATTAAATTTTTTTGTGACATGATACGTTCATGGGATCCTACATTTACCATGGGACAGACCGAAAAGTTTTTTAAAATATCTTTAAAAAATGCTGTGAAAAGAAGGGCAATGAAAGATTTAAGATCTTCAACTAAAAGAATTCGAAAAACTAAACCTAAAGGCACAATTAAAAAAAAAGAACCGAATCAATCCACAAGCAAAGCTTCTACTAACAATCACGACTCTCCTAACGAATCATTAGCGATGGAATTAGAAAAAGGGATAGAAGAAGAGTCTGATGATGAGGATTTGTGTTAAAAACTGGATCATTTTGAAAACAATCCTTTTGATGTGAAGTTATTTTGATGATTGAAATTAAATAAGAATAATAGTTTCCTCGAGTGTTCCATGTTAAGCCTTTTTTGATACATTTTGTATTATTTTGAAAAATAGGATTTATTAGTATCTAAATACTAAAAAAAACCATTACAATTCAATGTTATATTATAATGAGTACATAAGTTCGTGTCAAAAAGGAGTAATAATATTGTTAGGGCGATAATAATGATTTGTCATACTGAGTAACTTTCCTCATGAGACTTAACTATGGCAAAAACTAAAAAAAGTAGGTGCGTACATGGGGGCATACAAAATGACCTATTATCCGATTGTTTTTTTTTTCAGATTTAGCCATATTATTAGCCCATGAGGAATATTGTTCAGTACGACTAATACTATCACCCAGCTCAGTATTATCACTCCTTTTTTTCACCTTTCCTTTTGTATAGTAACTGACTTAGATTGGTTGAACGATTACAATAATCTTGTCAAGAAACGAAATGATTCTTATTGCGTGTGTACTACTCCATTTACAATAAGATTAGACATATACAACCATTTTTACAGTCCGTTCAACCGATTTTGACTTATATTGTGTTGGTGGCATGACAAATGGCAGCTGCAGTAAACAGTTGTTATTGTAACCACTTTTTTGCTTTTAATGTCATCCTTAAGTCTACGGAATAGAAGTCAAAATTGGTTGAAGGTACTGCAAAAAAGGTTTGTTTTAAAGTCTAATCTTATTGTAAATGGAGTTTAAATGTTTATGAAAATGTTCGTTTTAATGAAAGTTATCATGTTGATTTTTTACGGAAGAATTATTTTCTTTGAGTTTTCAAATGTTTTAACTAATTTTCGAATTGTGTTAGTTTGAAAATCAAAATATATTAGATTAAAGATATAATATACTTTAAGTGATTATGTTAAGTGCCATGATGTTGAGTACCTGTATAAAGGATTCTTCAAACAGGCACGACACGCGATATAATCGCGCGCGACACAAAGGCGCCGATCGTTGCGCGACTTGCGGTGCCTTTGTGTCGCACGCGATTGTTCCGCGTGTCGCGCCTGTTTGAAGGAGCCTTAAAACTAACTGACTGATTTAAAATTATAATAATACATTTATTTCCTACTACATTATGATCTTTATGAAAAAGATGGCAATGAAAAAGTTTATTAAGACGTCTATACATTATTTGAAAAAAAAAGCGTTCAAAATCCAAAGTATTGTAAAAATTCTTACTATTTTTGAGATTTTTTAACTTTTTTCAAAAGGATTCTTATTTTTGGGAATTGTGAATTGAAATAAATATAAAGTGTAAGAGGCTCAAAGTTTATGTGATTTAAAAATAAAAATGATCAATATTCGTAAAGTTGTATTATTCTTTTAATGTATGTAACAAAGGTATAAAGTATTGAAATTCTTTGTATTCAACGCACACTAATTTACACTTAATATCCTTAGATTCTAAAACAACCAAAGTATGGTCACAATCTTCAAGACTTCTTGATTTGTATATTGAAAGATGAGACGATTTTATTGGATATGTAAAAACATCTTCTATGTTATTTATTCTTATACCTCTTAATGAAATCTTATTGTGGTTATTTGCTATGTAGTTAATTTTAACTACCTCGATTCTTTTTGTCAGTATATATCTGTCTCTTTTTTTGGTAGAAATTTTGAAATCTTCAAAATTTGCTATATTTATTTTGTTTGTTGTTGTAACAAACGGATACTTATTGCCAGAAGGTTTTTGGCAAAGGAATTCATTTGTATTTTCCTCCATTCTTTTGGCAACTTGTGACAGCGGCTTTTTACCTGATCTGAGCATGCTTTTGATCATAAATAATTTATTTTCAAAGGGATATGCGTTGAATGTCATTAGCGGACCAAACTTTTCGACTTCGTCAGTTAAGTGCAATAAGTTGTGAACGTTGCTTGTAATGTAGCCTGATCCGTAAAAGTCTTTGTAATGTTCTACAAAATATTCCAGCAGCTTTTTTGCACATTGTAACAAGTGTTGGTAGGTTCCGGTTGAGCAAATGGTTATGCCGCAATAGAGTGTTAAGAAATGATTATAGGCGTCATTATTCATCACTTCTGGCAAAATAACGATACTTAAATAGTGAAGAAAAGTTCTGAATTCCGACGCTTTCCAATGTGCTAATGAATCTAGGCCTCGCACTGCTCGATGCACTTCTGAAGGTAACACACACTTGTTTAAAAACAATGAAACTGTTGCAATATCATTTGCACGCCATTTAGTAATATATTTGCCAAAATTTCCGTCACGCCAACCAGTTAACAGCCTCTTCATAATACCTAAATCAATTAAATGAAGTGAATCACCGACAACAAATTGATTTACCATGTCAACTGGAAGATTTAATACGGGCGAGTCATATTTATGATGCAAGCCATATATTTTATTTCGAAATCCTTCATTAGTCCGTTCAGGACACCTTGATTCAGAGAATGTAACGGTGTGTGTAATATGAGAATACTCTCCGACCGTGGTACATTTATGGCATCCATGTTTCCCATTAAAGTTGCAGACTCCTGTAAATAAGAATTAAGTAAGTACAAGAAAAGTTAATTTTCACTTAAAATTTGGTCTTGGTTATCATAATCCTACTAATATTATAAATGTGAAAGTTTAGTTGTTTGTATGTTTATATTTTTTAATCAATAACGTAAGAACGGATAAACGAATTAGAATGAAATTTGGTACGCAAATAATTTATTAACTAGATTAACATTTATGAAATGCTTTATATCCCAAAAAAGTCCGGTTATCATTGGATTATAGTAAGTGCAGGCGCGGCAAATATAACAAAATGATGAACTAAATTTAATTTATGGCGCCCACAAATTCAATTTAGTTCTTAATTTGGTTTGCGCGTAATTTATTTACTGTAACACCAAACGATTAGGTATTTTAACCTGATATGAGAGATATTAATCCATTTAATGAGAATGTAAGACGAGTCAAACTAACCTTTTATGTAGGCTCTAGCTGGTGAATCACATATAAAACACCTTATTTTAATTTTTATATTTTTTTGTAAACGCTGGACTTGGAGTCCTTCTTCTAATAATGTATTCATATCATGTACAAAATCTTCAAAAAAGTCATTTAGATTTCTTGGTTTTCCTTTCCCAAAGTATATTCCAATTACGAAAGGCCTTATTTTCGCATTTTCAAAGATGTTACACAATATAGGCCAAAACTCACTAGAAGAACTTTTGAATATAGGCAAACCATCCACATTTATGTTTATTGAAATTGTATCTGGAACATCAATCCAATTTTGCAAAATTTTTTCAAGAGGTTTTGCTATTCCATTATGCCAATATTGACCGCCTTCAATATTTTTAATAGTAATTTGTCTGGGAGTACATAAAATTGTTCTAGAATCTGTTGGTAGTATTTCTGGAATCAGTTCGTTAATGATGGCTGACAGATCATTTAGAGCGACATGGCTTATATTATTTTTTACAGCCCATATTCTTAGTTTTTCACGAAAGGATACATATTTTTCATAATTGTATTCATATTCACTTTCACTTGAACTGAAACCATCACACTCAGTTTCTTCTACGTTGTGTACGGAACCGTCATAGATTAAGTTTGAACTCACGCTTGAAATCGTATTGCTGGCCTCAGCTTCAGGCAATTTTTCCTCTGTATTATGTACGGAACCGTCATTAATAAAGTTTGAAGTCGCACTTGAAATCGTGTTGATGGTCTCAGCTTCACATGTCGTCGTAGTACTAACAGGTTGTTGTTCAATGTGTTGATTAGATTGATTATTTGGTCTTACTATCTGCAAATATTCTTTTAAGATTTTTCTTCTGATTCCACCGGTCCTCACTCTCTGTTTCCAATTGTTTTTATGCATTTTTATTATTACATGCATGCACGCGCGTGTTTTCGTCGTCCAAGTGTTAAAGAAAACCACGTTCACATAATTATTTAGCTTAGAGGATAATAATGTGGTACTCGTGAACAAATAAACAGCTGTCAGTGTTACTAGATATCAATAGTGGTGCGTGTAATATACCTTAAACGTACATGTGACCTCATTAAACGCTCTTTTACGGAATAATATAAAGGCTGATTAATATATCACAGACTAGACCTACTTACAGCAACAAGCTGAATAACGGTCCACAACAGGTGATACACAACAGCTTTTGGGTACATTCATGTTCACATGTGTTGTACTAAAATGCCAGCATTATAACACCATACACGTGAACCTTTAAATAGCCAATGCCGTATAGTTCGCCTATTAAAATGCTTTTGTTCAGCTTTTAAAATGAAAGCTGACTAGAAGAGTAATGTTATCTTATTATAACACCAATAGTTACTTAATAGGACATTTTTACACTCCTAAACATGCCTTATACAGGTATAAGTGGATTTGTTCACTTTAATACAGCCAATGAACCACATGTGGCCATTGTTAATGCTTAGAGATCACCAGTGAACTGAATGTGAACTATAAAAGAGAACAAAATGCTACTTGGGTGATGGTATATAGCCGGGGTTAATCGATCTACGTCGACCGATGCCATTGACCGGCAATCTATCGATTGGTTAGTCGACCGGTATCCGTCGACCGGTATCCGTCGACCGATGCCATCGACCGGCAATCGATCGATTAGTTAGCGCCGACCGGTATCCGTCGATCAATTAAAGCTACCACACCAATCGATCAACGTCGACCGATATCGGTCGATGCCATCGACCGGCAATCGATCGATTGGTTAGCCGACCTGTATCCGTCGATCAATTAAAGCTACCACACCAATCGATCAACGTCGACCGATGTCGATCGATGGCATCGATCGACTATCGATCGATTGGTTTGGTAACACCCTTAGAAACAGATGATGATGAAAGTGACGGCTTACTTGAAGAAACAGAAAAAATAAGCGATTGTGTAACAGATGTTTCAGATGATACGGTAAGTTTTATTTTTTAACAAAAACAGTTTTGAATAAAATAAGAAAGTGTTCTCTTCCTTCGTGTGTTTTGGTTACATTTTTTTATAGAGCCGTCTACTATAATTAATATAAGGAAGATTTTAGTGTAGGTACCCTGATTATTACGCAAAATATATAAACTTAGTTTTATTTTCAGAAAATTTCGGTATCCAATGAAGAGGAATCTTTTCTTGCTACAAATGATAACCAACATGCTTCTTCTTGCTGTATGGAAACTTCTGACAACATGTCTAGCAATTTAACGGACATAGAATCTGCAAGTGCTAGTGGTTATATACCTGAGCAAGCAACTGAGCGGTAGTAAAATCGGAGATGGACGGAAAGATAAAGAAAATAATATGATTCAAGACTTTTCTGATCTTCCATTTTTGATACACCAAAAAAAGTTAAATTGCGTCGAGAATTACGAAGAAGAATACGATTACAAAAAAAACAAACTAAAGATCCAATCTTTAAGACGTTAAAACCTACGACTTCAAAAGCAAAATAGCTTCTTTTAAACAAATTATTGGAACGCTTAAAAAAGAGAGATATATCGACAACGACACTCATAATATTTTAAGTGATAACGTGTTTGCTGCGGATCTATACTCAAATATGAAGAAAAAGCTACAAGGGTCCAAGAGACCGGTTAAAATGTATGCTCCAGAAGTTAAGAAAATTTTGTTTGACTTTACACTTTTTATCTCCAAAGGCGTATAGCTACGTCAGAAGTAAATTCGAGACTTGCCTCCCACACCCAAAAACGTTGCAGACAAAAATATGATTTGCGCGTTGGTAGCCGATGAAATGGCAATAAGACAACAGACATGTTTTAACCGAAAGACTGCGAGATGAAGGTCTTGTTGATATAGGGAGTGGACCCGCTGACAAGAAGCCTATGTATTTTTCTTGTCTCATTAAACGAGCCTTGGAAATTACCGGTGGCTTATTTTTTAATCCATGGCATGACAGGGGAACAAAAAGCCAATATTATTAAAACAATTCTATAATATAAATGCCATGAAGTAGGCATTGACGTCGTGTCATTGACGTTTGACGGCCACAGATCAAATTTATCAGCTATGGAATGGAACTGTTGGGTTGCAAATACAAAAACCCAAAAGAGCTGAAGACAACTGAACGAGATCGACTAGGAGAGGGTGGCTAAATTAAACAATGGACTATATACTAAGCGCGTATAATATAATAATCACATTGCTTGCTGCTCACACAAAAAAATAATTTTACACGCAACCCAACCAAATGCAGGTAACGAAACCATAGCGACTTCTAATTAGATGTCAACGCCATCTATCGAGCGAAGCGGAACTAATGCTAAATATTTTATTGATTCGCTATGGTTTCGCTTAGACAACAACATTTAAACACCCATGTGCCGATTAACCCTTTGAATGACAATGGCAATTTATATGCCATCATGTTCTCATTTTCACATTTTCGACAGTACAGACGAACAGATTGTGGTTATTTGATTTTTGCAACAGAGAACGAAGCACTAAATAAATAAAAAAATATGACATGCGACCTCATTGACATCTGTCACTTGTCAGAGAAAGACTCGTGACGAAGTACGTATTTTGTGGTTTTCAGTTACATCTCGATTTATCTCGAAATCTGGAGTACCTTTTTGTAAGTAATTACATTTATTCTATGAGTTGTTTATTATTATTGACGAATCATTGAATATTTTTGGAAAACAATAAATATTATTTACGTAATTTTCAAAAATCATGTCGGAAATATATATGCCACTGTCTGTATACCGTAAGGGTACGACGGCAACATGTTTGCCAATACCAGTTTAGTACTTACCTATTGTTTTACATATTTATATTTTTTTGTGTATTTTATAGGAATATGGATCGTCGTGGGGTGAATCTGAGACCTCATGAAATAGAAAGTGCGTTAGAAGAATTATTTGGTTTCAGTGATGGAGCGAGATCTGAAGATGAAGCGGAGGATTCCGATGTGGAAGATTTATCTGGTATGTTGTCGTCAAATAACTATGACCCAATCAACACTACGATCTTCCCAGAACTAAGCCCTCGACCAACATCATCACCTCAACCAGGGCCCTCAAATGAAAATGTTATGCAGCCACCCTCACCAAGAAGTTCACGACACAGTCCTTCACACATAGAACTTGAACTTCAAGAAGATTTTGATCCATCAGAAATTGAGGACTCAGACGGATCTGATGCAGATGAAGATGAATGGAAAAAGTGGCCTGGTCACAGAATCCCGTAGTTTCTCTTTTTGATTCTATTCAATTACAACCAGTTCGGAACATAGCCAATAGGACTAGGCCACTCGTATTTTTTGAAATGTTTTTTGACTCTGAAGCTATCGATATGATTGTAACCCAATCTAACCTATATGCATCACAATGCAATGACCAAAATTGGGAACAGACGTCAGTAACAGAGATCAAAGCTTTACTGGGCATGATGATTCAAATGGGCATTCACAAATTACCCTGTATAGAAGATTATTGGTCCAGTGACCCATTACTGCATGTTTTTGAAATTGCTGAGACAATGACATTAAAGCGGTTTCAAAAACTTATGAAATATTTACATCTCAATGACAATGCCAATATGCCGAACAGGAACGATGATAACTACGACAAACTGTATAAAATAAGGCCGCTGCTAGATTACATCAACGTAAAATGTCAGACAAATGCCAAAAAAAAATATTCTCAGTCAATTGACGAGTGTATGATAGAGTTCAAGGGGCGATCTACTCTAAAGCAATACATGCCCATGAAGCCCGTAAAACGGGGCTTCAAGGTTTGGGCTAGAGCTTACAGCCACACAGGATACTTGTATCAGTTTCAAGTGGATGTTGGAAAGACCGAAAACGTCGAAACAGGATTAGGCAGTAAAGTTGTCATGACATTATGCCAGTCACTCATAAATGACACCTATATGGGTCATATAGCATTTAATAACTTTTTTTCTAGTCCAGCTTTACTACAAACATTATACAATAATGGTATATATGCAACTGCTACAGTCAGAAATGACCGCCAAGATATGCAACTAATTGTAAAAAAGCCCAAAGCGACTGGTAATAAAGAAATTGATGAAAAGATAGCAAAGGCTGTAAAAAATGCAAACCAAAAAACAAAAAAGCTGAAAAGAGGAGAATGGAAATGGAGGGTAAAAAATAATGTTGGCTTTATTATCTGGAAAGATAATAAATTAGTAAGCGTTTTGAGCACTGCATTTCATCCAAAGCAGAAAACATCTTGTGAAAGAACTCAAAATGATGGATCTAAAAAATCATTCCCCTGTCCGCTGACAATTACAGAATACACAAAGCGTATGGGAGGAGTGGACCGGTTTGACCAAAAGAGAACCCCGTACGCAGTCGGAAGAAAAAGCTCGAAGTGGTGGAAACGCATCTTCTATTTCCTTATTGATGCTGCTATAACAAACGCGTATATATTGTATGCTTCTAACAGACGTAACCACACCGTATTGTCTCAAAAGGAATTTAGGCTGACATTGTCTCGAGAATTAGTAGCAAACGCAACATTCCGAAAGAGACCCTTTGCCACCATGCCAAAGTTCGCGTCCAAAAAAAGTAAGTCTGTACAATCGGAAGAAAGTGAATCAAGGCAAAAGAAACTACACTTGGGAGCAAATAAATCGAGCCACTTCCTTTTTCACGCATTATGGTAATTATTTTTGGTATTAAGGAACGCATCGATTCGAAACATATATCGCCTAAAAGGGTATTTAATAACCTTTACAATGAGGGTAGTTAGTTGTCAAAATTTCATTTTTATTAAAGTTTAAAGGGTAGAATAAAATTATCGCATTTAATTTGCTTATGACATTTTTATTGTACTCTGTTAAGAAAAGATTAAATTTGAGGTTTTTGTTAATCATACCCATATTACTTGTTATTGTTGTCTTTATCTGTGTCTGTGTAATCAAAATAACCTGATAAAATGGATACTACACCGACGGAAGCTGCCCAAGTTGTAGCTTTACTTGAGGTTGGACACGGACAACGTGAAGTGGCACGCAGACTTCATTTGAGTCGTTCAAAGGTACAGCGGGTATACCGCAGGTATCTGGAGACTGGTGCTTTTGTTCGGCGACCTGGAACTGGCCGACCACGGGCAACAACAGAACGTGACGACCGCTTTATTGCAACCAATTCGTTGCGCGACCGTGGACTTAATGCTGTTCAGCTACAGCAAGCGTTACGTGACGTTCGAGGAGTCGTAATCAGTAGGTGGACAGTGAGACGAAGACTAAAAGAACGAAATTTAACATCACACAAACCAGCAACTGGCCCAAAATTGACTGTAGCTCATCGCCGATCTCGCTTGGAGTTTGCTCGAGAACACATTAATTGGACGTTAGAAGACTGGAGGTCAGTTTTGTTTTCTGACGAGTCAAGAATCTGTCTTTTTAGCAATGACGGGAGAAACCGAGTGTATAGACGTCCTGGTGAAAGATTTGCCCAATGTTGCATTCGAGAAACGGTGAGTTTTGGTGGTGGTTCTTGTATGGTGTGGGGAGGAATTTCTCTAGACGGAAAAACGGAACTTGTCTTCGTCGACCCCGCCAACGATGGCAATGGTAGACGTGGATTAACAGCTGACCGATACATAACTGACATTCTTGAAAACCACGTAATGCCGTATGCTGGTTTTGTCGGAGAAAATTTCTTGTTTATGCATGACAATGCGAGACCTCATACCGCGCAGATCGTTACGGATTACTTGTCTGCGATCGGGATTCAACAAATGGTATGGCCAGCACGAAGTCCTGATTTGAACCCGATCGAACACCTATGGGACGAGCTAAAACGGAGAGTCCGAGCCAGGGTTCCCGCTGTTTCATCCATTCCCGAGCTTTAAGTCGCTGTGCTTGAAGAGTGGGAGAACATACCACAATATGTCATCGTAACGCTGATCAGATCGATGACTAATAGGCTACAAGAATGTATCAGGGCCCGGGGGGGTAATACCAGTTATTAAGAATATTTTTTTTGCAATAATTTTGTTTTTTATTGTTTTTATGGACTGTTTTAGCCCTACTAAATTTTCTATCAAAATTACCATTTTTCTTGCACAGCCAATAATTTATCATTCAATAAGGTTATTATTCAATAATTTACCCTCATTGTAAAGGTTATTAACTAAACTTTTAGGCGATATATAGTTCGAATTGATACGTTCCATATTACCAAAAATATTTACCATTTTACGTGAAAAAAGGTAGTGGCTCGATTTATTTGCTCCCAAGTGTATTTGGAGTGCCTCGAGAAATTCGTTTTTCTGAGCTTGGAGCTCATTAGCCTGAAGAATTACCCACCTATAGAAGGTGTCGCTTGTGTAGTAGTGCACACAATAAGCAACGATCCAGGATACAATGTGATAGGTGTCAAGTGCCATTGTGTGCAGTGCCTTGCTTCAAAAATTACCATCAAACAGATACATAAATTGGTAAGGCTAGACTGATGGTGGTTTATATGTTGCCATCATGTTTTTTTCTATATAATAAATAAATAAAAAATAAAATAAAATGTTTAAAAAAAGTAAAAAAAATATATGATTCAAAGTAGTGAAGTTTTATTTCATTATCTAGGCTCATTCCCTCTACCAGTTAAAGGGTAGAATTCTCAAAGGTGGCAGTATTCTTAGACTTCTGCCATATGTTAAAATTATTTAGAAATCATTTTGAGTCAAAGGAAGTGTTTCTATATAAAGATGATGAAATTAAATTTGTATATGTTAAAAAGTTGGCCGAATTACAAGAAGAAACTGGTTTGCATTTTGCTAACCGCCTTACAAAAAAACTTATTCAATTCAGAAACTCCATAATGAACGTTAAGTTAGCAACCCAGCTTCTTAGCAGAAGTGTTTCTGTAGCAATTGGATTTTGTAGACAAGAGCTAAAGCTGCCCGACTTTTTGGAAAGCGAACCAACAGAAAAATTCATAATGATTATGAATAATATTTTTGATACATTCAATTCTAGGAACTTACAGGCACATGGTTACAAGCATCCATTATTTTCCGGCAATAAAAATGAAGTATTTGCAATGTTAGAAGAAGCGCAAGATTTAATTTTGAATCTAAGCCTAAAAGAATCCAGAAAAAGAACGTATAAGGAACATCAAACATCAAAGAAACTGGTATTGAAAGGCTATGTACCAGTTCTAAAATCGCAATCATTTACTGGATTTCTTGGCGTTCTGATATGCATAAATAGCTTAAAATTTTTGTATGATTCTTTAATAGAATCGAAAAGAATGAAATATTTAACCACGTATCGCATCTGTCAAGATCACATAGAATTATTTTTTGGTGCGATACGGATGCATGGGGGCTATAATGATAACCCGAATGCTCGCCAGTTAAAAGCTATTTACAAGAAATTACTTTGCCATATGGAACTTAAATCCATCGTTGAGGAAAGATGACGACGACGACGACGACGAGGACGAGAGTGAAAATATCGCCAATTTTTTTAATGATAATCATTCCAAAAAGCATTTTAAAAATGATCACATAAACTGCAAAATTGGCATGTCTATTTATGAACAAATAAAAGATTTACATTTTTCACCGCCCTGCCCATGTTTTCCGAAATTATATTTGCAAAAGTTATTTATAAGGATGCGGATATATTACACATTAAAGTTTAATAACAAGGCGTTTCGTAATAGTCGAAACCGAAGAAAGTATTTTTCTGTAGCTAATTTGTAATTTTGTAATAAATGTGTGATTCAATAGCCCTTTATAAGGCTCTGTCCATATTTTGGACACCATGATATTTAATTTTTGGCGGCTGAATGAAACGTCACGCGAATTGAACGTTTTTACTCTGTGATTTAACAGTTTGTTAGCAATAACAAAACGCAGTAAAAAAACAATATCTATGGACGTCATTTGTCAGGTGTTCGGGTAACTGCCAAAATTCAGTGATTTTTGAGTGCTCTGTGTTAATCCAACCTAATCTTCGTAAAAAATGAATAGAAAGGTAAGTTTTATTTTACAAGATGTTCTAAATATAGTAAATATCGGATCCATGCATTGATTTCTGTCATAAGGGTCACATTTTCTAACTGGACTTCGAAAAATTATGACGTCCATATATTGGACAGAGCCCGTTGGCGTGTCCGGCAATTGCGCATTTGAATACTGTTTTTTTTTTTCTGTTGCAGGTAATACCATACGATAAACTTGAGGAAACATTAGAAGAACTTTTTGGCTTATCCGATGGTGAGCATTCGGAAGACGGTTATGAAAGCGAGAGGGAAAATGAGGCGGTTTTCACGGGTATGAGTCAAGACGAAATCGAAAACATTTTGGATTCTCCGTCGTCTTCTCGAAGCCAAGTTGCTGTCAATTCACCGGTACCTTCTGGAAGTGGAGTTCCTGAAATTCTAAATGTCAGCGAATCAGCAGTAGGTGATCAAAATAATAGTATTATTGTTAGAAGCAATAGTCAGGAGCCTGAAACAATTTCAGACACTGAAGAAGACGACGATGATGATTGGAATAAAGTGTTTTTTCCTCATACGGCGCCTATTGAAAAGTTTGATGACATTCCAGTACAACCAAAGCGGAATTTTCCAAATAGAAGTGGTCCTCTTACATATTTTAGATTATTTTTCTCTGACGAAATTTTATCGATAATAGTGGAGCAAACTAATCTCTATGCAGCACAAAACAAGCAGAAGAATTGGGTTGATGTTTCTGATGTAGAAATCCAGGCGTTTCTTGGATTATTGATACTAATGGGTATACATCCTCTTGCTAATCTAGATCTTTATTGGGCAACGGATCCACTTTTTTGCGTCCCGGAAATTGCAAATGTAATGACATCCAAAAGATTCAAAATGATACTAAGAAATTTACACCTAAATGATAACCAAAAAATGCCCAAGAGGGGTGAACCAGAATTTGATAAACTGTATAAGATTCGGCCGATAGTTGACTTCATGAATACTGCATTTAAAAATGGGGCAAGGAACTCTTCATCACAAAGTATAGATGAGTGTATGGTGAAATTCAAAGGGCGCAGTACTTTGAAACAATATATGCCCAATAAGCCCGTAAAGAGGGGTTTCAAAATATGGGCACGTTGTGATAGTAACTCTGGCTATCTTTATGAATATGAAATATATACTGGCAAAAAGGACAACGAAACAGAGTTTGAATTGGGAGCCAGTGTAGTAAATAGTCTCTGCAAAGCACTGGTGGAAGAAAAGATAGAAAATATTCATGTTGCTTTCGACAATTTCTTTTCTTCTACTGAGCTAATGCAGAGGTTATTTGAACAAAACATATATTCAACAGCGACAGTTCGGTCTAACAGAACGAATTTGCCCCTGACACTGAAAAAGCAGACTGCCAAAACAAATCGCCCAAAACTTAAACTTACAAAGGGGCAGTATAAGTGGAGGGTAAACAAAAATGTTAGTTTCTTTTGTTGGATGGATACCAAGATCGTCAATATTCTCAGTACTGCCTACCATCCAAAACAAATGGTGTCCTGCAAAAGGACACAAAAAGATGGCAGCAAGCAGGAAGTGCCTTGCCCACTGGGAGTAGTTGAATATACGAAGAGGATGGGGGGAGTGGACCGCTTCGACCAAAAGCGTGGCACATATCATGTGGCTAGGCGAAGTCGAAGATGGTGGATGAGGATATTTTATTTTATAATAGATGCTGCCATCACCAACGCATATATTTTATATTCTCAAAGAATGCGATACCCTATGAATAGTTTGCAGTTCCGCACAATGCTGGGAAGAAATCTGATTGGTTCTTTCAGCAGTAGGAAGAAGCGAGTATCTGACTTGCCATCATTTATATGTAAAAAACCAAAACTTGATAGCCGACAGAAGGCTAAGTATGGCCTCCCAGACGATCTGCGGCTTACAGATGTAGGATCTCATCTCCCTGGTCCACTGGAAAGTTACAGAAGATGCAGAGCTTGCAGCAGCAAAGAAAATAGCAAAAAATCTAAGATTCAATGCATACGCTGTGAAGTTGCCTTGTGTGTTGTCCCATGTTTTGCCGAATTCCATAAACCCTAATAAGGCTCTGTCCAAATAATGGACACCATGTAAACAAGTAAATAAAAAAATATATATATATAAATTCTTAATAAAGACGTCCTAGTTTTCATATTTATCTATTTTTTATTTCCAAATCCTTAGCAGTTTCCTCTGCCTTATAAAGGGATAGATATGTTTTAAAAAAACTACAATTGGTAATTTTTAAAGAAATTGAAATCAAATTTCTTCATGAATACATAAGCTGTTCATAGCCTATTGCTGAGGGCATCAGAAGTTTAGAAGGTGACAAAAATACTTATTACGGATGTCTTATACTAGAACTTATGAGAATGCAAAGATTTCTAAGCAGTTTGCAAATGGATAACCCTACATACTGTGATGTATTGATAGAAGTTGTTAAAGAAAGTCTTAATAGACATTTTGAGAGGTTTTATAAATTAGAGGAGCCAAAAGCAAAAAATGGCATAATAGCATCTGTGTCTTATCCCTTTTTCAAAATGAAATGGGTGCCAAAAGCCAACAGAGAATACATTAAAGAAGTATTTGTTTCAGAAGTGAGAAAGATAAAACAAGAACGTGAAAAGAGTTCCCAAGTCCAACATACTGACTTTAATAAAAAGAAGGAGAGAGCAGAATCGTATTATATGTTTGTTGAGGACTCTGATTCTTCAGCAGCCAGTGATAATGCCAATACTACAATCTCAATAGATTTGGAAGACTACAATATTTAAAAGATGAAGACAATACTTTAGAATCCTTGAACAAATTTCCAAATGTAAAAAAACTCTTCCTCAAATATAATACCTGCTTACCAAGTTCTGCACCTGTTGAACGACTATTTTCATTCGGTGGAATGATTATGAGGCCCCATAGACGTAAAATGAAAGATGAACTCTTTGAACAAATACTAGTATTAAAATCAGTTAAATAATTAATAAGGTATTTTATTTGGAAAACCTATTTTGAAATACGTATTTTGCATTTTGTATTTAAATACTTTTATTTAAAACTATTTTGTATTTTTATTTTAAATACTAATGTACCAATGCATTTGCATTTTGTATTTAAATACTTTTAATAAACCATTTTTAACATCTCTGGTCCTGAACCATATATAATTAATGTTTTGGAGTACGCAGATTTTCTCAACTGGGACAGCTTGGTGTCTGAAAAATTTACCAATATTTCTCAAAGGCAAATACAGCTAAAAGCAATGCGCATTGTCACTTTCAAGAAAAAAAACGCTAAAAGTATAGAAGTAAAATATTCAATGAAAGAAAACGAAGACGCTCAAGTAGTAACATTATATGATGAATATAAAGGAAGAGGATCAAAAACAAAAGGCAAAGGAAAAAAAACAAAAAAACAAAACCAAGATCTAACAGGTGCCAACAAAGTAGAAGATGATACTTCTAGCATTGGTTTACCAAGGCTTTATGACAAACCTAACCTTATACCAGTCGCCAAGTATAACGATTTGAAGCGTTTATGTACTAACGGAACTATACCAAAGCGATTTCATATGGAGTATATAAATGATCTCTATGATTTTACTGTTTAAGGTCCAGTTTTATGATAACTTAACCAATGATTTCAGATTTCGGTAAAACGCGTTTATTCCTCAATTCATTCATTCATTTATTCTCCAACTTATTTGAACATTTGTCAGGCTTACAAATTAAGAAAATGTGTTTTACCGAAACCATTGGTTTACTACAGATAAAAAACTGGGCCTAAGTTTTATTACAATAATTTTAAAAGACTGAAGTTACTTGTCATTTAATTAATAATATAGAATGTCAATTATTTGAGTTTTGAGCTCTGGTGGGCAAAATTTGTTATTATTTTGGTTATTTTAACTTTATTATTAAGTTTAAGACTGTTCTGATGTTTGAGTTTCATTTATAATTATTTAAAAAATGTCGTTAGTAGATTAGTTTATTACCTGATTATTTTAAAAATAAACAGTCAAACCTTGATCTCTAAGACTTTACTGTTTAATTTTCATTCATAATTTTAAAAGACTGAAGTTACTTTACATTTTATAATTTTTTTAGCAGTCGGGTGTTTTGTTTTTATAATAATTTGTTATATTTGAGACTTTTTTGTTTTATTAATGAACGAGTTCTACAAAATAAGCTTTTTATTTGGAAATAAAAATAGTTCCTATTTGAATAACATTTTTGTTACTTTTCTTTACTAAATATATGTCACGTCGAGGTACCTATGAATTATAGGACCACCATCATCAACTCCAATTCTAGAGGCAATTCCTTCATTCTTCATAGGAACGGGTAAACTTCAATAACACACATCACTGGATTGAAACTCGAAAGTATTTATTTGACTTTGTTACAGGCACTTTGAGTTTTCATTCGAACTTGAAGAAGACAATTGGTGTTACATGTTTATTAGGTTTTCAAACATCTAATCAATCAGATTTATTAAACAGTTATTATTTTACACACGCCATACGCGCGATGCCTGTTGTAGTGTTGGGTAGGACTTCCATATTGTTTTTGTTTAGACACTAATTACTTGGATAGTTGAATAAAGCTAACAAACAATACTAAAATGCTGCTCAGTTAATTATTTTAACATTAAACAATCTCAATACTCACAAATACAAAGTTGTTCGTAGATTATTACTAAAAAATCACCTCAACACAAAACTATCCAAGTTTCCGGTGATCTGAATATCTTACTAACCAGAAGGTTTCTCATTACTACATGGCTGTGTAAAATAGTCTTATTACTTTATAGTATTTAATCAATTACTCAAATTTGTTTAGTTCTCGTATTAAATTATTAAATCTAGTTATTGGTCATTAAAATTATAACATCCGCCATTGTTGACAACTTTTCGTAAGGTAATCAAACATATTTACTTCGTCAAATGTGCAATAGTTAAAATGAGAACAAATCTAAAAGTCCAACAATAAGTGTTCCCGTTTTATTTAAACATCTCGTATTAATTAAACATTGAAAATTAGCTTATCAAATGATCTTCATTCAAACAAACCAATAACTAATTCCACAATAAGCCAATAGATGGCGCTGAACCATAAACCAACATAAACAGACATTTAATAGTTCTAGCGAAATCTCAGAGATGACAGGATTATAGAGTTTGTGTTAATTGACAATTGAAATTATTAATTTGGATTACGAATTAGCAAATCCACGCCTCCGCGGCGACATATACTATTTGAATAATAAATAAAAAATAATTAAAACAAAACCTTTTATTTCACTTAGTTTTACTACCTATTGTAGGTATTTCTATTTAGAACTTTTTTTTTTTTTGTTCCTTTTACCCCCTTAGTCTCTGATTTAATTGACTTGTATTACCCATTAATGATCAAGATTAATCCTTTACGACACATCTGACTTTATCATAACCAATTTTTCGTGGCTGTAAAATACTACAGTTATTTTTTTTTGGGCTGTAAAGGACTGTCATTTTCGTCAACAATTAAGTTTGGTTTATTTAGTTAATTTATATGGATAGAACACGTAAAAATAGTTAGGGTTTCTTTTGGCACCATGAATATTACTTTGTTTGAAAAAGATATACAAAACTCGTGTTTTGTCCTTTACGACAATTGAAATTTCCGGTATCGATATAAAACATCAAGTCACAGAATTTGTAAATAATTGTAACATTTGTCAAACCTGTAAGTAAATACGAGAGAAATCCAAGTAAACAAAAATTTCTGATAGTTTCTATGCCTGCAAAACCTTTTGAGGTATTGCATATTGATACTCTTACCGTAAACCGACAATTTTTTTTTAACAATTATCGATGTATTTTCTAAATATGCTCAAGCATATCCTCTAGAATCAGTAACAGGAATAAAAGTGATAAATGCATTGTCTATTTTTATTTCGCACCACGGAGTACCAATTAACATTACCACAGAGCAAGGAACCGAATTTAAAAATTTACCCGTACAACAATTTGCAAGCCTACACAAAATTAAGTTACATTTTATCAGTGTAAACAATCCTCAGTCAAATGGAGCTATTGAAAGATTCCATTCCACTATACTCGTATTAGAAAACATCCGTGTGGTTATCTGTTACTCAACCTACCTTATCCACTAACCAGCTTATGCTATATGCTGTTATAGGATATAATAATAGTATTCACTCAGTAATTACACAAATACCTATTGATGTCATTAATGGCCATTCAAATAGTCGTGACTACTTATCTTCAAAACTAGTAACCGTCTTATTAATAAACGTGGACTAAGGTAAGATTAACTTTATTCCAAGCATTAGGTTGGTACTAACAAATTTCCGTATTAATAAACACGGAATAAGGAGAGATTATACTAATCTGACTCTAGTCTTGGACTAAAAGTTATTCCATGGTGCTAGCTAGTTTAAGGTCGGAGTAAGGTTGGATTAAGCGTGTATCCATGGCGACTACATTTATTATTTTTTATTGACATTTTGTTCGTTGTGATTTGATGATGAAAATTTTTAGTTTAATATAAATATATTGTACTAGACAGGCAACACTATTTCAGGAATTGGCATGAAGATGTGTTTAATACTAAGGTATTTTACTATCATTAGTATGAGAGATACACTCGTCATCAGATGTATCAAACCAATACGAATATTAAATACTAGCTGTTGCCCGTGACTTCGTCTGCGTAGCATTAGTACTCCTAATAGCCTATTTTTAATGTCGCACTAATTATATTGTGAGGGCCGCCTTACTTGAGAAATTATTAGTTCACCACACAAATTTCTACCTTCCTTGCCACCATTACATTGGATAAAAACTATCGTATGTCCTTCCCAGGGTCCCAAACTAACTCCATAGAGGTAATTATGTAATACATAATATCTCAATGACTAACTTTATCCAAAAACAGTTCAGCGGTTTAAGCGTGAAATGGTAATAGACAGTTAGACAGAGTTCCTTTCGCATTTATAATATTTTATTATATTCGATTTAAATATGACAAATGTTACTTTGTCAGCAATTTTTCTTTCTTTTTCTACTTTATGTCATCAAATTTCTTGGTTTCATTCACTGGTTCACTCTTTTTACTTTTAAATTGAACTGGGTTGCCATAGCTTACGCGTAAATCCAAGAGTAACAAATGAATAGTTAGTCCGAGGTTATTCCATGTTTATTAGTAACATTATGCATTAGCCTATGTTAATCCTTACTTACTCCGGGATTAGCTAGTCCAAGAGTAACTTCGGAGTAAGCTGGTAATACATCATTTTTATTAATAAGACTGTAAAGGTTTAGGTAGTTAAAAAAGTGTAAACAAATCGTAAAAAGGGTTTTTTATAGTTGACACTTTCTTGTTTAAAAATACGTTCTAACAAAATTAAATTTATTTTCGATCACACGATAGTTTCCTCTTTTATTATAGTATGTTTAACTGTATCATTTATTCTTAAACTACTTTTCGTAGATATATCTGCTTCAGCACAATTTTTTTGTAAGGTTTATTATAAAATATAATATTTTGTAATCTGTCTTTAGTAAAGAGCCTAAAAAGACAGGTTCCCCAAACCTTTTAGAAAATACAACGAGTTAGATAACGTTGCTAAATTGAAGAGTACAACTGTGACGTTGTCTGGCAACTGAAGTGGCAGGTATTAAGTTTAGTCGGTTAACCAGACGCCTTTGTTGACAGCGCACTCGACTCGACATTTGCGAATTTATGCGTGTATTTCGAATCGATTTTGTTGAATTGTGATATTATTAGCTTGTTTCTTTGTTTTGTTTTTGTTATTCAGTTATTGTTATTTATCCTTATTGGTTTTTAAATTCGTGTCGTGGAAAAATGAGTGAACCCGAGGCTGGTACTAGCCAGACCAACTTCGTACACACATTTCCATCACCGAAGAAGAAATGCTTCAAAACCTGACCTCTTTCATCATCTGAGTAACAGATTGATAAATGTGTTTAAATATGTAGAAGAAACATGGTCCAAAGAGTGTTTTCCGTCAAAAACAGACATAGTGCAAAAACTGGTGAAATAATGGGTATGTCTGTACCAACTGTGTACAGGGTTATTAACCAATACAAAACATCGCATAGAGTGGAGTCTCCTCCTCCACTAGCAATAAAACAAAGCAAAATCGACAGTTTCGATTATATGGATTTAGCTGCAGTGAGGAGAAAAGTACATTGTTTTTTTTTTTGCAAATGAAATGCCTACTATTGAAAAAGTTATGGTAAGTGTCAATGATGATGACAGTCTACCTAATATAAAAAAAGATGTACTGTGTAAGTTGATGAAGAAATTAGGCTTTAAATACTCCAAACACAGTCACATGGGTATGCTTATTGACAAACCAGACATTGCAGTATGGCGTGTAAAGTATTTAAATGAGATTGCAAAATATAGAAGAGACGGGAAGAAAATATGTTGCTTGGATGAAACATGGGTCAATGAAGGTATGATTGTAAGTTTTACAATAAATATTGTACACTGTTACCTTAGTAAATATCTTGTAAACTAATTAATATTGTTTTTTGCAGGACACACTAAATCTTCAACATGGCAAGATACAATAACATGCTGTAAAGAGGCTCACAGGCAGGGTTTGTCTACAGGGTTAAAGAATCCCAGCGGGAAAGGAAAACACCTTATTTTAGGCCACATTGGTAAGTATATTACTTTATAGCCTTTAATAGAAATACCAAGATGATAATTTTATTTTATAAGCTTGTGATAAAAATCATATATAGTAAAAATAATAAATCACTCCTTGTTTCCCCGAAGGGTTGCGCACAGGTGTACCTATAGTACCCCCACATTTTGCCAGTTATGTTTAAGTCCCATGTAATAGGGGCCGAGCCTATTGCCATAAAACGGGCACAACTCCAGAGTCCAGGATGCTACTAAAAATTCCAGATAGTAAAACCCAATAACCCTGCCCGACCTGGGAATTCAACTGTGAACTTTATGCTCAGCTGTAGCGCTTGCAACCACTAGACCAATGAGGCAGCCAATGTATAATAAATTAACATTTTAAGTCAAATTACAAGTGAGATGCTCATATTATAAGAAAATATAATGATTAATTAGTTGTTGAATGTTATTTAGAACTATGTTTCAGAATCATCAAGTGGTTTTGTTCAAGGAGGTGAACTAATATTTCAAGCAACTAAGTGTGATGGTGATTACCACTCATAAATGGATGCACATAATTCTGAGAAATGGATCACCTCAATTTTCAACAAACTATAAATAATATGATTTTAACATTTGAAATAAAAGGTTTTGCATCTATGAGTCACGTGGTTTTTTTTGTTTACCCTTTTTTAACTACCTAAACCTATGGAGTATAGGCACAAGGAAATTATTACCAAACAATTTATTATACAATGAAATAAACAAAAAATTACTCTGTAACCGGACTAAAACTATACAGAATGCTAATCAAGACCGGGAAGAACCCATTTCTTACGAAGAGGGAAAAGCGTTATATGTAAAAAACCCGCTAGCCGTTAGGCATAAGACAAAACCTCGTTACTTAGGTCGTAGAGTTAAGAAGAATTTGGGTTTAAAGGTCATAGACGATAAGAACATTGACATTGAACACAAACGTATCGTGAAAAACATAACCCTTTCCTTGCAGCCGGGTAAAAAGCCTCTGAGATATCAAAATGTCTTGTTGCAGGATTCCGATAATAATCCGGGCTGAACAAGTCGTGACTACGAAGCTAGTGGACATTCCTGGGATACTCCCCTTTAAGTTAGGTAGTGCTAAGTTTATTAAAACTGAACATGCGTTCATACATTATTACGAGTTAGATAGGATTAAAGATGGTATTAGAAATATAGAAGGCTATTTTGATACTTATATAGAGTACATAAAATCAGCTGATCGAAATTTATTTTGGCGATACTTCATTAGTTATTAATCAGATCCTTATAAGCATGTCAGAAACAATTTATGAGAAGTTCAACACTATGTATAAACACCCGAGAAATAAACGTGGGCTTATCAATGGTTTGGGTTCCATCATAAAAGGTATCACCGGTAGTCTCGATCACGAAGACGCATTATTTTATAGTAAAGCCATAAATATTTTGCAAAATAATCAGAATAGTTTGAAAGATAAATGTAATGCTCGCATTACCTTGAATAAACAAATTTTGCAAACTTTCAATATGACCTTGTCAACTATTGTATCAAATGAGTTCAAAATACATATTTAACTAAATGAGATCATGTATAATGTTAATATGACTAATGTTAGGATAAGAGATTTTATTAAAATAAACATTTTGCTTAATTTGTTAAAAATCTATTTACAAAATATTTTGAATTGTATTACATCATTAGAAAATGCTTTGAGTTTTTCCAAATTATCAGTAACACATCACAGTGTAATCAGTTCACAAAATAATAAATAATAATAATAATAAAAATTTATTGTTTTCTCTCCACAAAGGTTGACTTACAATCTACTTAAAACTATGTAATTACGCATGTTTTAGAAGCTCCTTTGCGGGAGACTGGAGTTCATACTAGGGAAACCCTGTGTTACGGATCTCCAGGCCCTCCCCCTAGAGTATAATAATAAAATAGTAATCAAATAAACGCAATGAATACAAAAATAATAATAATATGTTAGTGATTAATATGCATGTCTGAAGTAAATAAATAAATTAGCAACATAATTTGTACATCATGACCACAATAAAAGTGAGCGAAAATAAGAAAAGTGGTTCTGAGCTTTTGAGTTGCAGTTGCGAGTGCGTATGTGTATGGTGCTGGTGTGTGAATGATGATAGTTCTCGTGCCTGAAAGGCGTGTATTTTGGAAACTTGATTTGAGAGTATACACAACTCTCGTAAGTAGAAGTTAGTGAATGTTGTGGACAATAAAATATAGGCCTAAGACGGGATGAGTAGTAATTCCTCTGTACTGTCATAGTCAAGTTTTTGCAGCCATTTGAATAGTTTTACCTTACATGAGTGTTTGGGAAGGTTGTACATTGACAAGGCTTTATTGATTTTATTATAAAGGTGGTTGCTCAAAAATGTGAAGTGGCGGCGCGCGAAACTTGTGTATATTTTAGGTGACGGGCACACAGTATGCTTACGACGTTTGTTTTCAAAAGCTGTGGGATTATAATGAAGCTGAGAGTGTTTGCGGAGGATGCAATTTAATATGAATAACTGTCTCACCGTTAGGACGCCTCTGAGTGCATAGAGGTCTTTGGTAGGATGTAAGAATGGCAAAAAGTTACTTACTTTCAAGACTGACCTCTGAGCACGCTCAAGCCTAATCATACATGTTTTGCCCGCACCACCCCAGACGGTTATGCAATATGAAATCACAGACCGACACAGTGCAAGATAAACCATTTTAATAATGTTAGGGTCAGCAACATGACGAAGGTTTCTAAAAATAAATATCATTTAGCGTGTTCTTGAGGCCAAGAGATTGATGTGGGGTTGAAAGTTTAGTGCTTCGTCAATTGTGACACCTAAGTACCGGATTGTGTCGGTTCTGTGTAGTCTGGGGCAGGAGCACGCAGCAACTGGACTGTTATGTGGTGATTGGAAAGATTGGACGTTTTTAAGGAAAAAGCTATATATTTGGTTTTCCCAACATTAAGTGTAAGCTTATTGTTGGTTAACCAGTTCATAACCATATTTAAACCCTGCTGTGCTCGTTTATAGACCTCTTCCCATGTATTTCCCTCAAACAAAAGTGCTGTGTCGTCGGCAAAGGTGACGATCTTCCCACCGTTCATGATCAGTTCACACAGGTCATTTATATAGGTTAGAAATAATGTGGGACCGAGTATGCTGCCTTGTGGAACCCCATGTTCAATAGGGAGATCATCACTGGCCCTGGGCGAATACCCACTTTAACTCTCTGATAGCGATTGCTAAGATAGTCGGAGAACAGGTTGAGCTGTGTGTCCCTCACCCCAAGCCTTTCCAGCTTTTTTAATAGTAGTGCGACGGAGACCGTGTCAAAAGCCTTAGCCAAATCCATGAAGATAACAATGACTTTGTTGTTTCTATCAAGATTGTTTGAAACAAAGTCTGCCAGTTGGTGGATGGCGTCGCTGGTCGATCGGCCCGTCCGGAAACCGAATTGCTGGGGTGAAAAGAGGTCATGCTTTTCGAGATAATCAACTAGACGTTTGTTCATGATTCTCTCCAAGATCTTCGATAGGGTTGGTAGTATAGATATTGGTCTATAGTTGTCCACACACGCTCCATCACCACTCTTATAAATAGGAAGTACTTCGGCTAGTTTCCAATCGTTTGGAAACTTGCCAGAACTTAGAGCCAGGTTACAAATAAAGGTAATTGGTGGTATTATGTTTCTGTATCTCTTAATGAAGGTGGTCGAGATGCCACCTCTACCGAAGGCACACTCATTCTTGAGATCCAGGATAAGATTTTCAATTTCCGTGGGGTCAGTGGGAAGTAGTGCCATGGAGTGCGGATGACTCTAATGGCAGAAGGGCGGAAGAGAGATCATCCACACTAGGATGGCAGTTGTCGGCAAGATTCTTTCTTATGTTTACGAAGAATGAGTTGATTTTATTTGTAGAATGAATTGGGTTTTGGCAATCAATTAGCTGCAGGGACTCTTTTTTTGATTTAGATGTTTGTGTGACGTTTTTAATTGCATTCCATAATTTTTTGTTATTTAACTTAGCCGCGGATTCCATTTCTGATTTTTCGTATCTGTTTTTTAATTTCCTTAGTAGCTCATTGCAAAAGTTCCTGTACCTTTTGTATGTTATAGCAATCTCATGATTGTCAGGGTTCTTCTTGGCCTTTCTATGTAGGTTATCCCTATTCCTCATACATCCCAGCAATCCTCCAGTGATCCACGGTTTCGATACTTTTTTGCGATTAGAAGTTTTGATTGTTTGTGTGTTTTCCTGAATTAACTCAATGAGGTTTCTGGAAAAGACGGCGACGGCCGTGTTAACGTCTTTAGCAGAATACATATCAGAAAAATCTATGTTTAAGATATCAGCGTCGACTTTATTATAATTTATTCGTTTCGTTATTTCACTAGTTCTAACCAGTGGTTTAGTTAATTCTAGAGAAAGAATAACTGCGTCATGATCTGTAATGGAAGTCTCAGCCACGTAGGAGAACGCCGGGAGTCGCGTCTTTAAGATGATGTGGTCGAGGCATGTTTTGCCATGGGTCGGAATAGTATGAGCTGGCAACATCCCGTGTGATGCCAGAAGGTTTAAGTACGTTAGGCTGTTTGAGTCCGAGCTATTCTCCGAAATATCAACATATCTCCCACCAAGATAATGTTAGAAAAATTAGACAGAGTTTTCATGTAAAGATCAAGAGATAGGACAAAGTTATTTATGTTTTTGAACCCAGGAGGACGATACAATGCTAAGACTACTGTATTCATGTCAACTGTGATAGTAAGGCAATTGCAGTCGGCTATCGAAGGTTCGACTACAGAAATATTGGAACTGTTATTGTAATAAACTACAACGCCTTCGTTTTGGGTTTTGTTGTTCATTGTTTGGAAATGATTATAGCCATCTATAGTAGTGATGTAGTGTGTACAGGGTAACCAACACTCTGTTAGGGCTATGATGTCCCATTGAATTTGCTATCTTGATAACAATGTCATTAAGCCTGGGGTATTGCGTGTTATGCTTCTTATATTCTGATGAAGTATTTTCAGTGAACATTTAGAGATCCCAATGACGCTATTGCAGCTGTCAATATCGAGGGTTGATGACTTGGCCAAAGTCAGGTTGTCAATGTCTGACAGGAAATCTAAGGTATCGAATTATTAAGAAGAAAATAAACAGAATCTGGCGTCAGCAGTTGTAGGTTATTACTAGAGCCCTCTTTAATGCTTGCACAATTGGCACGCGAAATCCGTATGATTGAGTCTAGGTGTTCGTGAAGAGTGTTTTTATGTTGAGTAGTGTTGTGACCAGCAAGGAAAAATACAAAACAAGAAGGAACATAAGGCATAATTGTAAAAGCAGTTAGCCACAGACAGAAACAAAGACTGAGCATAATTTCCAAAAATATAACATAACACATGTTGAGAATTTTACCAATGGAACCAAATATCATTGATGATGAATGCAGGCAAGAATAGAGCCAAATCGCCCTTACCAAAATCATATCACAATTATCAACACCAGCCGTAACACTCATTTCATTCAATTTTGATCGCAATACTCTGAGATTCCGGTAGTACACAGTGAATTTTAATGATTTACACTCGTGTTCCTGATCCTGGGTCTTGGTTACAATAAAGAGGCAGCGTGAAGACTTTTCAAGTGGATGGGCCGTTCTCCATCATCCTTACGAACCAAAACGCGGCCATCTCGGACCCAAACATATTTATAGCCTTTCTCGCGCGTAATTTTCCTAGCCTGAGCATGTATTGCTTTATTCAGTGGTGATAGGTGCTCGGAGACGAAGACTGGTTGTTTGGTGCCACCGTACCCTAGGTGGGCCGAACTGAGTTTATCAGCTACATGTTCCCGATTAAATCTGGTCACCGCTGCCAAAATCTCATCACGTTTCCGTATACTTTTCAGCTTGATGATAATTGAGCGCGGGCGGCTACTCTGTAAGTCAAGTTTTTTGACGCGAGATGCTGATGACACGTCCTCCGCTTCAATATTACATGAGACAGCCCTGCCCAGTTGTGCCAACGTGCTCAAATGGTTTTCGGCTTGGTTTTCAGGGACTCCGTTTATTTCCAAGTTATCCTGGGGAGAGTTTTGTTCTATGAAGTTAACTCTTACGGATAAGTCAGAAACACAGGATCTTAATTCATCATTCTCTTTTCTGAGCTGATTTATGACGTTCTTGTTCTGAAACAAAATATTAATTTCATGTTTAATATTCTAAGAAACCAATATGAACCTTCTGAGTTGCTTTTACATGAGAACACTGAGATTAGAGACTATTATGATATTATTGAGTGTGGTTCCTACTATGTAGATAATGTAATTGTATTTATTCTGAAGTTCCCTATTTTGCATTTAGATACTTTCACTTATTATCATCTATTTTCTACTCCAACATTTAATAATACAATATTAATTCCACCTAAACCATATCTGGCAATGAATAGTAATAATTATCACTATAAGGATGGAGAATGTAAAAGGTTCCAGGAAATATATTATTGCCCAGAAGCCGACCTAATAGCCACTTCGAAACTAGGCGATTGCATTTACCAACTGATATTGAAACAAGAAATATGCAGCAGCTGCAGCTTGGTACGATTTAAAACAGGAACAGAAATAATTCAAAAGCTGGACGATTTTCATTATATTCTGTCATTTATAAAAGAAACAAGGATCGAGTATAGGTGCGATCAGGAAGAGTACCAATCTTTACTCGGCACTTATTTATTTGAGGTGCCTGAGGGATGCACTGTTTCTAGTTAAACCACATAAAGAATTACAAAAATCTGATAAAATGTATTATTGGAAAATGTCCCACTAGAACAGATCAATAAATTACAGAATTTAATTGAGAAAGAGAATAAACCTGGATGCCCTGCAAGATAAAAGTTATCACTATTGGACCGTACCTATGGGGGTGTTATAGTGTGTGTCGGTAGTGCATATGTGTAAGTGTGTGTGTACGAAGGCATCACTCCGGCCGCGTAGCATGTAAACTAGTTTTTAGACAGACTCTTCTACCTTGTTCATTCGACAACATGTATTGAAAGTTTATTATATTTTTATCATCTGAAAAGTTGTTTCTTGAAGAAAGCTCGCCGATTACCCAATAATCTTAATTCGTGTCTCCTCCTGTGCGGGTCACAAATAAATATTGTTTCTTTCTTTTTTTCTTTCTCTTTCTAAGAGTTGGAGAATTAACGTATATACATTTTGAAACACTTCTTGGAAAAGTTTCAGTTAATGCATAAAAACCAATGATTTTTTGATTGAGAGAGCTACAATAATCTATCCAACGAACGATCAAGTTGCTAAACACAACGAAAAGGTTCTCAAGTATTTTGAGAATAAAGGAACGATTATTCATACAATGAAGGCAAAAGATCAACTTATCGACGCTTCACGAAATTTAGGTAATAAACACCTGGGCTCTATCATACCTGGTGATTTCAATAAAACAGGAGGTCTTCTTCCTAAAATATTGAAAATATTCATGAGCTAAAGTGATGTTGAGATAATATTGACGTGTCCAAAGGGTTTAGTAAATGGCAATATGGGATTTATCACGGAGATTATCGGCCACATTTTCGACGGATATACCGTTAGTCCGTATCGATTTTGGAACAGATGGTATACATATAATTAAACCAATGTCGATATAGTTCCCTGCAAAATATAGCTATGGCACAGCTGAAAGGCCGATGTTGCCATTGATCCTGAGTTGGGCATAAACTGTGCATTAAATGAAAGGCTGCAAAGTTGATCATGCAGTCATTTATCTAGGTTGCCGACTAATAAAATTAAATAAAACATCAGATGACAAGACAGAAAAAGCAAAACAGCGCATGTATTCTCGTAAATTACAAAAGGAAAATTTAAAATATACTATGGCTCTATTAGTGCAAAAAAAAAGACGCTGAAAAGGAAAAATAACAGATGTAGAACGATATAGATATGAAAAAAAAAATAACTCTTGACACAAAAAATAATAATCCACTGCTATAGCAGTGAACAAAAAGAACAGATTAGACATATTGAAAAGAACAAAGATACTCCATATTCTTAAACTGAAAAAATATAAAGGAAACTGTTCCCAAAATTTCGAAACCGGAGAAGAATATAGTAAAGGAGTTTAGTAGAATATTGTTTGAAAATCTTATTACTAAAGAATCATTAAAAAACCAACATTTCCAAGCAACGAATAATTCCGAACGACACGTACTAAAGAAAGTAGTGAACAATTCATAATTATATAACAGCAAAATATAAAATGAAAACAAATCTAAGTGCTTGCGTTGGGAGAAGACTAAGAGTTCGACAAAAATTATATATATATATATATATAATTTTTTATAATTATAATTATATATATATATATATATAATTTTTGTCGAAAATTATATAAAATATAATTTAATTATATTATATTATTAAATTGTATTTTTTTTTTTGTTGATGAAACATTTACAAGAACTCACATAATTTTATGAAAGAGACGACAATAGCCGCCCTACAGCTGGAAAAAGCGAGTACAGACCATTACATAAAACTAGAAGACAAGTAAGGTATTTATTGGATATCTTAAAAAGATTACACAAAAAGACTGTCATACTGAACTTCGAAGTTTAATATATCGATGTACTGTATTCGTAGTTTAAAAGTACGATTTACGTGAGTTAGAAAGTACGCTATGACGAATTATTTAATGGGGATGTGAACGCAAAGCTTAGCGCAGATGTCACTGGCGGCGCAATGGCTGCTGTCAAACAGCTTACCAAGACAAGAATTTGTTTAGTTTACATCACGTTTTTTAGTTATTTTTTGTGTTTAAACTGGTCTATCATCGTTATTGATAATATGTATTGTCTCTGGAAGCTTAAGGAATTGAAAGACAAACTGAAAAAATGAGGCGCAAGGATAACTTGCAAGAAAACAGATCGTATTGAGAGGCAGACTTTTATATAATAAAATATTTTTGGATGATGATTGATTTGGATATTTTTTTAGCTGTGACGAGTTAATTCTTACTTGACTCATGGTAGGAAAATTTACAAAAAATGAGAGGACATTAATGTGTTGGTATTCTTTACGTTTTAGGTTAGAAGTAATATTTTATTTTCGGTAATCAAAGCCCGAGGACATTAATGTGTTGGTATTCTTTACGTTTTAGGTTAAGTTAAGACGGGCTGGTGTCCGCTACTCCACGTCTAAGCGCGTATTTTGCGTACGGGTGGGATTCGCCTTTATCACTCGATCCACCCCAGCTAGGGGTTAGGTTAGAAGTATTATTTTATATTCGGTAATCAAAGCCCTGAAGGAAAAGCAAATGACATTCCTACTGTAGAACTTTATCAATACGTTAATAGCTCCACTATATCATCGAAGATTACCAAGACATATAATTTTGAGTTACTTTGAAAGGTACTTGGGCAATAAATTAACACCGGGGTTGCTACATCCTGGTACAGCACACTGTAGCATATTTCGAGAAAATTAAAATTTACCGAATGACAGGTTACACAATGTAGGGATTTGACAGCTTTCAATAGCCATAGCGACGATGCGCCACCTATCGTGAACAAATGGCAGTTCACATCCCCACTGAGAATGTTCATAATCGCGATGTACGGAACTTCGAAAGCTTGCTATGGAATCGAATCACTGAATTTCATTTCGATGTAAATCGATTAGAATCAAATAAATTCAGAGCGAACGATACTATTGTAGTAGCATGAAAGTATGATATATAAAAACTTTAAAAATTAGAAGGGCCTACACAGACAGCTTGACCGTACACTCCTTAATGGGTTCTCCCATATCCTTTTATTTTTATTTTCACGTTTTCGCAACAATTTTCTTTTTAAAAGCAAACCAACAATAGAGTTTCCTCGTCAGAATCCATTTTGTTAATGATATTTCCGAAACGACAACGCAATTGTGTCTGCGCCGCGTTAGCGCAGCGTTCAATTGACTCAAGAGGCATCGCCGCAACAACGCGACGCCTGCGCCGCGTTGTCGCGGCGTCTGCGCTGCGCATACGTTTATCGAACGCCTACGCTGGACAAACGCTAGTGTGAAGGCGCTCTTAAGATATATTTGTTTGAGGTATATGATAATTCAAATCACAGTATACTTTGACTATCTTTTTCGGGTATCTTTGACCCACGGGCCAAAGTAACCTCACGATGCTTTTTTCTGTACCTAATCTCGTTAGAGCAGCTAAAAACATTGTTTTTTTACTTTCAGATACCTATGTAAAGATGCCTACAATTTATAAAAGGAAAGCAGGAAGTCGTCGTTACCTTGATTACACAAAGGAACAGTTGCAGCAATGTCTAAACGATGTGAGATCTAAGATATTAACTCAGCGGGAAGCTTAAGTTTCACGTATATACATGAGTTGATTATATTAACAACTAAACACCTATTACTATAAAAGAGTATATACTCGGGGGAGGCTGGATCGACCCAACGCGAATGTATACGTACATCCGTGGTGGAGCGACCTGGACTGCCAGGCACTTCTTCTCATGCAACCGAGCGGGCGGGCAGGTTGCGGATAGCCCAACCCCGGCTACGGGACCGACTGATAGCGGCTACTTTTGCTGTTGGAGATCCTGTGGTAGGGGCATCTGTAAAAAAAGATCCCGGACAAGAGAAGTTCCCGAAAGCCAAACCCCAGGCCTAGGGTAACCCATACACCACTTTCCTATGTGCCCATCACCTAAACAAGCCAAGGCCTAGGGTAACCCATACACCACTTTCCTATGTGCCCATCACCTAAACAAGCCATCCCTCCCTTTCCGTACACATCCCGTCGATCCTTAAATCCCTACGTCAACTCCCAGGCCTAGGGTGACCCCCAAGAAACCCACACCTCTATCCATCAAACTCCTTCCCTCCTATCCCCTTAATCCCGTCGGTCACCGAGGAAGGGCAACCTCGGTTCCAATAAAAACCCACACCCTAAAAAAAAAAAAAAAAGAATATGCAGAATGACAATTTACATACCCAGGTGGGACCCGGCCAAGCCGGGGAATCCCACACCGCTTCGGCGGTTAGCTCCCAGCGTAATATGGGGGGAGCATCAAACTGCATCATCAACCAACTTATGCCGCGCCCACTGCACAGGCTGCGACAAACGCGCCCATAAACCAGACCGCGGCTGCGTCCAACGCGCCCACGGACTTGACCCCGACTACGACACCCGCTACACGGTGTATGCCTCCCACGAACCCCTGGCAACAGAGCAGCACAAATTACCCAAACAACGACCCAGACCAGCACGGACAGACACACGGGGAAAGATAGTGGAACTGGCAGTTCTACAAATCTCCCGGCTATAGTGGATGGAGTACGCCCGCTGAGTAAGCGCGGAAAATTCCTAGCCCGCGAGAGAAAAGTAAGCGACCGAAAGCGCAACACTCGTGACGGCACCAGCCAGAGCGAAGCGCCATCGGACGCTGAAGGGATGGCACGCTACCAGCCGCAAGTTCGGAGTTCTCGTGGATCGCGCGTGGCGTACGGACGCGTTTAAACCGAGTAGCTAAGTCAAAGTTGAATATACTTATAAAGTTGTTCTAGGGGACATTTAAAGTTATACTATAAAGTGAGTGAGCACTAAGTTCGCGAAACAATAGTGGTGGGGCTGATCGAGCTGCGCAAGCGCCCTGTTCATGCTGCTAACGATTGATGCCAACAGCTTAAACTATCATGGAGCACCACACAACACCTAAAAGTGGACAACACTATGGCCTTTGCCACACTAGACGGAAATTCCGTCGCCGAACTTCCGCGGCGGAACGCCAATACATTGTATTGCATATAAAATACAAATAGCGGGCACACTACGCGGAAGATCGGTCGTTCCGTCGCGGACGATCGGTCGCTCGGAGCGGACCGCTCACTCGCCGCGTCTGCTCGGTCGTCCGCGCACCGATCTTCCGTCAGCGTAAGATCGGCAACGTCGCATTACAGGTATTTGTATGCATCGCGCCACATTCAGCGGATAACTCGCAGTGACGACGCACGCACAGGATGTTTGACACTGAACGATTTATTATCGAAGTGCAAAATAGAGTTTGCCTTTGGGACTCTAGAGAAAAGCCGGATAGAACTGCAAAGAAACGAGCATGGGAAGAGATTGCGAAAATATTGTACGACAATTGGGATAGTGAAATAGAAACAAAACAGCGAGAACTTGGTGAGTTTATCACTTTATTATTTTTATATACCTAGGTATATCTAATTATAAGTACTCGTATGCATGTAGGTACTAATTGAAACTATCATTCATATAAACCTACTTATCAATGATTATATCAGTCACCTTACCTAAATGAAGTTGTGTTGCCACTCTAGTTTACCTTCTTCCATAAAATATTTTTTAAATAAATCTCTCGTATGTATGGCATTAGAGGGTCTAGATGTATTACAGTTTGGTAATGTAGGTAGATCAGAAGTTAACAATTCGTCGTTGTAGTTCAAACCGTCTCGTCTCCGTACAAAGTTATGAAGAACACATGTTGTTTTTACTATCTCTGTAGCAAAATCCGGGTTAACAAGTATGGCCGTATGAAGAACTCTCCACTTGTTGCTCAATATGCCGAAAGTACATTCCACATAACGCCTTGCACGAGATAGGCGGTAGTTAAATGTACGTTTTTCTATGTCTAATGTTTTATTGGGGTAGGGTCGCATAACATGTTTATGTAAAGCGAAAGCCTCGTCAGCTACCAGTACAAATGGTAGTGCTGGGCCGGTAGTACCGGGGAGTATTTTATCCTCGGGTAGGTCTAACATGTCATGGTAAAGTTTCTGTCCGAAATTTGAACTTCTAAATACATTACTATCAGCTTCTTTTCCAAAAGATCCAACATCGATAGAAATGAAGCAATAATTAGAATCTGCGGCTGCCATAAGAACTATTGAAAAAAACTTTTTATAGTTAAAATAGTTAGATCCGCTGTTGTCAGGATTAATTATTCTTATATGTTTACCATCCACAGCTCCTAAACAGTTTGGAAAATTTGCGTATTTATATAATTCTTCTGCCACTTTTAAAAAGGATTCCTTATTTGGCTCGGGCATTTCAAGTGATTGCAGTACTTTCCAAATTACTTCACAAGTTTCTTTTATTATTTCTGCAACAGTCGATCGTCCCACCAAAAAATCGTGAGATAAACTTTTAAAATTCATTCCGGTAGACAAATACCTGAAACAAAAAAAACGTTCAGCATCATCACGTTTTCCCGCCAGTGGCTCCCCCAATCTAAAATAATTAATAAAACATTTATAAACGAACTTATGAAAAATTTGCTTCGGTCAATCCCTCAAGACTACATTTAACAATGTTTCGCATCGATTCACATAATTTACTAGTGATGCCAACTCTCACCTTCGGCGTATAAACAGAAAAGTGGCACCTTTGCCTTCAAAATTCGAAGTTAAGAGTTCGCATCGCTAATACACTAAGTGAAAACATAGTTAAATGTAGTTTTGAGAGGGTCCACGAAGCGGATTTTCCATATGTGGTATAGATAAATTATAGTAATTGTAGTTATAATTAATTATTTTCTATTGGGGGCGCCACTATTGGAGCTATATCACCCTAAGCTAAGTTATTTCGACATTTTGTTGATACTTATATTATTTAATTTTACAGTGGATGAACTTCAAAAGAAATGGAAGCACTTAAGAGATTATTACGTAAAAGAAAAAAAACAAGATAATACAAGAAGTGGAAGTGCAGCACCTAAGAAACGTAAAAACTCGTACATTGAATTGCTGCGATTCTTGGATGTGGTGAAAGAGTCTCGGGTCTCATCGGGGAATATAAGCGCTCCGGCAGGTGATAATGACCAAAATGAAAATTCTTGTGATGAAATATCAACTAATACAAACACTCAACCAAGAAATGCAAACGCACAAGAAACTGTAACTGAGAATTTTATTCCACCTCAAACTGAAGAAGTTTCAGGGACCTCCCAAATGAAAAAAAAACCTAAAATGACAGTCTTTCAACAGAGTTTAATTACAGCAATGAATAAAAAGCAACAATCACCTAAAGCAGCCGAAGAAGATGCCGACACGAAATTTTTACTTTCTTTACTTCCTCAAATTAAGAGCCTAAATGAAAGACAAAACTGTGAGTTCAGAATCGAAGTGATGAATTTGATTTATAAAATCAAATATCGTAACTCATATAACATGTCACATAATCAAACGTATTCTTACAACCATCCTGGCTATAGTACATACGAACAATCACCTACAACATATAGTATACCTACAGGAGATGTGTCTCCGCCGGTGTACCAAGGATATACTACGAATACAAGCAGTGCAAGCTCCTATTCGACCATACAGTCACCCGATTGTATTGAAACTCAAGTACGTCCAATTCAATCAGCTGAAACTGAAACAGCACACTCAATTGAGGAAATAGACGAAATATTTCAGAATAGGTCCACTTAATTGAGATAATAGAGGAAATGTTGCAGCAATTTAATTCAATAAAAAATTAAAAGTTGAAATTTTATTCAATAAAAAATTTGTTTCATTTAATATACTTACTTAATATTTATCTTACCTTAATGTAACGGTCAGCCTTTCTTCGGGAGGTATAGCTGTTCTAAGTTTTGTATTTTGCTTGGTAATGTAGTCCTTAGTTAAATTCAGCAATACATCAAATGATTTTATGGACATACGATAATATTCGAATGCTTTGTCTGGATTAAGTCTTAGTTGCATATACAGGGTATGAAATTGCCCAATTTCTAGTCGAAGAGTATTTAAGGGATGAACCCAATATTTACGCTTTCTTCTTCTTTCTTCTTCTAATGCCTCATAAATAGCTATCACTTCTATCGGATCCATCACGAATTCACGACCACACCGTATAAGCGCAGGCAGCCGACTGATGATCTGCCACTGAATATTCAGTGTGGCTGGTACCGTATAGAACGGATTGACCGCCGCGGAAGTTCGGCGACGGAATTTCCGTCTAGTGTGGCAAAGGCCTATGGGTCTGATCCAAATATAACGACTATGACCGCTAAGCAAAAACCGTCTGGTCCCTGGGTTAAGCCGGGCGCATACATACTGATTCCGGATCAGGTTTCCGTATTAGGGTTTCAGATTCGGAAACCTGAATGGTCCGCGTGCATACAAAATGTTCGACAAGGCGCACACCGTTCTTACTTTTTCCGGACAGAAAAAAACCTGACGTTCGGTTCGGAATTGCTCCGTGCGTTCGTTTTGGAAGAACGGAAAAAAAACCTGATGACGTCATCCCGAACGCAGCATTCGCGTACATTTTGGCTCGATCGCCGCACACGTACGGAAATTTTCATTCATAATCATTCTGAATCGCGTTGGCGCTGTGCCGAGTAGACGTACGACGTGTAACGCTCTCCGTCAGCTGTAAAAAAAAATGTGCGATGCCGAGAATTTAATAATGAGTGTTGAAAAACACCCATGCATATGGGACATAAATCACGCGGATTATCATAACCGTGATATGAAAGATTTGGCTTTTTTTTGGATTTGGTTTTTTTTTTTTTGGTTTTTTTTTTTTTGGATTTTTTTGATTTGGTTTTGGATTTGGTTTTGTTTTTTTTTTTTTTGGGATTTTTTTTTGGTTTTTTTTTGATCTTATTCAGGATTGGGAAACGTGCACAGATAAAGTAAACAAATGTAAGTATTTTAATATTTCTTTATTGTTGAATCAATTTGGATTAATAATACTTTCATTGTATTGGTATGACAGTTCTCCTTCCGGCGAGACGAAATACTCGGCGAAATTATCTCGTATAGTTCTGCCTCGGTTTGTAGATTGTCGTGCAGAACGGAATGGAAAATCCTCGAAGTAATGTGCTAATGTATCTTTAAAATTATAACCATCTCGTCTGCTTACAAAATTATGCAATACGCATGCTGTCTTCGTTATTAGAACAGCAAAATCTGGTGGAATTGTCATACTTGTATGAAATATCCTCCACTTGTTTGAAAGAATGCCAAAAGCACATTCAACTATTCGTCGAGCTCGACTCAATCGATAGTTAAAGATTCGACGTTGATTATTGAGGTTCTGCCTTGGATAAGGTTTCAAAAAATTATTGTTCAGTGGAAAGGCCTCATCACCTAAAAACACAAATGGTAGAGGTGGGCCATTACTTCCTGGCAGAGGTTTGGCTTCTGGCAAATTAAGGCGATTTTCTTGTAACATTTTCCCAAAAGCCCAATTTTTAAAGATATTACTGTCACTGTCTCTGCCAAAAGCACCCACGTCAATAGCTATGAACCGTAGGTCTGCGTCTACTACTGCCGTCAAAACAATAGAGAAATAGTTTTTATAGTTATAAAAAGCAGACCCACTGCGCTGGGGAGAAATCAAACAAATATGTTTCCCATCACCTGCCCCTACACAATTTGGGAAGTTGGCATTTCTATAATAACTGTCCGCAATTTCAATCCAACATTCTTTTGATGACGGTGGCCTCATTTCTGAACGTTGGTGCACCTCCCAAATAGCTTCACAGGTTTCATTAACTAGTGCAGACACAGTTCGGCTTCCCACCAGAAAATCTGTTTTCATTTCTTCAAAATTGCAACCAGTTGCCAGAAATCTGAAACAAAAAGCATTATAGTTTTATTTTTAACTTATTTCAGGTGCCGAATTGAAGAAGAAATGGAACAAGATTAGAGACTATTATCGCAAAGAAATTCAGAAAACCAAAAATCTGCCTACTGGCAGTGCTGCTAAAAAGCCCAAAACTTATGTTTATAGTTCCTTGCTTTACTTCCTTACACCAGTGTTTGCTAGTAGAAAATCAGTAGGCAACTATCCGACCGAAGATGCAGAATCTACTCAACCACAACAACAATCAGAAACTGAAGAACAAAATATTGAACCGGAAGATATTCAATCGTATGGAGTCACCCGTACCTACTTTACCTATAGTCAGTCAGAAAAAAAAGAAAGATGTCCCCAATCAAATACTAAGTATGTTGCAACAAAAACAGAAAAAACCTTCTGCTAATATTGACGAAGATGACGAGACGAAATATCTTCTTAGTTTCAGAAGCTATATGAAAACAATGAATGCTCATCAAAACATTGATTTTAAAGTCGGTATGCTTCAATAGGTAAAAAAGATTACCATGGGAAACGAACCATCACCATCAACGTCCCGGTACACTAGCTATTACCAACAAAGTGACGATTCTTCAGGGTCGTTTCCAAAGGCTGGAAATAACTTATCTCCATCACCGACTTACGTTCCATCTTATCAAAATATACACGTGCCCAAAGTATCACCAATATATTTGCAGAGTCCAACTCCATCACCACCAACTTTTTATCCACCTTCGCAGCAGCAAAATGTGCCCCGTAAGAATACCAGGAAGCCTATTATTATCCACTCAATTTCTAGTGTGACACCTCCCCAATCAACTACCCAACAAAGCCCCAAGCAAGATTATCCTGTTGAGATATCTTTACCAAATACTAGTGTTGAAGACAATGAGGCTACACAGTTTATAGTTCTCCAGCCTCAAGATTCACAGGAGGGAACAATGCAAGAATTCTTAAACTTTAAGTAGGTAAATTTAAAGCGTAATGTTTGTACAATATCTTAATTTTTTACAATAAATACGTACATACCTTAATGTTATGGCCAATTTTTCTTCTGTATCCAAACACAATCTCATGTGCGTATTTTGCTTTTTTATTTTATCTCGTATGCTATTATGAAGCTCATCAAAGGATTTCATTGACATCCTGTAATATTTGAAGAATTCTTCTGGGTATGCCCGTAACTTTGCTCTTTTGACATAAAATTGACTCTCAGTTAATCTTTGGGTATTCAGTGGATGCACCCAATAACGACGTTTTATGTCCTTTTTGACTAGCGCCAATAAAAGAGCAATGAGCACTAATTCGTCTTCGTCGTCCGTACTCGTGCGTTATCAGAAGCGTCTATGATCGAACTGATCGTTTAAATTCCGAATGCAAAAAACAGAATGTGTGCGCTCTCCACACGGAATTCTTGATTAGGAAACCTGATCAGGATTTCTGATCCGGATTTCTGATCCGTAATCAGTATGTATGCGCCCGGCCTTAACCCAAGACACCATAAGAAACGTATTGCAATGGATTCGGATAGTGATTCGTCAGGAGCGCAAGAAATAAGAAGACCTAAAACTGCCTGCTGCTCCACCAATACCTTGAACGAAACAATAAATGCTTTTCGTGAGGCAATGAAAGCTATGCATTGTCTCCTTACTACTATGAAAGAAGAGCAAAATTCACGGTTCGTGCGTATCCAGACGGACATTTCGGCAATTAAAACCGAAATGGCCGAAATGAAGAAAAATGATAAAGACACCGAAAAAACAGTTAACGACCTGAAATTGAATTATGAAGATTTAGATAAATCTCAAAAACAATTCTCAGAAAGTATAAAAAAAACAGGATAACAAAATAAAAGATATATTTCAAACTAAAGTGTATTTGGAAAAATGCAACAAGGCTTTAGAGGAGCGTATCATGATATTGGAGCAAAAAGAACTGAGTAGGAACATTGAACTAGTACATGTGCAGAAACAGGATGGAGAAAATGTAACGGAAATTGTAGTAAGAATTGCGAAGAAATTACAACTAAGGATAGAAGATATTGAAAGTGCATGGAGGGTACCCACCCGCGTTGTCGTCGATGGAAAAAACCCACGACCAAAAATCGTCACACTACGCACAAAGGCAGCCCGGTCAGACTGGTTGAAAACTCGCTAAGAGACAAAAATCACAAATCACATGATATACCAAAACAATGATAATTCACAAATATATGTTAACGAACATCTAACACGTCAAATGCGCAATCTGTTCTGGGCTGTTAAGACTACCTTAAAAGAATCCTACAAATACATATGGATTCAAAATTCTAAAGTCATGATTAAAAAAGATGATAATGATAAAAAAGTACACCACATACGCTTTGAAAGCGATATTGAGAATTACCTGTCAAAAAACAAAGAGTAGTCCCATATTAGCTTCAAATCTACCCTATACAACAACAGATTAATAAATAAATAATACATATAATAACAGTACGTACATAGATTTAAACAAAAGTATCTAGAATGGACTTAGAATCAGATATTCAAGATATAGAATATACAAAATACACACAGTTATATGAATGGTACGAGCACGTAAACAAACGACCTACCTCACTTCAAGTTATACATATAAATGTATGCTCACTGAGAAAACATTTTAACGAGCTAATTGTTCCCTTTATATCACCATGTGACAGTCCTGTAACAAACCATTCAAGTCCTTATAAAATCCAAAATCTTATTTTTGTTCCGTTTTACATCAATGTATCACAACGGTTACAAACAGTTCTATGCATTTCTAGTACACATCGTGAAACACAGATGGCGTTAGTAGTTTGAAAATTCGTTCAAACTTTAGTTGGTGACAATTCAACGGACTTGACGTTGCGTAGTTTTCAAAAATCGAAAATATTATAAAAAAAACAAAATAACTGCGGCTTGTTTGGTGATTCTAGTAGGTAAGTTCATGGTTTTCACTGTTTATTGTCGGTAACGCATAATTTTAGCCATTTGTGAGAGTTCGAGTTGAATTTCTCTTTGTAACATTTCTGTCACAATGCAGAACAAGGGTCGTATTTTATAGTACATTGACCAAATGTTGGTTTCTTCACAGAATGACTTCCCGAAGTATAGGAGAAGATGAAATTGAACAATTTCTTTTGGACTATGAGGCCAGTGAGGATGGGTTTGAAGACGATGACGACAGCGTGGCAGATCCCGAATATTTGCCGGATTTGGAACCCCCATTCGAGGATGAAACTGCAGAAGAAATTGAAGGTATGAACATTGATAGTATTATTGAAGATCTGGAGCGCGGTGGCAGTAATTCGTCTCCACCACCCTCTCCCGTTTCTTCTACTCAGCCAGGACCATCAGCACGTCGTCAAACCAAAAAGAAATTGAATGTACGCTGGAGGAAGAAAAATATTGAACTAAACGAGCCACAGCTACGTTTTACAGGTGATGAAACCTTGTCGCCTGAGTTTTTAGACCTCGAAACACCAATCCAATTCTTCTTCAAACTATTTCCCAAAGAATTGATTGAAGTCATTGCTAGCCAAACAAATCTTTACATAGTCCAAAAAGATCCCAACATGAGTTTTCGTGTCACAGAGACCGATATTCAACAGTTCATTGGACTAGTGTATATCATGTCGTTGGTACATCTTCCAAGGGTTACGAAGCATTGGCACGGTTGTATAGGAACACCTTTAGTAAAGGAAACAATGGCAGTCAACAAGTTTGAGAAGATCAGGCGATTTATTCATTTCAATGATAACACAAAAAATGTTCCACGAGAACACCCTGATCATGACCGAATATTCAAGATTAGACCAGTAGTCAAAAAACTAAATGAGACCTGCCAGAGCATCCCTCTAGAAAAATACCTATGTGTAGACGAGCAGATTTGCTCCACAAAAGCAAGGCAGAATTTGAAAAGATACAATCCCAAAAAGCCAAATAAATGGGGATATAAAATATATGTCCTTTGCGGCGTGAGCGGATTCGCATACAAATTTGAGCCTGAAACAGGAGCTGAAAATGTGGTTGCTTCTGGTGAGCCAGACTTGGGTGCTGCATCGAATGTGGTCGTCAGGCTTTCGCGTGAAATACCAAGAAATCAAAACTACCGGATCTATTTTGACAATTATTTCACGTCTCTGCCGCTTCTGGAATATTTAGCCAAACAAGGCGTTCTTAGTCTCGGAACCATACGACGAAATCGTATACCTGACTGCAAACTACCAACAGACAAGGAAATATCTAAAAAAGAACGCGGGTACTCGGTCGAATATGTTGGAAACCTGGAAGGCACAGAGATATCGACAGTAGCCTGGAAAGATAACAAAATAGTCACACTCGCCTCTAGTTTCGTGGGAGAGCTACCGAAGACACAGGTTTCAAGATACGACAAGCCGAACAAAAAATACGTGACTATCGACCGACCCCATATCGTAGGAGAATACAACCGCCATATGGGTGGTGTCGATTTGATCGACAGTATCATGGGCAGGTACAAAATACGCCTGCGAAGCAAGAGATGGCAGATTCGCATGTTCTATCATTTTTTAGATCTTGTTATGTCCAATGCCTGGCTCTTATATAAAAGAGTACATAAGGCCAAAAAAAAAGAAGACCCAATGCTGCAATCAGCTGATTTTCGTCAGGATATTGCATTGGTTCTGTGCAAGCTCGGGACCAAAGCCAATCAAAAACGGCGAACCATTGAGCAAGACATACAAGCCAAAAAACATAAACTCAGTATGTACCCCCAGCAGCTGTGCGGCAGGATCAGGTGGGGCATTGGCCTATATGGGCTGAGAAGAGGATAAGGTGCAAATATCCCAACTGTGCTGGCGTATCACAGACGATTTGTGAGAAATGTGGAGTTGCCTTGTGCTACAACAAGCAAAACAACTGCTTCAAAGCATTCCATACGTCTTAGAGGAGTGTTATGACACAATGTGACATTTCTGTCACACTCCCTAAAATCGTTAATAAATAGCCCCCTGATTAAATTTTCTTTAAACTAAAAAATACGTGTTTCTTTGTTTATTTTTTGCTACCGTACCATTGAATATTTTTTAGTTTTTATGTTGTTGAGTTATGAAGGGTTAACAAAGGAATGCTTGCACAGACTGGAACTAATCTGCTTATCGGAAATAAATATTAAGGAAGAAGAAACAATAATATACGAGATTAGTGGTTTCAATATGCATGTTTTAACAAGAGAAGACAGAAGAGGTGGAGGAATACTAATTTACGTAAACGACAGAGTGCAGTTCAATCCTGTAAAATCCGGAATCACAGTGACGCACGAGTTCGTACATGGACGGCTAACCATTAATGAATACACTTCTGACATTATAGTTATCTATAGACCGCCAAGCACAAATAAAATAAACTTTGTAGCAGAAATTAAAAAATACATCCAAAGTATACCAAAACGAAACAACATAATTATGGTCGGCGACTGTAACATCAACATACTGCCAAGTTATATGGATTCAACTGCTGACAAGTATCTGAACGCACTATCGGAGAGGGGATTGCAATGTGGCCTACGAGACGTAACTCGGGACGTAGTCACGAGCGATCGCAATGTGACGTCCTGTCTCGATCATGTATTTGTACGGACTGAGAAGGCTCGCGCTCTAGAAGCGTACATAGTAACGACTAAGATTGCGGATCACTACCTAAAAGCGGCTACACACGACCCTAAAATCACTGGCAATATCGGGACAGTGGTGGGGAGGACCCTAGATCGTATCATAAATCGCCTGGTGTGTAGGCAAATCGTACCCGATTTTTTTCATCCCTAAATCGCTACGGGCGAGCTCACGATTCAGGGACGATTATCGGCTCAGGGAGCGTTGTCAGGACGTGTGTAGCGAAATCAGGACTGATTTTTGCGCAGTCTGCGCTCGAGCGCTGCGGCGATACGACGTGCTTGCGGTTACTATTGTCGCCACGGGCGATACGACGTGCTTACGGCTACTATTTTTTATGGCGAAGGAAAATGAGCGAGAAGCGTGGACAAAAGTCATTGATTTATTTAAAGATTTACCATATTTGTGGGACAAAAAACAAAAAGACTATTTCAACCGCGACATGAGACAGGAGGCATTCAAAATGCTAGTGCAAATTTTTAATGAAGAGATCGGCAGAGATACATCGCTGGCTGACTTCAAGAAAAAACTTGAGAATATGCGTACTACGTATGGAAGAGAGCTGAAGAAGGTAAGATCATGTAGAATATTATGAGCCTATAACCCTCTTTTGGCGGGCAAATGAGAAAAAAACAAATATCTCGTGAACGAAAAAAAAGCAATTTTTAATTTTTTTTTAGTTTGTTCCTTCATTAAATAATATAAAACTTTGTAAAATGTATTAAAAAATTGTAAATACACCTACCCAGTCGATGAATAGAGCACTTTGCTAAAATTCCTTCTCAATCACGAGATATTTGTCTTTTTCTCATTTTCCCGCCAAAAGAGGGTTATACGCTCTTAAATAGAGCTACCTACTTTAAGCTCACGCTTTTTGGTACATCTCAATTCACGTGTTTCAGGTGAATGCTTCCAAGCAAACAGGATCGGGGTCCAATGACATCTATGTACCAGCGTTATGGTATTACCCCCTCTTCCAATTCCTAGAGGGGACGACGGAGCCATGCCGACCTGGAACGGATACTTTGGATGAGGTAAGAAAAAAATATATGCAATTTATAAACTGATGTTTTATTTGTCAGATACACACTAAATTTATGTAGGAACTACTCTCAACATATCCTCCTGAAAAGAAACTCTGCCGTGTCCATTGAAATAAGTTGTAAATTTATTTCGCACGTTGTTGCCTTCATTATTGCGCTCTTTTTCACTGATTTGCGCTAGAGATACAAGTCCTGTGGTTTCTTCCCGCCAGTCATCATAACGAAAAGTAGAATCATTGATATTTTCAGCATCGACACATGTTTTTGTGATAATTTTTTTTGACTTTGTTCTTAAATAATTATGTAAGGCACAACAAGCGAGCACAATTTTGTCGACATTATCAATGTGCACACTTATTCTTTGACGAAATATCCTAAAACGTGCTGCTGAAATTCCAAACGCGTTTTCAACTACTCTCCTTGCTCGTGATAATCTGTAGTTGAAAATCCTTTTCTCGTGAGTTATGTTCTTAAATGGGTATGGCTTCATAATGTGTCTATTAATGCCGAATGCTGAGTCTCCCAAAAACGTGTAGGGCACTGAAATATTTGTGCCCTGTAACGTACACGATGGTGGTAGTTGTAACTTATCTGTCATTAATTTATTATACAGTGATGTATGAGTTATGACACCGCCATCAGAGACGCTTCCGTTAATGCCAGTATGTATATACATAAACTCATAGAACAGAACTGTACTAAAAAAGCCTTTATAGTTATAGAATAACGTGCCACTCCTCGGTGGCTTTTCTATGGATATATGTTTCCCATCTATTGCACCAACACAGTGATCGAATTGCCACTTGTCTTCAAACATTTTAGCATTATCTTTCCATTCACTTTGCGTTGCAGGCATCTGAAACAGAAAGTAAAGGGAACGTTACGTCACCAGATATATCAGCATCGACATCATCGACACAAATTATAAATACAGAAATATGTGATAAAGAGGGGCCCGCGGACTCTGGAAAAAGTTCACAGCCCAAGAAGCAGAAAATGTCCATACAAAGTAAACAAGAAAAACTGCTGGATGCTGCTCAGACACTGATGACTCGACAAGACGATGATTGGGAGATAATAGGAAAGTCAAAAGGCGTTCAATTAAAAAACCTGAGTACCCATCAACAAGTGATTGCCCAAAAAATTCTCAATGATGCCCTATTTTACGGAAAACTTGGCAAATTGACAGACGAATCTAGTATCACTTTATCTCCACAACACACAGTATTACATCCTCGCATTCCACATCGCTACTATCATTATTCCTCTGGCTCTTCGGTGACAAATTCATCACCGCAGCCATGTCAACAATATCTGGCACAACCGTCTCCTCAACCATCTCCACAATATGCGATACACCCATCCCCTCAATCATCTACACAATTTATTATACCACAATCCCCTCAAACACCTCCACAGCATACGGTACAACCTTCTCCTCAACCACCCCAACATCATATGATGTCACAATTCCCTCAAGCATCTCCAGAGTATAACTCCACTGTACAACCATTTCTACAGTCTATCCCACAATATACATTTGAACAACCTTCTTCTGAATACGTAAATCCAACCAACGCGACACATTCATCGTCGACCGACATAGATCTTACCACTGAATTTCCAAACTGTACAAGTGACACAACAGTTCAAAGAGGAACTGGCTCAGACATGAAGGACTTTTTGATCTTTAATAAAAAATAAAATAAATAGTAGTAAATACCTTGTATGTTTTTGCTTAATATAAATAAATAAAATAAAACTTTTAAATGGATGTTTTAATTATTCTATAAGAATTCAGTCTACTTACCTTAATAAAGTGTTTCAAACAATTATAGATAGCACAACATGTCTCTGGAATCATTGTGGACATAAGTTGCGGCGATATTATGGCACTGAATTTCAAATCTTCATAGCTTTGTCCAGTTGCTAGGAAACGTAAAGTAACTGTAAGTCGTTCTCTCGGACTTATGGATTCTCGCATTACGGTATCCTGTTTCTGTATAAATGGTGTCACCATATTGAGGAGCTCTTCAAAACACTCAATATCCATTCTTAAAAAGTTTCTGAAATCATCTGCTTCTAAATGTCTCATGACGTTCATGTGGCTTAATTCATGGCGTTTCATTAACCCAGATCCTCCTTTTTCGTCTCTGGTTAGGTGGCACCGTAGTAAGTTCCAAGACAATTCCTATTTTCTGCTGTTTTGAGAGCGTCGGCGGCATTTCGGAAAAACGAGCAGTCTGTAGCACGGTCGGTTACGTACTGACAGGCAAGGACGTGTGTAGAGTAGAGACAATTTTATCACCGATTCAGCCCCGATTTCACTGTCTCGATATCGCCAGTGATTTTAGGGTCGTGTGTAGCCGCTTTAACGGGATTATCAGCTGATTTGAACGTACATGACGTGTGTAGAGTAGAGACAATTTTATCGCCGATTCAGCCCCAATTTCACTGTCTCGATATCGCCAGTGATTTTAGGGTCGTGTGTAGCCGCTTTAACGGGATTATCAGCTGATTTGAACGTACATGAATGCACTCAAACGAATAGAATGGCCATACAAAACAAACTAGTAAGTAACAAACTTCACAATGTTGATTGGCAACAATTATTAAACACAAATGATCCTATTCAATTATACGATAATATGTACACGATTTTTAGCGATATTTATGAGTCTTCGAAGCAACCATCGTCAGGTAAAAAACGCGATAGTCAAGCTTGGGTTAATAATACTTTACAAAACATGATAATACGCAAAGATGACTTATTTAGGCGCTGGAAAATGTATCCAAACAATAACAATCTTAGATTACAATACACAAAATATAGAAATAAAACACATAAAATCATAAATTTGGCTAAGGATCATCATAGACGTGAGGAAATCAAGAAATGTAAGGGGGATATGCGGAAGATATGGGGACAGATTAATAACTGGCTGGGTAGAAGTAAAGTAAGCGTAGATAGCGTAATAGAGAGATATTTACAGAAAAAAGAATGTTTGGTAACCATTTGTAATAATTTCTGTAACACATTCACAACGGAAATTGACAATATCAAGCATAAATGCAACAATACGTTCTTAAATAGACATGATTATGTTAAGCCATGTAATGTAAGTATTAGGTTCAATAAAGCAACTCCCACGCATATAGCCAGAATAATAGACTCTCTGGACTGCAACAAGTCGCCGGGATCAGATGGCATAAGGGTAAAAGATTTAAAAGAAATCAAGAACGTCATTAGTCTTGTTATAGCATATTTTATTAATCTATGTGTAAAAGAAAGTAGATACCCGAATAGGTTAAAATAGTCAATTATTAGACCAATTTACAAACAAGGATCACATCTGGAATATACAAATTACCGACCAATAGCTATTTTAAATACAATTAATAAGATTATGGAAAAGTTTATAGTTAATCAAATCACAGCTTACTTAGACAAAAATAATATTATTACCGATATTCAACATGGTTTTAGACCAAATAGAAGTACGGCAACGGCTTTAGCAAAATTTACGGACGATGTAAATAATTACTTAAATGATAAAAAGATTGTGGTAGCAGTATTTATAGACTTCAAAAAAGCCTTCGATACCCTGGATCACGACGTTGTTGCAGGCCATGGATGAGTGTGGGATAAGTGGACCAATCAATAGATGGTTTGGCCAGTACTTAGAGCTAAGAACGATCAAAGTTCGGATTGCTAATGCGGAAAGTATTGAGGGTGTTGTCAAATATGGTGATACATGTCTTCTATTCAGTGGTAACGACCAAACTTCCATACAAGAAGCAATACAAGACGATTTGGATAGTATCATCAACGGCATAATAATTAATGTAAGCAAAACTAAGTGCATGCCAATACATTCTCCATATTCAAGTCAAAAAAATATTAACGTGAGTATCAAAGGTCAAAGTTATGGATGTCTTCACAATGGAAAATCAAGCTGTCAATGTATTAGCGCCCTGCACACGTACAGTTCGGACCGCGGGAAATACCACGCGCCGTTCCATCCCTCGCTCCGAACTGTACGTGTAGATGTGCGGATCTAACAGTCCGATCTGGCAGCTCGACGCGAGTGCATGTCTCACAGTTTTACGCGCGCATCACGTATAAACGTAAATTACAAAAATGGCGGTTTGGAGCGTCGAAGCTATCACAGAGTTCATTCGTTTGTACCGTGAACATCCGTGTCTCTGGAAGATAAAAAGTAAGGAGTATAGTAACAGGAATATGAGAAACAAAGCATATGACGAGCTCGTTGATTTTTGCAAGTCAGTAGGTTTTGTTTCAGCTGATCGCGATTTCGTCAGCAAAAAAATACAGAATATAAGAGGTGCATTTCGCAAAGAATTGAAGAAAGTAACGGAGACACGGAACAAAAGTGGAAGCTCCCAAGAAGATGTTATGATGACCAACCGATCGTCCATTTTTCTTACTACTGTGTAAAAAACTTTTAAAAGCTATAACGTTCCACGCGCCAGTCCAAACTGCAGTCCAAACTCTTGAAAATCAATTTACACGCAAAGTTCGGAACGTTTGTCTAGATTATGTAAGTTTCGTCGGCAATCCAAACCGTGAATGCATTTTTAATCGTAATTAGCACAACAGTTTGATCCGCAGTCCAAACCGTACAGATCTAACTGCTGTTTGGAACGCAGTCCAAGATGCGCGGTCCGAACTGTACGTGTGCAGGGCGCTATTAACTTGGAGCAGGTTAAAACATACAGGTACTTAGGATTGACCATTGATACTAAATTTGCATGGAACGTGCACATAGACACTGTTTGTAATAAAGTTCGGTCAGTTCTGGGTAAATTGTATACCCTGAGGGTGACAAATCAACATCGAGCTATGCTGCGCTGTACTGCGCTGTGCTATGTTTGGTCAACTCGCTCGTCTAATATTTTAATGAGGATACAAACAAACCATGCTGTGCTGCGCTGTGTGAGGCTACGCTCTGTTTAAAAACGCAGCAGTCTCGAGCGAGGCGCGCTACCCGCCGTGCTGAGCCGCGCTGTGCCGAACTGTGCTATGTTTTTTATGGAGCTCTGCCATGCTGCGCTGTGTCGAGCTATGCTAGGTTTGGAGCACGCTGCGTGCCCCTCCATCGCCTTCAGACGTCTCTCTCACTCTGGTACTCCCATCTCGCTCGCACTTGCGTATGCGCGCACAAAGAAACAAGAACGAACGAGTTTGATTCGCCCATTCAAACAAGTCAGGTAACACGTGTTGTGTCGAAATTTGTTCATCGAGGGCAGTGGTCAGATAAAAAAATGGAGATTTTTATAGAAGAAGTTCGGCAACACGAATGTTTGTGGAATCCAACATCCCCATATTATAAAGATACCGAAAAAAGAGAAGCCTCTTGGCGCGCCATTATACAAACAACAAACATGGAAAACATACTTACTTAATAAGTGTGTGTGCGTGTGTATTTATGTGTGCTTATCGTTGGTGTATTAGTACAATTTTGTATGTATATACTCACAGTTATAATCCCCGGACATGTTAGCTACTAACCAGAGACTCAGCTCAACGTCGTGATCGAAGTTGCTTTAACTTTCGGTGATATGGAATTTCGTTAATTTGGCTTTTCGGTGAAATGGCTCATCGGTAAAATAACCCATCCGTCAAATGGATTTTCGACAATATGGCAGTGTTGGAAATGGATTTCGATCTGTACGTGGCCCGTTTTAATACGTTAAATTTGAAACAGTTGTAGTGTGATTTCTGACTACCCCCTAATGGGATTATAGTCGTGAGTCTATGTATGTAGATACAACATTGTAAATAAGTAGATACATTCTCATTTTTTTATAAACGAAATAAAAGAACATTTTTACGTGCTTATTAAACTTGTCTTTATTTAATTTTCATTTATATGGGCACTTGTATTTTGCCAAGGTACGCAACCACTGCCGTTAAAATAATTGGAAAATTCTTCTCTTATCTGATAGGCTGTAATGGAAGGGCTATTGCCTCCTCGACGCAAAGGACGCAACACACTGTTCATACTGTTTTCAGTCTGAATTTCGTTATCCTCACTCAAATAGTTATGCAGAACACAGGCCGCTTTAATAACTTTGTCAACTGTGTCGATATTACAACCAAATGCAGTATGAAATACTCGCCATCGTGCTGCTAGTATTCCAAACGCTTGTTCAACAACTCGCCGTGCTCTGCTTAGACGATAGTTATATATTCTTTTCTGATTATTTAGTTGCGATTGAGGGTATGGTCTCATTAAATTTGGAAGCAGTGGAAATGCTTCGTCACCAACAAATATGTAAGGCATTTCCATACCACCTTCTTCTAAAGATTTGGATTCTGGTAGAAATAATGAATTATCTTTTAGTTTCTTTCCAAATGCAGAGTTGCTAAATATTCCTGCATCACTGAAACGTCCCTTTGATCCAACATCTATTGCAATGAATTTATATCTTGCATCGACAACAGCCAGTAATACTAACGAAAACGATTTCTTATAGTTAAAATAGTCTGATCCTGAGTTAGGAGGTGATTTGATATAAACATGCTTCCCATCAACAGCGCCTACACAATTTGGAAAATTGCATTTCTGTCTGAAACAGAGCTCATTTTCCAGCCACAATTCTGTAGTCATTTCTTTCATAAATATTGGCTGTAAACACTTCCATATTGCATCGGAAACTTTGGATACAATTTTTGAAACTGTAGGGCCCGCTATTTTAAAATTGTAACCAATTGTAGTAAATGAACTACCTGTAGCCATGTACCTGCGAATTAATAAATAATATTATAATAAGCAACTTCAATTCTTTCCCACTAAATATTCACTAAAAAGTAATGAAATAATTAATTATCTAAGTATGTCAAGAACTAGTACTTTGATTCTATTTAAAAAACTATGAATTAAATTGAAAGTTCTAGCTCTTGACACACTTAGATAATTAATTATTTCATTACGTTTTAGTGACTTGTTAGTGGGGAAGAATTGTAGTCGGTTTGTTATTTTTTATAACAAACTTATCTCAGATTTTTTGTGATAAATTAATAATATTATTTTATAATTATGTAGTGATGTATATATATTTATTATTTGTTACAGCCAAAGTAGCGAAAAATACTTGGAAAAAATTGCGAGACAACCATAGGGAAGCCTTAAAAAGACAGAAGGATGGAAAAAGTGGTCAAGCTGCCAACAACACGCGTCTTTGGAGATACCAGAAAGTTATGGAATTCCTTGTTCCATACATGCAAAATAGGAACACAACTGGAAATTATTCCCAAGATGATTCACAGGTGTCTCAAGAAAGTAATCATACTCAAGTTTCGGAATTGGACGAGGACAACTTTGAAGTAGTAAACGAAAGCGCTCATGGTTCTGTAAACGAAAACAGCCAATCTTCTAATACGACTGCTGCAAGTTCCGAAACCACATCACAAAATACAAGCACACCTTTAAAACGAAAACGTGTACACAGTGTTCAACATGAAATTTTAAATTTTGTTAAGATCCAGCAAACAGAGCGAGAGAAAAGAAAAACAGAACGTGATTTGAGAAACCAAGTAATTGACAAAATGGACGACATGGATCATTTTTTTCTTAGTGTTTGTGAAAGTACAAAAAAATTACCCAAACCGGCACAGCTTCGTCTTAAGAGAAAGATTTTTAAATTAAGTTACGGAAGAAGAAGAGTTAAACATTTACAATGATATGTACGCATCTGAGAGTTATAATAGTGCCTTAACAAGTACTCGAGGGTATACAACAGCTCAAGGTGTCCAATCCTCAGATACATCTCTGTTTACATCTCCAAGTAGTGCATCAAATCAATCTGTAGGAGGATATACAGCTGAACAAGATGCCAATGTTCTTCCAGTCGGTGGGAACACCGTGTTCGGACCGTATGCAAGTGAGGAGGCCAATGCTACTTCGCTAATTGATTAGGGTTATTGGACGATTCGCACTATTTAAAAATTCTAAGGGGTACCATTTTAATTTCATGTTTGCTAAGTACTTGTTTTTTATATAATGTAACATTAAAGTTAATGAACGTTTTTTACCATTGTTTTATTATATTGACAAGTCACGCACGCACTACATATGTACTGCCGCATTGCATGTAAAGTTTTGAAAAGATATGTCAATATAGGTTCACTATCTTACCATGTCAATTTTTTATGAATTATTATTCTACATACAAAATTAATTACTAATACATACACGAGGGAAAATGCTAATAGAAAATTGCCTTATCTTGTGCATTCAAATAATTTACTTACCTCAAACGGATTGCTAATTTCTCTTCTGTGCTTATGGCTTTCTTACAGTCAATTTTGCTTTTTATATATGAACTTATTAACGAATGTAAATAATTAAAATGATTTTTAGTCATTCGCAAATATTTAAAAAAATCGTCTTCAGTGGCAATACTCTTTAGAAAATTAAATTCTCCGTATTTTTCACGTATGGTGTGTGGTAACAAGCTACCGTGACTGGACTCTTTTAACGACAAAATAACACATAAAATATCCATATCCGCTTCTTCTTCACTTTCATCTTCATCGGATTCAACTATGTCGTAATGTTTACGTTTTTTTGAAAATAGGGTCATATTTGACGAGATAAACGACTACACGAGCTGCTGATTACTTTATACTGAGCTAGATTGTTAAAAAACGTAGCTTAAGAAACACAGCACAGCACAGCGCAGTACAGCGCAGCATCGTTTAATTGTTAAAAAAACGTAGCTTAAGAAACACAGCACAGCGCAGTACAGCTCAGCATAGCTCGATGTTGATTTGTCACCCTGAAGCCTGTCGTCAAGAGAGGACTATTGTATGCACTGTATTATGCACTTGCCGATTCGATTATAAGTTATGGGTTGTGTGGATATGGACTTACTTTTAAAACACATTTAGATAAAATTAAAATATTGCAAACACGAATTCTAAAAATGTTAGTAAGTAAAAGAACTAAACAAAGCTTGAACAAGGAATATGAAAAATTATTTAAGAAGTGCAATATATTACCGGTAGACATGAAAGTAAAAATGACAATGATTCTTGAACAACATAACAATAAAAAACATAAAGAAGAAAAAGTACATAACTACCCAACCCGACTTGCAAAGAAAAGAAAGCTACAGGTGCCAAAAGTAAATAATTATTATGGTAAGCGTACGAGACGATGGATTACACCTACATTAATTAATGAATTGCCTGAGGGAATGATCGATCGTGTAAAAAGTAAAAACCACCTTAAAAGTGTCCTAAGGAAACATTACATGTCAATGTGTCCATAGTTGCGGCAGTCCTCGGCAGCCTCGGTCGACCAATGACACTTGTATTAGTTGTTTGAACAAATACAGAATAGGTATTATGGGGTGATCTCGTGACGTTCGTTGGCTGATGCCGCTGAGTGAGTGAGTGTGTATTAGCTGTGCCTGTGTAATCCATGATTGTGTGGGTAACTACTATGTAAACACAAGTTTTTTTTTTATTGTCTATAGGCTTGCGTTTGACCACTATCTCACCTGATGGTAAGCGATGATGTGGTCGACGGTGAAGCACGCTTGCCTAGAAGAAACCCACTCACTTTTGACTTAAATACGCCTAGATTGTAGCTATCGGGAAACACAGATTCCGGCAGGGATCTAAAGAGTGGAACTCTTTAGATGTACGCATAATAAAAGTGTCCCCAAAACGTTTTGTGCGTATGGGTGGGATGTCCACCATGTACCGATGACGCATCGCCGTACGTCTGGTAGTCCGATGATGGAACGGGCTGGGCGGAATTAAATCATGTAATTCCATCGCACACTCCCCGAAATGTAACCGATAAAAAACCGACAAACTGGCAACTCGGCGACGATGTTCAAGGCTCTGGAGCTTTGACTTGACCAGTGCCTCATTGCCGATGAGTTTCTTGGCCCGCTTTTCGATCGACTCTAGTGCATCAAGCTGTTATTTGGCAGATCCGTCCCAGAGATGAGAACAGTACTCCATGCACGATCGAACTTGCGCTTGATACAAGTTGAGCAGCTGTTCCGGCGTGAAGTACCTTCTCACCTTCGCAAGGATACCTAACTTTTTGGCAGCCAACTCTGAGCCTTTGCCTCAATGTATGGCCCAAAATTGAGAGTCGATGTCAACGTAACGCCAAGAAGCTCAAGATAAAAGAAAATACAAGGATTAAGCGGGACACGGTGGCTGGCACGTTATGAGGCTATAAATACAATATTAGAACAATGGGAAGAGTTAAAACTACTTTTCTCTATTGCCAAATCAGATGATAAGTGTTACATAGCGGAGCAACTATATGACATTATGAAGAGATTACCTTTTAAGGCGTTTTTATTTTTTTTTAAAAACGAATTGAAAAATGTTATCCAACTCAATTTGCTTTTTCAAAGCGATAATGTTGAACCCATAAAGTTATTTGAAGACTTATTTTTACTGTACAAGAATCTTCTCCAAAAACTGGTGGTACCCTCTCAGTTAGAGAAGTTAACTGAATCTGAACTTGTCGATTTTGATTTCAAAAAATATTTAATACATGCATCATCGTTATATTTCTGCTATGATTTCCAAAAAATATCTAAAGAATTTACAGAATGTGATTTAACAGACGTGAGAGAAAGATGCAAAAAGTTTTTGATTTGTCTGGCAGAGGAGATACAAAAATGGCTACCAGAGAACTTCAGTACGCTAAAAATGATTGCCGATCTACATCCAAAAACCGCTACCTCCCAAGTTAAGCCCGACATCTCGAAAATGGTAACACTTTTTCAACGGATCCATATTTATGGAAATATAAATGACATACAGTCAGAATGGAATCAGCTAAATAATAAACAGTGGTCAAATACCACAACCTCAGCTGCATTTTACTCTGAAGTGTTTGATGATTGTGACGCTGGTGGGCAAAAGCGTTTTGGAAACATCTCAAAATTTGCTCTTGCTTTAATGACTGTACCATTTTCTAATGCTAGTGTCGAACGTGCTTTCTCAATATATAATATTGTAAAAAAACACATAACGAAACCGATTGTCCCTGGAAATGCTGCAAAGCTTGATGATGACACGGTTTATTTTAAAACGAGATAGTGGATCATGCGTCACATTTAGCCCATCTCCAAAAATGTTACAAATGTACAATGTAAACACGACGATGAAGTGACAAGAACTCCTAACTGACATTTTTGCGATTTTACTTTTTTTACGTAGATAGACTTTAAATAATTGTTTGCGTGAGCAGGCAATAGCAGCTAACTTCATATCTTATTTTTTAACGAGTTATTAATAACTGACAATAACTATTAAGCAAATGTGCATCAAATTTGCTGACAATATCATCTAAGAAACTAATAACAATAACTACTAAATAACCCTAACGTAATTATTTCTGTCAAGACCTCCTATCTTCCTTCCTGCTAGATACGTCCTTACTTTTACGCAGCTACCGGCCGACTGAATAGACCTACTTGCGTCTAGGAAGGATTTAATTCATAGAAATGCATGAGTGAGAGAGATAGAAGGGATCATGCGATATTCGCTTACCTTTTTTCTTCTGTCATTTCGTTTGAATTCGGAGCAAGTTGCAACGCGAAAGTTTGCGGGAAGAGTGTTTTTGTTGTTTTTAAAGTAAATACTGGAATTTTTGTCATACCAGGTAATTATTTTTTGCCTAATATAATGCTCATACAGTTAAAACTTATACAGAAGTGTTTTCTTCTTGTCTTTTTTGCAATTGTTAAAATTAATGAATACGTTTTTCAAATACCTAAGTAGGTATTTTAAAGTTGATGAAGTCTTCTCGTTTTTTCCGAGCTATATTAATAAAATATACAGCTTTTGTTGATCATCTACTTAAATTAAGTTTTATACTACAAAAATATCATAAGATTATTATGTTATCGTAAGTTTTATTGGTGTGTTCCAAGAAGATAGAAGTTATTGTTCAAGTGTACAAATGTGATTTGTACATTTTAAGTAGATAGAAGCAATTGCTTTTGTATTAGTTTAGAACTTTTATTTCGTTCTAACAAAAAATACTGATGTTTAGTCATTAATTATAATAAAAATATTTTTTATAGAGCGACATAACTACCGCAATGGCTCGTTTTCTACAGGGAGTGAGAAGCAAAAGGATTCTTAGCAAACTTCAACAAGATAATTTGGTAACAAACCTAAGACATTCTACAGCTGAGGAATATGAACAGGTATTTGGACATCAACACGAAATGGTATGATATATTAAAATCATGTGAAGTTTTGCGTATAAATTTCTTCCGCTTTGCATAAATAGGAACCTACTTTGTAAGAACACCTTAACTTTACATTTAATAATGATTTATTTATTTATTTTTAGCCCGAAAATGACATCAACACGCCTTTTTCTGGTAATTGTTGTAGTCTTGAACAAAGCGATCTCAACCCTAATGCCAACCCAATGGAAGCCATCAACTCCAACATCAATGTTTTAAGTCCACCAGAAGTCTGTAGCTATGAACCCACAGAAATCCTTGACAATATTGATTATGAATCTACTTCTTTATATTCAAGCACTCGTCGTCGTCTCGTAGCAAGGTCTTGGTCATTATCTGATTTAACACATGATACAAACAATATGATTAGTTCCCTAAAAAAGTCGCCATCGGTTCCGGTGTTGTTGGACATTACCAGTGATCTTGATTTATTGATTGCGTTTAACAGACCGGATCGGATCGAATCTACATCGGATGATGTTTACCAAATTCCTGAAGAAAAAAGTTCTACTGAAGTATTGGTGACTGAGGACCAACAAGATTATGGAGATATGGAAGAAGGTCGAAAACGTCGTCACAATGCTGATCCTAAATCTTGGAAAAGGAATAAAGCTTTTTTGAAGCGAATGAGAGGTGAAGAGTATCTAGGATATTCTAAACCAAAAGATAGGAAGTTCCAACAAGATACTGTAAGACAAGCAAGACGAATAAGACCAACTTGCGTCTCTAATTTTTGTAAGAAGAGTAAGGTAAGAGGCTGTGATAGGTTCACTGAGGATTGTCGAAAGGTTATACATAGGAATTTTTGGGAGAAAATGACCTGGGATCAACGAAGAGTTTACGTTACGGGATTGGTGGCACGATCTAGTACATCTCGGAAGACTAAATCGGCTAGTGAACCAACTAGGCGGGAGGGAACCCTATCATATTTTTTGCCGATTGAGAAAGACGTTTCAAATAAAGTACAGGTATGTAAACAAATGTTTTTAAACACCTTATCACTGGGATCGTTCACTGTTCAAGCATGGGTAAAAAAGAGTGAGTTTGGTATGACTTCAAACCATGATGCTATATACGATTCTAAAACAAAGACACCAAGACCGGAAGTAGAAACGAAACTTTCGATTTTAAACAATTTTTTTACAAGTTTGCCAAAATTGCCGTCGCATTACGCAAGAAAAGATACAGCTAAACTCTTCATAGAACCAATCTATCGTTCTCTTTCCGACTTATACAAAGCGTATCAGAAATACTGCACTGAAACTAGCCAACCTTATGTTAGTAGATTTACATTTGAAAAGAATTTTCATGACCAAAATTTGTCACTATTTACGCTTAAAAAGGACATGTGTGACACCTGTTCAAGTTACAATTCGGGTAATTTAAATGAATCAGATTACCAAATACATATCATTAAGAAAAACAGGGCTAGAAAAGAAAAAGAAGAGGACAAGAAAAAAGCAGCTGCTGGAGAATTTATACTTTTGACTATGGATTTAGAGGCTGTGAAGGTTTGTCCTTACCTTACTGCTAGTGCTTTGTATTTCAAGACAAAGTTAACGTGCCATAATTTCACTGTTTTTAATTTAATAACCAAGCACTGCAGTTGTTATTGGTTCGACGAAACTTCTGCTGATTTAACGTCTAGCACTTTTGCAACGTTTTTAATTGATTATTTAGAAAGACATTGTATTCCACATCAGTTACCAATTGTTATATACTCCGACGGGTGCACATACCAGAATCGTAATTGTGTGCTGGCAAATGCACTGCTCCTTTTGAGTAAGAAACATAACGTAATCATTACGCAAAAATTTTTAGAACCAGGTCACACTCAGATGGAGTGTGACTCGGTTCACAGTGCTATTGAACGAAAAATCAAAAATCGGGAAATACATTTGCCCAGTGATTATGTCACGATTACTAAAGAGGCACGAAGCTCTAACCCTTATGAAGCAATTCATGTAGATCATGAATTTGTCAAAGATTATGCCCGACCTGAAAATATGCTTTATAAAAGTATTCGACCAGGCCGCAAAGCTGGCGATCCACAGGTTGTAGATATCAGAGGAATAAAGTACAATACTATGACAATCGAAGTTAAACTGGGTTTTGACGAGCAGTGGATTCCTTTACCGAACAGACCTAGGTTACTAGCTTCGGAAGCAATCTATCCTCCACTACATCCTAACAAAATTCCAATTAAAGTAACGAAGTACAACCACCTGCAACAACTAAAAGCAGTATTACCTAAAGATTGCCATAATTTTTATGACACTTTGCCATTTGTTTGAACCATTTGGTTCATTTAATAAAACACAATTTTTGAGACACCATAGTTGTCCCAATATCATCTTGCTGCCCTTGTCCGATTGTACTTGCGGTCGGCATAACATGTTTACTTCTTTCATTGTATTTGTTCCAATAATATTAATTATAAACTGATTATTCTCTTTTCTTTTAATTTAGTCTCAAGAGCAATGTAGCCATTTTTATGTTCTATCATATATTTGATTGTAATAATTAATATGACAATATTATTTTCTAACAATCTGTAACATTTTTGAAGTTAATTAAAAATTATTCTATGAAAATCACGCCTTTTCTTTAAAATATTATAGAAATCCCTTAATAGAAATATCTACTATCTTTGCTATTATAATGTATATTTTCAAAGCCTAGATTGCAATATCACCTATCTACGTCTAAATCAAAAAGTTGATTGTATATACACTAGTCACTCATAGCCCCCTATACCCACTTCTTATTTAATATATATCCAATAACAGTATTTTTCATACCTTGCGTTTAAAATAAATAAAACGTTTTTTTCGTTTCCTGTAAAATCATGTTCTGGTAGATAAAGGTTCTTGTCACTTCATCGGCATTCTTGAAGTCATAATTTATGACTTCAAGAATGCCGAAAGGTCAAACGAAACGCCAAGTCGGGACGTAAACGATTTATTTACAATTATTGACAATGTAGATCTTTAATAATAAAAAGATCTACATTGTCAATCATTTGACCTTTCGGAATTCTTGAAGTAATTTTTACTAAGTTCTAATAAAAAAGTACCTCATTAAAACTATGCTTTTTTTTCCTTATTAAAACGGGGTACTCGTTTAAAAAATATCCTCAAATAGTTGCAAAATTTAGGGCTTTTTTTGGGGCTTTTGAATATTGCATTTAGGGCTATTTTGGGCTATTTCATCTTGGTTTGAGAGCTAGTTTTTTTAAGGAGTTGGTAAACTTGGTAACCCTGGCAAGCGAAGAAAGATCGCATGCCATCCCAATCTGCTGACCTGTACCGCCAAACCCGCCGGGTGCCTCTTGGGCTGGGATCGGGCGGGGAGTTGACGGACACAGACTTCACCAGACAATGGTCGGAACTACCTAACGGTGAAGTTATCTACACAAAGTATCGGTCTGGATTTGTTGTCAGCAGAAGGTCCAAGCAATTGGCTGTGTGCGAATCAACATCTGGCACCCTCGTTGCCCCATGGACCAGCTGGGTAAGGTTTAACGCAAGCGAAAGCTTCCGCATCTCTCGTCCAGCATGGTCAGTGCACTGGTATGGGAAGAGCCACTCCTGGTGGTGGGCATTGAAGTCCCCCAGTAACACTAATTGGGCGGAAGGGTACCGCTGCTGAGCCGCATCAGCCGCCTCACTGAGGTACTCTGTGATCCTGGTTGTCTCCTGATCTCCGCTGTGCGAGCGGTAGACACAGGCGTAGATAATGTGATCCAGACCTGTGTCTACTAGAGCCCACAGCGTTGAAAATCTTGAGTCGTCAAGGTTACGGAGACGCCGATAGCAAGTGTCGTCACGGGCATACATACACACACCCGCGCGCGGTTTGTAATTGTGCTCCAGGGCAAAACCTGGGTAATATAGGTACGACGCGTCTGACGGACTCGCTATCTGCGTCTCCGTAAGGAAAAAGAGCGCTGGTTTCTCAGTCTCCAGGTGTTAGTGGATTGCAGAGATATTTGAGTGCAGACCTCTAATGTTGGTGAGGTGCTCTTTGTGGGGGAGGGGGTGCAGCCACATATACAAAGAGACCCAATATGTAAACAAAAAACAGATTAGAACCGCCAGGAGATCAGCATGGCAGAAATTTTGTGAGTCCATTGAGACAAATAATGAAGCCGCCAGGGTACGGTAGATACTATCAACCGATCAGGACTGAACCCTCGGCGCGCTGAATAATCCCGACAACTCATACACACAAACTGATTATGAGACCAGCAAGGTCCTCCTCGAAACTCACTTCCCGGACTGTCAAATCCTGGAAGACAGGACGTGGGAAACGAGTACCGAATGGACTCCAACGGAACAAGATTGGTCAAGAGCCCACAATATAGTAACAGTAGACCGGATAAAATGGGCTATCAACACCTTTCAACCTTTCAAGTCGGCGGGGCTTGATGGCATCTGCCCAGCCCTGCTGCATTGAGGGGTAGATTATCTAACACCATGGCTGTTGGAGATCTATCGGACCTTCTTAGCACTCAGATAAATTGAAAGTCATCTTCATACCCAAACCTGGAAAAACTGATTACACACAACCCAAGGCATATAGACCTATAAGCCTCACATCCTTTTTACTGAAAACCCTCGGAAGACTCTGCGATAGGCACATCCGTGATGGGCCTTACCGAGTAAAACCACTTCATAAACAACAGCATGCGTACTCAACAGGCAAATCAACAGAATCCGCGTTGCACAACGTAGTTTCTAAAATTGAATGCCCAGTGAACCATAAATGCTCAGCACTGGCTGCCTTCATTGACATCGAGGGCGGTTTTGATAAAACCACGTTCAACAGCATAAACACGGCCCTCGACAGACACAGCATAGACCCGACCCTAGGAGGCTGGATCACCAACATGCTCAAACTGCGAGCGGTTCAAGACACGTTTATCGACACTACAAGGGCCATCGTCGCGAAGGGCTGTCCACAGGGGGGCGTCCTTTCGCCACTCTTGTGGAACCTGGTAGCAGATGGCCTCATCAAAACACTCAACGACAAAGATTATTTCACTGTTGGCTACGCGTATGATATAACAATAATAATAAACGGAAAACACTACTAGTAATTAGAGATGGGCGTTTTCGGTTTTTTACGCAAACGGTTATGTAACCGATATACAGTTTTCATATACGGTTTTCAGATATCGATATCAGTAGTACAGCGATATGGTTCCTATCGGTTGTGAAGTTTGCGTTTTGTTCGTACGTTTTTGGTTTGTTACGGTTTTAAGTTTTGAGTTATTCGTTCGTTCGTCGCAAGTAGTTTTGATTCGATACATAAAGTGTTTTGTGATATCAGTTATTTTGATATGGATATCGATATGATATGATATCGAACCCCATATCCGATATAAGTTACGTTTTGATATACGAGTATCGGACCCATCCCTACTAGTAATCTAGTAATCTCATGCGTCAAGCCCTAAAACTACTAGAGGAATGGTGCAGCGAGCACCAACTCTCAGTGAATCCCACAAAAACGAAATTAATTCTCTTCACTAAAAAGAGAAAACCGATGACAATGCAGCTACCGAGATTCTTTGGAACAACCCTAAGCCTTTCAACAGAAAACAAGTACCTGGGAATTTACTTGGACAAACAATTGAATTGGGCGAAATACATGAATAGTTCATGTGTTTCGCCGAATTCAATTCACATCACCACAAAAGCCAGTATATCCCTGTGGCAGTGCATTAGACTGTTTGGCAGGAATTGGGGGATCAGCCCCATGGTCACCTACTGGCTATACACCACAGTCATTCGACCAATCATTACATACGGCTCGTTGGTCTGGTGGCCAGGACAGACCTCAGCACAGCTCAAAGAGATCTCGAAAAACTGCAGCGGTTTGCTTGCGTCCAATCACTAGCAGTATGTGAACCACACCCACGGCCGCCCTACAAGCAATGCTGGGACTGCCACCTCTGAATCTTATCGTGCGGGAGGAGGCAGCCCTGTCCGCTTTTAGACTCCATCTATCAGGTACCCTAACTAAAGACTCCAGGATTAAGCACACAAGCATAAAGGAAGACGCGATCAAGCGAAAACCGATGTTAGCATCACCATGCGACAAAGCCCCAAAAACACACCACTTTCATAGGCACTACGACATAATACTTACAGAAGAACAATGTGACTACTTAGGCCCGAAGGAGATGAGACTATACACCGACGGGTCGAAGACGGACTCCGGTACCGGAGTCGGAGTTTTCTCACACAACCTAAATATAAATATATCCAGACTGCTAGGAGGATTCAACACCGTCTATCAGGCGGAATGTGTGGGCATCATACTGGCGGTCCACGCCCTAGAAGCCAGGAGGGTTACGGAAACCCACGGGACACAACGGATCGCTAGACAACGACACGGCTGACGAGCTTGACGCGGATCCGAGCGAGACGCTGATCCAGCACGGCGGTCTATGGACCCGAACCTGTCTTACCCATTCGCTTCAACCAAATACGTAGGTGGCTACAAGAATTCACCCAGACACAGGCGGGAAACTGGTGGGCCTCGGTATCGGGCTGTAGGCAGTCCAAAGAAGCTCTGCCATCTTTGGACAGTAGTCTTACCAGACGTCTGCTACGTCTGGACAGGAATGGCCTGCGCCTGGTGACGGGGACCATCACAGGGCACTGCTCACGTAACATACACTTCCACACAATAGGCATAACGGACAGTCCTCTGTGCAGAGCATGCATGGAGACTGAGGAAACCGTCACGCATGTTCTTTTTGAATGCACAGGGTTCACACAGATAAGAACACAAACCCTCAGGTCACCCAGATCTTACACGGACATTCTAAGAAAACCAGGAGCCCTAATCAGCTTCTGGACGGAGGTCCATGGCCCACGCACATTAGTCCATCTGAAGGACTAAGTGCGGAAACCAAACCCCATAACATAGAACTATAAAAGAGACATGGTGCTACTTAAATTTGAGTACTCAAACAAGAAGCAAAAATTTACATAATTTGGGCCAAGTACCCCGACATTATGGTACTATTATGTCAAAATATAAAAAAAAATATAAAAAATTATGTGATCACATTGTTGCTTGGAATGTCTGTTTAAAACATTAATAGGCACCAATATGTTACCTATTTATGTAAAAACAAGATTATGAACTAATTACTTTAATTTCAATAGAAGATTTTTTATTTTTATTAGTATTTTTATGGTACAAAACACAAAATTTTTTGTTTGTTATAATATTTGATATTGTTACTAAACCATTGGAAAGTCCAATTACTTAAAAATATTTCTTTGAATTTAACACATAGACAACATAATTCAAAATTTTTGCTGTAGTCAAAAAATGTAAGTCCGTAATTTTTATACAACAAAAATTATTAAAATGGTCAAATCTGATATTATTGTGTGCCTTTAAATTAACAAAAAAAATAATATTGTGCTTTAGGAGAGCAGGGGTAAACAAAGATATTATTGGCATTAAATTAAACATATTTTTGCCATGATATGGCATTTAACTTTTTTTGATTAGTTTTCGTTTTTATTTTTTCCTAAAAAGTTGCAATAAAACATATCAGATTTGGCAAGCACACCGATGATGTGTGATGTATTTTTTTTTAATATTCACTCTGATAGCAACCTACAATAACAAGAGGATTTTGGAGACTCAGTGTAAAACATTGAACAACATTTCAGCAGGAAACTTTTTGACATTCAACTATAAAGCATCTCCAATAAAAAGTTAACTCCTCAAGATTACCATCAACCTGTGACCAGACAAAACAACAATACATTAATTCCTGATGAAATTAAAAAAAACTTTTTTCTAGATTTAATTGTTTTTCAGTATGTTTTTGTGGAAAATGTGCTAAACCAACGACGCTGTCCAATTTTGGAATGAATCCATACAATAAGAACAAAGAAAAATAAAAACTTACCAAGAAACAAAATCTTATTTCAAGGTTTATTAGAGATTTCTATTAGAGACACCAGAAAATTATACCTTTTTCTTCAAAAATGTTAGGAATATTGATCGGAACCGCTGGGCTGAGTCTCCAAACAGGAGTTAAGGTTATAATCAACAAATCTAAGAAAAGAAACAGTATATGAAATCCCACCCTGTTCGATTGCTCTAAATTTCGCCCCTAAGACCGAATTAGCAATAACAACATAATGATTTCAACACAACGATGTTCTCTTGATTTGTTCTAAGGACAAAGCACCAATTACCAAACCTTTTCCTTCCTACTATACACAAATTAAATCACAAATTTTCAACACTTGAATGACTTAAGTCAAAAACTATGTATGATGTACGAGTATTTCGGACTCCAAGAGTATTTTTACGCCTTAACTGAAAAGAATATTAAATTGTAAACTACAGACAGAGATTGTCAGAGACGAATTTTACAACAACACGCTAGCTTGTGATGTGAGTGACTTATTTTAAAAGCGATTGAATTGAAAGTTTAAATTTAATTTAAATGTACTTATAATCTGTGGCTTGATTCATTGATATTTGATCTTTGATGCAGAGAGTTTGTTTTTTGCTACTGTTCACGAATTATATCTCGAATTTTCAACTCTTCAATGAATTAAATAAAAAACAATATATGATGCACGAGTATTTCGGACTCGGAGTATGGAAGAATCACAGATAACTATATACTAGTCAGAGATAGAGATGTGCAACTCGAGTTACTAACTCGAGTTAACTCGAGTTGTGCCTGACTCGAGTTGACTCGAGTTATATTCCGAACTCGAGTTACTATCAAAAAACCTAAAATAAAAAAAAAACATGAGAAAAAGTTTTTTTTTTTTTAATAAATAACTCGATCGAAAGCTACAATTGTAAAAGTCAGTATTAGCTGCAACCAAAATGATTTGTTGTGATTGTGATAATTTGTGAAAGCTGCTGTATGTGTATAACTAGTTTTGTTTTTGATTATATTATATAATTCCTGGGCAAAGGCTTCCCCCATTCCTTTCATCTCCTTCGATGTTTTGCCTCATCTCGCCAATTCTCAAGGAAGTCATCCAATTATCTGTCAAATATGTAAAAAAGTGATTTGTAACTAATAAATAATTAATTCTAACTTAACTTCCTTCGTTCTACTAACTCGAGTTGCGTAACTCGAGTTCAACTCTAGTTATGTGAATTTCAACTCGAGTTAACTCGAGTCATACTTATCCCGAGTTGGCCCATCACTAGTCAGAGAAGAATATTAAATTGTAAATAAGTAAACCACAGAGATGGATTTTATAACAACGTGACGTCAACCACTGAACGGTCGCCACTCGCGTGACGCGTCATCGCCATCGCGTGTCGAGTCGAAGATGAAAGATGAAATACTGTCTTTGTCAATGTCAACATGAAGTTATAGGTAAAGATGGAGGCCACACTTAGAACAAAATTTGCAATATCTTAGGCAAATACCTACGTATCTCCATCCCGCTTTCTGTGGGCCGACCTCTATTTCTAGTGTGGACTATAGAATTGCTATCTTCTCCTAGAAAATTCTTAGAAATAGTCACCACACTAGCCCAACCAGAAGTTAAACACTGTCAAATAATTTACCTATAAATAAATACTTGAACTAAGATTAGTTCCATAATTGAAAATCCTAAAATTGTAAGTCACAGCATATCTGGGTTGGCAAATCAACGAAATATAATCCCATTTCTTAAGGATTTGGTAATGTGACAACATTGGCCCTAGAATTTTAGCCCTAGTATTTTTTTTTTTCTATATGCCAGCCCAAAATAAATCAGGCCATTATGGCGGTTGTTTACTTTGCGGTTTACAGCTTCGTTTGAGATTTTTCGATATTTTACATTGTTATAATTCAAAAACTGGTGCAAAATTGTGTTGTGAGTGGTTGCCATAGTGCGTGGTGTCCAAAAGGTGATATAAGATTTCAAGCGTAGGTAAGTATTTAAATCGTGATTTCTGACATTGAATCATTGTAAACATATTTCTTTGTATTTTCACATAGTTTCCTCTTAAATCGATTAACCAGTCTTTTCAAAATAATTGTAAATAATAACTATGTACCTAAAGATCAAATACATCTACATTGAATTTCATTGGTTTTGTGCAATTTAATTTGTTTTGTTTACATGAAGTCGTACTGCAGTAGTGTGACCATATTGAGGATATATCTGGGACAAAATTTTTCAGCGAGCTAAAGGAGACGGTAATTTCTGGGCCTGAATGTAATAAGTTGAGGTATGGTTTAAAAAAATGGTTTTATTTTTCTAATTCAAAATGTGAAAAATCAGCTTAATTCACAATCTGGAAAATGAGAATCCAAAAATTAAGTTAAGGTTACGAAGTAAATCGATTATCAATTACATTATAATCGATTAACGTGACAGGGTTCATACTATTTAAGAAGATACTTTCACCAGATGATTAATTCAATTAAAATAATTAAATCTATTAGAATTAACGTATTAAACACTTTAAACCAATTAAATATCTACATAATTAAGATAAATCGATTCACGTTTACTAATCGATTATTGTATTTTTAGTCTGTGCTAACTCTGACTTGTCGTTGACATGCATGATATGACACTCTGTATAGTCTATGCCAGTGTTTTTCAACTTTTTCGTGACACGACCTCCATAATATGAAAAAATATTTCGGGAACCCCGACACTTGGTTTTTTTCAACCGACTTCAAAAATGATGAGGTTCTCAATTCGCTGTATGTATTTTTTATTTTTTGTATTTTTGTTCCACAATTACTTCGCCGATTGTGGAACGATTTTGAAAAATCTTTTTGTGTTTGATAGGGTATACTCCCGAAGTTGTCCCATTGACACTAAGTCCGAATCTGATGGGATCCCATGGAAATCAAGGGAACTTCTCAAATGTTATAGGCATACATATAGCATTGGTATTATATATTTTTCATCAACAATACAATCATTTGCACTCAGAATTAATAATTTTGAGAAGTGGAACTGATGAAGAAGACCACAGATGGCTACTGGAACTTCTTAATGATAAACCCTTATCACGTCACGAGTATAAAATATCTCGAATAACCGACTATGATGAAGCATAAATAAATGGTTATGATGATAATGGTACCATTGAACTGATCGGATGATGATGCGGGAAGGTAGGCACTGGAACTCCGAATCAAAACAATGTACCCTATTCGTGTTTGGCCTTATTGGAATTTTCATGCGGTTTTCTATATTTTTAAACCTTATTTTAAATAAAGAATTTTCAAAATCGGTCTATAATTGACAGGTCAAAAATCGGCTGTTATGTATAGATTGTTACGTAACCTCACTTTTAATTAATCTCTTTTATCTCGGCTCTCAGATTGCCAAAATCTGCAAAATTTTCAGTGAATGTTTGATAATATAGTAGCTATCAATTAACACCAATTTCATCTTTTTACATCCAGGCCCAAAATTGTATGAAAGCGTATCAGTCTCCTTTATGGGCCAACTTAGAGAAAATAAAACAGAAAAAAAAATGTCGTATCACAATATTTTACTTCTCTGTTGCAGGTAATCCCATCACAGACTCCATAGATTGCAATGATTTGCATGAAACCAAGATAGTTAAGCAAATAGCTAATTGGTTATTTTTCATGAGTATACGTGCTCACTTAAAACGAAAATATTTTCAGTGATTTACGTGGTAAGCGACAGAAACTACACAGAGCAATAATGTTTAGTCATGTATAATAAATAGAAAATTTATAAAATATATGATTTTAATTCGGCAAGTGTTTTTGTTTCCTTTTTGTTTTTTTAACACGCTTTTATTAGCTTGGTATGTATGTATCTATGTATCAATGTAACGGAATCTATGAACGTGATTTTCACCCACTTCAAAACGTTGGATTGATTTGAAACTTTGCACAATTATCAAGGACCGATGACAATGCAATAATTTAAACAGTTTGTCCCATTATCCTTACCATTAAAGCGTGTTTTTTAGTTTTTAGAACTACAATTTATTAAATATATTACAGTGCATTAGGGCTATGTTCGGCTTAAAAAAAACGGATAGTTGCAAACCATTTTTTATTAAATACAATATTATAAATCCGCCTTCCTTGTTTATTTTTGAAGTGGCTAATTTCGTACAATCCAATCCCAAACTATTTAAAAAACTATCAGATGTTTCAATCCGCAATCGACGGGATAACAATAAATTATGGACAGTAAGATCAACCACGGCACTCATGCGTAAAAGTATTTTCTCTTTAGCACCAGATATTTACAATAAAATCCCTAAACCTATTAGACAAATGCCCACAACTTTATTTAAACTACATCTATAAAAAAATACCTGATAGCCAAATGTTATTATAGCTTAACAGAATTTTTAAATGATCGTACTTAGTGCCTATCATTATGACATTTCCTCAATCTCAAAACTGTACCATTTTTTTTTAGTTTTAAGGTTTTTCTATAGATTGTTTACAATCGACTGCATGAAAGTAGGTTAATTATTTTTTTTTGATAATTGTATAAATTCAAACGGTTAATATGACCAAATGCAATTTTTTTGTACGCCCTGAAAGGCAAAACATGTAGAACCTATTACCAAATGTTATTTTAAGACCATGCAATTCTATTGTATACTCATGTTTTTACAAAAATAAATATCTTATCTTATCATATCAGCCGAAAGACGTCCACTATTTATTATACGCATGCATAATTATCATGATCTATATAATCTTTAGGGGCTCGGTCTTAGTATTAATGAGATGTAGATAATTGTATAAATATTATTGTAAACCACTAAATGGACAGCAACAATTATAGCGATGTCCTGGGAAAAATAAAATGAAGGTTACCCTGTTTAGACAGAGAGGGTCTGCCCACAGAGAGCGAGATAGTGATACATAGGTTTTGCTTCAAGTATGTATTCGAAGTGTGTTCTCCATATTTATCTATACCCTCATGAAAAGAACGCAGAAAAAATTATATAAAATTGTTGCCAACGCAAAGAAAAAATGTTGATGATGACAAAAACTAAAAAAAAAATATTGTTTAAATTTATACCTACCGAATTAGAGACAACAAAAAAACATCAAACCCACCAACCTAGCATTAGTTTTTAATAATAGTAGAGGTATAAATCAAATTAATTAAAAATCATTGATTTGTTTCCACACTTTCTACAGAAATTTTACTTGCTTACACCTGCAATAAAATATTTATGCTTATGATATTTTTATTTTTCCACATTCTTTCTTTTTCTTTTGCGGAACGGAACGGCTCTTACTTCTTCTTCGAATCTTTTACGGAACATTGATTACATAACTAATTTCGGAATGGTCAAAGAGAAGTTATTCAAACACCAAAAAGATGCTCGTTCATATTATCGTATCAGCATCAAAAGGTACTTATTAATACACAAACAATAAATGTAGGTAATCACCGGAACTTCTCTCGCGCATCTCTCACAGTTCTATGACTTGTTTGTGTGTTGATAAAAATATAAATACATACATACATAAACTCACGCCTTTTTCCCATGGGGGTAGGCAGAAACTACAGAACGCCACCTGCTACGATCCTTCCATACTTATTTTGCTTCACTCACATTCATACATCTTGTCATACACACACGCCGGTTATGAGTACTGCGCACCTTGCCTTTCTGAAGAACATCACCTATAAGGTCTATGTATGTCTTCCTAGGGCGTCCCCTCCCGGCGTTTCCATTCACGTCTGCCTTGTAAATACCTTTCGTTAGTCGCCTATCATTCATCCTCTCAACATGGCCAAACCATCTTAACATACTCTTTTCAATTTTAGTCACTACATCTTCTTTTAAACCACAACGTTGTCTTATTACCTCATTCCTCAATCTATCATTTAAGGTTACACCACACATACTTCGCAAGGACCGCATTTCTACTGCATTAATCCTACTTTCATGTCTTTTTTGCCATACCCAACTTTCACTTCCATACATAAGTGTAGGCACCAGCACGCCGTTGTGAACGGCGAGTCGAGCTTCCGGAGACATCGATTTGCTGGTCACAACGGCATGTATAGCACCATTCACTTTATTCCCTGCATTCACTCTCCTTTCCACATCCTCTTCAATCTTTCCATCCCTTGTGAACATACTTCCCAGATATACAAACTCGTTCACTTGCTCCACACTCTTATCATTTATTTTCACTTCGCACTCCGATACATCGTCTTCCCTTTCAAACACCATTACCTTAGTCTTGTTCACATTTATACTCATCCCTTTTAACTTAAAAGCTTCATTCATCACAGTCACCATGTCTTGCAACTGTTCTGCTGACGATGCAAGTAGAACTTGATCATCTGCATAGAGAAGGCATTTGACAGGCAACTCATTCATCCTCAATCCGCACTCATGCTCTTTCAAACCTATCAGACAACTATCCATGTACAAGTTGAACAGCCACGGTGATGCTACACAGCCCTGCCTAACACCCCTTGGGATGGAAAACCAGTCCGTAAACGCCCCATTAATCCTAATACAAGCACTGGAATCCCTATATAGAGATTTCAGTGCCCGAACCAAGCGCCAGTCCACACCGTACCCGGATAGCGTCGACCACAGTTCATCCCTCCACACACTGTCATAGGCCTTCTCCAAGTCAACGAAAGCACAGTAGACTTTTTTGTGCTTTGCCAGATGTTTTTCAGCTATGCTCCTCAAGGAGAAGATCTGATCCATACAGCCCATTCCCTCTCTAAATCCTGCTTGCACGTCCCATAATTGTTCATCCGTCACTTTTACCACTCTATTTATTAAAACTTTCGCATATAATTTGCCTACAACACTCAAAAGACTAATGCCGCGGTAGTTTTTACACTCCTGCTGTGAGCCTTTTCCCTTATATAGTGGTACGATTACAGCCTTGCACCAGTCATCCGGCACGCGGCCACATCTCCAACACATATTAAAGATCCGGCACAACAGGCTTGCTACCACCCCGTCACCGCCCTTCAGCATTTCAACAGATACTCGGTCATACCCTACAGCTTTACCAATCTTCATCCCACTCATTGCTTTTATAATCTCATCTATTTCTATTTCATTCTCATTCTTTTGCTCTTCGTCTGGGTTTGGGTCTTGACCACTGGCTTCTACCCAGTTACCCACTCCTTGCACACTATCCTGACAACTAAATAAACTTTCAAAATATCCTTTCCAGCGTTCCAAGACCTTACATTCTTCGCTCAGTAAGCACCCATCTTCTGCTCTTATTACATTCATGCTCGATGTTTTTGTCACTCCGCGAGCCAATCTTACCTGTTTCCAGAACAGCTTAACATTGGCCCTGAAGTTATCGGAGAATTGCCTGTTATATTTTTCTTCCTTTTCTTCCTTCTTAAAAATGAACCACCTCTTTGACTTTCGCTTTCATCTGATTGTACGTTACTTTCACCCTTACCAGATCATCCGTCACGTTTGTTTCCTGATTCATTCTATTTTGGGCTTTACAGGCTAACACATCAAGCCAAGCCTCTTTCTTGTTCTTCACCGCCTCTTTTACTTCATCATCTACCCACATATCATTCGTTCTACTACCACGTTTCCTCTTCGCTATACCACATAACTTTGTGGCTGCGTTCACCATACTACTTTTCACTATTTCCCACACATCCTCTAAACTGAAATCATTCAAATAATCAAATATCTTATCCGTCTTCTCTTTTACTTCCCTCTTATATTCCTCCCTTACTTTTAGTTCTTGTAATCTTTCTACTTTTATTCTTTCTAACGCAGTCACAGGAACTTGAACTCGATGACGCCAATGCTTGAACAGACCAACCACCCGACACATAACCAGATAGTGATCAGTCCCTACATTAGCACCCCGATATGCTCTTGTATCTACAACTTTGCTCTTCAATCTTTCATCTACAATAACAAAATCAATCATACTTCTACTGTCTTGCCTTTCCCACGTATACCTATGGATCTTTCTATGATCAAACATTGTGTTAATTACACACAGGCCCTTCTCTACACATATTTCTAGTAACTTCATCCCATTCTCATTCACTCTATTGTCACCGAATGCCCCTAATACTTTTTCGAACCCATTCCTCTTCACACCAACCCAACAATTAAAGTCGCCGAGCATAAAAACCTTCTCGTTAGACCTACAATCATTCAGTATATCTCCAAAACTTCCCCAGAATTCCTCTCTCTCAGAAAATGAGCATCCCATATCGGGTGTATACACGCACAAAATAAAGATAGGGTGTAGGCCCACCTTAATTCTCACCCAAAGAATCCTAGGGCTCACACAAGCGTAATCTCTTACACAACTCATCATCCGCTCCGAGAGGATAACCCCCACACCCTGACAGGCCCTCTGTGTCTCTTGAACACCGGACCAGATAGTGGTCAGGGACCCGAGTTTAGATATATCCACTCCCTTTCTTTTTGTCTCATTTACACATAACACATCTATCCTTTTGTCCTTCACTATTTCACATACTTCATCCATCTTATCTATCATTCCTCCCTGCATATTCAGCGTAGCTAAGCGACACTCCGCAGCTCGCTTTTCGCCCCATGAGAACAATTGACGTGGTGTGTGGCGAGCATCACCGCCGTCTCCGAGTAGATTATTAAGTCTCATTTTGTTCCCACGAATAGCTAGGGAAACTATGTCCACGCTCTACAGAGCCCCGCTTGTAGAGGTAAGGCTGGATAGTGCCTGGGGGCGCCCAGTCCCAGACAACACGCACGCTTACGACTTAGGCTCTCCCCTAGCCATGCAGCTCTCGGCACGGCGACCTTAGCTTGGGGATGAGATGTTCGCACCGCCATGAGGAAACAAAGCGTCCTCTGGCATTTATTCCTTAGTCGCCTTTTACGACACCCACGGGATGAGATGGGGTGGTGAAATTCTTTACGTCCATCACCACACGGTACGTCCATCACCACACGGTACACGGTAAAAATATAAATGTTTGTTACATTAAGACTATGCAATATTCAACAAAACAAATCACAATCAGCCATGTAAATTTTCTTTTTCGAGCCAAGTACCTACGAAACCGCGCGAACTCGCAAAGTAGGAAACGTACGCGCACACGGTCAAGCAAAATAAAGTTTTAACTAATGCAGAATATGTTTAATTTTGTCATGGCGCGTTTCATTCAAAGCCATCTCTGAGTATGATATACGTAGTATCTCTTAGTAGTCTGTGAGTATGATATAGAGTGAAATACTTTCGCGCCAGTTTTAGGTGCGTTCAGTTTGGATGCGTCCGTAAACTGTTGCAATAAAAATCTAGTATTTCAAATCTCATTGTTCTCAAAAGTTACGAAATATAAAAATTACTTACATGTTACGCAAGGGGGTCAAAAGTTACGAAAAATGTAAGAAATGTAACCTTCTGGCAACGCTGTTTCAAAGCCAAAAATGTTTTAACCATGAAGTAAAAGAATATACCCGCAACATAGAGCAACACGGTCCGCCGGTGGTCCGTGTTGCTCTATGACCCGCAATTAGGTTTTATTTAACAAAATTCAACATGTTTTTACAATGACACAATCAATCCTGACATTCCAGTTTCTTCTTTTTTTTTTAAGACTTTCAATGTTGACCAAGGAGTTTATAATATATTACTACATTCTCCTGGGCTTATTTATTGTGCCACGTAGTCAGTAAGATGAGCAGGCAGTCGTCGTACTCTTTCAGAACGACGCAGAATCGTCTCCGGCGTAATGTTCTGTGGCTGGACCATTTCATTCTGGCCATCTGTGTTACGATCGACTGCATCGATAAATTCGTCGTCATCATTGGAATCGGCTTCATCCATTTCTAATGATTCCCCAGCAGAAGCTAGGTGTCGATTAGATACGACAACTTCTCTACCACTACTCAAACGCACACGAGAATGTTGAGGGTTACTTTCCAGAGTCTCTACTTCTTTAACCAGTGGATCATATTTGCTGGTTCGATTATGGTTTCGCATTAATACTTTCCCTGGGACGTTTAGCCATGTAGGCATCGACTGGCCACTTGAGGATCTCCTGGCGCGAGAGAACATCCGCTCATGGGGCGTACTGTTTGTAGCCGTGCAAAGAAGTGATCTTATAGAATGCAGAGCCTGAGTTAAAACTGTCTCCCATTTGGTTATAGGCAGATCACGGCTATTCAAAGCCAATTGTACTGTTCGCCAAATAATTCCATTGTATCTCTCCGTTTGTCCATTACCCTGAGGATTGTACGGTGTATTGTAGCTCGTAGCAATGCATTTCTGGTGAAGATCTGATCTCTTGATGATCTCTTTTGAAAGAAAAGAAGTACCACGATCTGAGTGTACGTAAGTTGGCATTCCAAATAGAGAAACAGATCAGTCAGTTTATTAATTACCGTGTTTGTGCTCAAGTCTGAGCAGGGATATGCAAATGGAAATCGGGAATATTCGTCCACAATCGTAAGGATATAACGATTGTTCCCAGTGCCATCTGAGGGAAGAGGACCTTAGCCGTCTTATTAATAAACGTGGACTAAGGTAAGATTTACTTTATTCCAAGCATTAGGTTGGTACTAACAAATTTCCGTATTAATAAACACGGAATAAGGAGAGATTATACTAATCTGACTCTAGTCTTGGACTAAAAGTTATTCCATGGTGCTAGCTAGTTTAAGGTCGGAGTAAGGTTGGATTAAGAGTGTATCCATGGCGACTACATTTATTATTTTTGATTGACATTTTGTTCGTTGTGATTTGATGATGATAATTTTTATTTTAATATAAATATATTGTACTAGACAGGAAACACTATTTCAGGCATTGGCATGAAGATGTGTTTAATACTTAGGTATTTTACTAACATTCGTATGAGAGATACACTCGTCATCAGATGTATCAAACCACTACGAATATTAAATACTAGCTGTTGCCCGTGACTTCGTCTGCGTAGCATTAGTACTCCTAATAGCCTATTTTTAATGTCGCACTAATTATATTGTGAGGGCCGCCTTACTTGAGAAATTATTAGTTCACCACACAAATTTCTACCTTCCTTGCCACCATTACATTGGATAAAAACTATCGTATGTCCTTCCCAGGGTCCCAAACTAACTCCATTGAGGTAATTATGTAATATATAATATCTCAATGACTAACTCCATCCAAAATCAGTTCAGCGGTTTAAGCGTGAAATGGTAATAGACAGACAGAGTTTTTTTTTTTTTTTTTTTTTTTTTTATGGCAATTTGCCGAAGACAATTCCTGCCAATGTCATGTAGTGGAGACTCATGGGTATTATAGATTTTGGAAATAATTTTTTAATTAATATCTAGAGCTTTTTGTGGCGCTCCTTTGAGGACTGAAACAAACACAAATATTTAGGGTTAATCATAGTTAGTATAATAGAGTATATATATTTATACAATGTATTATTACTTAGAATGTATGTTAGTGTTAGATTTTAATATTGTTAGTAGATATAAATTTAATAAAAGCATGTATAATTTGGGGGTTGGGGAAAAATGAGAGGAGGTGACGAACATTTACAGGATATTGTATTTTTAGATTAGAAATTACTCCATCAAAAGAAGTGGTATTATTCAGCCGGCATTTTAGGAAGATGTGGTCCAGCGTACCATCATCCAGACCACATTCACACAGAGAACTATCCCGGACTCTAATTTTATGTAGGAAAACTGGAGTGCAACAGTGGCCAATTCGGATTCTGCAAATAACGGATGTGATGGTTTTAGAGGTTTCTTTAAATTTGTAGAACCACGGTTTGGGTGGGATGGTTGGTTGAATAGAAGCATACAGACCACCCTTTAACTTACTGGATTCAGACCAGTATTCTTGCCAGGATTTAAAGAGATCTATTTTGGCCTTGTGTATCAAGTCATAGATTTGGACCGCATAATGTTTTTTATCAGCCAGGCTGCTGCTAACCGCCTCCTTGGCTGCTATATCTGCCAGCTCATTACCCCTAATGTTTATATGACTTGGTATCCATACCAATACGATCTCTATGTTCTTTTTAGAGCAGGAATGTAAGATAGTTTTAATTTCAATGATTATTGGACTGCGGATATTGTCTTTAAACGAATTTTTAATTATGGCCTCCAGGGCGCTTCTGGAGTCGGAAAAGATAACTGCTTTTGTAATAGAAGTATGGGACGAAATAAATACGCATGCCTCTAGAATCCCGATGCATTCTCCGGTAAATACCGAAGACTCGGGAGGACACTGGAATTGGAGAAATATCTGGGAATTGGAATTGTAAACAGCAATGCCGGTTTTACCACACGTGGTTAGTTTAGAAGCGTCGGTGTAGAATTTAAAGTGATTAGGCCACTTGTCATTAATAACTGAAAGAAAATGGTCATTAGCATTGTTGGTGTCCTTATTCAAGCCGATATAGGGGACGTAATTTGGAACGAAATTTGAAATTTCATATGGGGATGAATAAATTGGGAATTTACTAAATTGAGGGATGACAGAATTTACTTCTACATTGTGAATCTTTCTGAATGAATTAATAAATAAAGGGGGGTCTTTATGTCTCCAATATTCGCTTTGTCTACATAGGTTATCTAAAATGGACAGTTTAGCCAGGATAATGTGGTTATTAAGGAAATAAGCCTTGTAGATATATTTGTCAGCCAGATATTGTCTGCGGAGAAGAAGAGGAGGGTCGCCACTCTCGACTTGCAGAGCGTTGGTTGGGGTGGACCTCATACAACCCAGCACAATACGGAGGCATTTCGACTGAATGGTCTCTAGTTTGGTTAAAGCAACTTTACTACAAGGCTCAAGGAGGAAAGAGCCATAGTCGAGCAAGCTCCTCACCATAGCATTATAAATGAGTTTAAGTGTGAAGGGATGAGCGCCCCACCAGACACCCGCCAGAGCTCGTAGCATGTTGATCTTCTTCTCACATTTATTGGCGATATAATTGAGATGAAAGATACCAGATAGTTTTGAGTCCAAAATGACACCAAGAAATTTCACATTATCTTCAACCTTGATGGGAGATCCTTCAATTTCAAGGTGGACATATGGAGTAACACGTTTACGTGAGAAAACAACAGTGGTGCTTTTGGGAGCAGACAGGCTAAGGCCATGTGAAATTAACCACTGGTTTAGAGAATTGAGGGACACTTGCATGGATTCCGTAGCGCAATCTATGGAAGAAGAAGGGATATATAAACATAGGTCATCTGCGTATTGTAAAATCTGACAGTCATTGTTTAGGGAGTAGTGGAGGTCATGTGTATAAATACTGTATAAAAGAGGGCTTAGCACTGAACCCTGGGGCAGCCCGCGCCAGACCGTTCTGGGGTCGGATGTTTCACCTGGAATATGGAGTTTTACATTACGTCCAGACAGCAGGTTGCAGATACAGTTTAGTATCTTTGCCGGAATACTCAGCTGGCGTAATTTACTTCTGAGTACGGAAAGAAGGACACTGTCGTAAGCCGCTGCAATGTCAAGGAAGACCGCCAGAACGGACTCACGTTTGCTGAGGGCGATTCGGATATCAGTCATAAGTGTTCCAATGCTATCCATAGTGCTAGCCCCCTTTCGGAAACCAAATTGTGATTTGGCTAAGAGACCTCGGCTTTCGACCAACCACTCCAGTCTGTTTTTAATGAGGTGTTCTAAAATTTTACTTATGACCGGTGATAGCGCAATGGGCCGGAAATTATTTGGGGTTTCCCAGGTTTCAATATGGGGATGATCAGGTGCGTTTTCCAACTATCTGGGATATGAGAAAGGGTAAAACAAGAATTGATTAGAGATAGAAGATATTGTCGACTGCGGGACCCCAAATTTTTAAAAAAAGAATATGGATGCCCATCCATGCCAGGAGCAGAGTCATGGACGTGTTTGAGAACTGCATCTAGTTCACATAACGAAAAAGGGGAATCCAGAGGGTCATTGGAAATGTTCCCGCTGTCAAACGGTAAAGGGCATTCTTCAAAGAGAGGGGCGAAAGGAGGAGCTAATTTGTTAATAAAAGATGCTGCTAAGTCGCTGGGGATAGATGTAGATGTTAAAACAGAGCAGCCACGTTTAAATCTTTTGAAGTTTTGCCAGACAAGAGAGGAAGGGGTTGAAGGGGAAAGTGAAGAGCAGAATTTTTTCCAACCTTCATATTTTTTTTCCCTAAATAGACGCCTGGATCTCGCAACAATCCGTTTATATTCTATCAGGTTTTCAGTGGACATATTTTGAGCATATTTCCGTTCTGCTTCATTACGAGCTTTAATAATGTTGGAGCATTCTCGATCCCACCAGGGAGGGGATGATAATTTTCCCGAAGCTGAATTCTTCAGCGGAATGCTGGCATCAGCGGCTGATGAAATGGCACCGGAAAATTGCGACACACAGACGTCCAGGTCGGTTGGGGAAACTTGAGGCAAAGTGGGAATTATATCCTCAAGAGTTTGAGAATACAAGTCCCACCTGGCACCAGTCAGCCTGTATTTTAAAAGAGGGGGATTATCCCTATGGGGTAAGGACCTAGAGACCAGAGTAGTGCATATTGGGTAGTGGTCGCTGCTATACGTGAGATTCAGTCGTTTCCACTCCAGCTGGGCGGTCAAACTGGCTGAACACAGGGTAAGGTCCACACAGCTTCTACACTGACCGGGTCTAGGTAGGCGAGTGACAGAGCCATCATTGATAACACATAAATTCAAGTCGTCCAGCAGATCAACCAATTCAGCACCTGGGCCATCGCAATGGTCAGAACCCCACATGGAGTGGTGGCAGTTGAAATCACCCAAAATAATAACAGGATTAAATGAGGAACATATATTATGAATATACTGAAACACAGAAGAATCGGGAGAGGGAATATAGACAGAAATATAATTAATGCCAAGGATATTAACACCCACAGCATTAATCACATCTCCGTGTTGAGGCAGAGATAGAGGGGAAAAAGGAAGAAGGTTATTTACTAGCATGGCAGCCCCCCCATAACCATCAGTACGGTCATCACGGAACGTGCCATAGCCAGGAAAATTAAAATTGAAACGGGGCGTAAGCCACGTCTCAGAAATTGCAAATAATGCTGGTTTGTATAAGTTAATAAGATGAGAGATTTCATGTTTTTTGGGGAGAGCACTCCTGGAGTTCCACTGCAGGAAATGGAATGTTGCGGGATTTAATTATTTTGACTAGGTTGTCGGCAACGTGGTCTGGTAAAGTAGAGTTAGACAGTAAGGAAGAAAGTAAAATAACAATTGACTCTATAGTCTGTGTATTCACATTTTGAGTGGGAGGATGGTCAATCAGAGCACAGCCATTAGGGGAAGGTGGGAATGAGTAACTGTTAATAATGTCCTGGTGAGCCCTTTGGTCATAACCAGGATGGCGCGGGGTATGAGATTTTGGGTGGGATGCAGTGGGTTTTCTACTGGAGGAGTAAGTGGAGGTTTGGGGATGGGAAGTATAATTAGGAGGAGGAAGACGTGGAGAACGAGGCTCATGAGTAAGAGTCTGGTGGAAAGACTGCGAAAAAAGAGGAACTGATGCTGTAATATCCGCATAAGATCGGTAAGAGGGGGCATGATTTTTGGCTGCTTCAGAATAGGAAATGTTATCTTTAGCCATTGAGGCCTTGATACTCCTCTGGCGTACGTATTCTGGGCACTGCCGGCTATTCGCGGGGTGTGCACCAGTACAATAAAAACACTTGGGTTCCTCAATAGAGCATCCATCGCCAAAGTGGTCTCCACCACAGCGGTAGCAACGTGGCTTAGATCGGCATTGTGTCTTAGTGTGTCCGTACTTGCAGCAACCAAAACACTGTATGGTGGGAAAATTGTATATTTCTACTCGAAGTGAGTTAAAGCAGCAGAAAACTCGATCTGGGAGGCTCTGACCATCGAAAGTAAGCACCACACTTGGAGTAGGAACCCATTCAGCCTTACCCTCACTGACAATCTTGCGGTTCATTCTCCTCACCTTCAATACCTTACCACGCGGGGACTTCAGGTTGTCCATGACTTCAATGTCAGACCAATCGCTAGGGACACCCTTCACAATACCCATCCTGGTGATATTGAATGTAGGGATCATCATACTGTAGCCTTTCTGTTTCATGCTTGAATTGTTAATAAAGGCATTAGCATCCTCTGGCCCCATAAATTCAACAGATACCTTGTTTCTGCCTATACGCTTAATACCTCCTTCTTGTCTTATGTTTTTGATTTCAAGTTTCTGTAGCAATTGTCCGAATCTAATGGGATGGAGGGTAGTACCTGAATTTGGGTCAGTTTCTACAAGTGATGCATAGACCAAAAACGGTTGATTATCCAAGTTGGAATATTTAGTTCGCGAAATCAATGATGGAGCTGTAACTCTGTCACGTTTGGATAAAGAAGAATTATCTTCCGTACGTGCATTAACGCCCAAGGAGCCATTTGGTGATTGAATGTCACTAAGTTTTCTTTTTTGGGAAGCAACTTGCACTTCCATGGCTTCAAACTGAGACAGTGGGGCGGTCAGAACCGCAGGATGGGTGAAAAGATCCTGTGATTGTAGTGGAATGGTATGAGGAGGATCTGGCGGGCGACCAGGAGGCCGATCGTCACCCTCCATGGTCGCTCGGCATACGCCGCAAGAAAATTATATATATAACTTACCAAATGTAAGATTGGACACACAAACACTAAAACAAATACAAGACGATCACAAACGGTTACAAGGTACACCAAAACCACCAAAAAAGCACTTAAGCAGCCAAAACTCTGTGTTAGGAACGAAACCACATGTGTACGCCACCAACAAATTTTTGACAGTCCAGACAGAGTTTATAATATTTAAATCGCATAAAAATATTATAAATATTATATTTATAATATTTTTATGCGATTTAAGTATGACAGATGTCACTTTGTCATCTTTTTTTGTTTCTTTTTCTATTATAAGTCAACAAATTTCTTGGTTTCATTCACTAGTTCACTCTTTTTACTTTTAAATTGAACTGGGTTGCCATAGCTTACGCGTAAATCCAAGAGTAACAAATGAATAGTTAGTCCGAGGTTATTCCATGTTTATTAATAACATTGCTAAGCCTATGTTAATCCTTACTTACTCCGGGATTAGCTAGTCCAAGAGTAGCTTCGGAGTAAGCTGGTAATACGTAATTTTTATTAATAAGACTGTTAAAGTCTATCGATATTCTTTCGAATGGGGCCATCACTTTTATTAGTTTGCCCGCGTTTTTTGAAAACGAGGTCTCACTTCTGCACTTAAAGGACAATTCGCCCTATTTTTGCATATAGGACAATTCGCCGTAATACGTTTTTTATCTCTTCAGTGAATAAGCTAAATTTTTGCTTCGAACCCAGTGAAGCATTCTTGTTACTCCAGGATGACACAAGGTTTTATGCAGTTCTTTGAGTGAAATTTCTGAAATGTGTACAGAGGATACTAATGGTGCATTGGCTCTTGATAAAGCATCAGCCGCTATATTTTCCTTTCCGGGGCGATAAACTGTATCAAAGTTGTACTCAGAAAGTTCTAATCGCCAACGTTTTATTTTGTCATTTTTAATTCTTGACGAATGCTGCTGATTGAACATGAATGCGACCGATTTTTGGTCAGTTATCAGTTTAAACTCTCGTCCGATCAGGAATTGTCTCCATTTCCGAAGACATTCGACTATAGCTGCGGCCTCCTTTTCTATGGTTGATTCCGCTCGCTACTGTGAAGGCTTCTCGAAAAAAATGCAACAGGTCTGCCTTCTTGTGACAGAGTTCCCGCTATAGCATAGTCTGATGCGTCTGTTTCAACAACAAATTGTATGTTGTCATCAATCGCGTTTACTGCTGATCTAGCTATATAATCGAGAGGGAATATGCCTTGCGAAACGAGGGACTGAATTTTATGAGAGAATCTGGGCATATTTGGAATAGTGAGCAATACTCCCAATGCTCGCCGGAGCGATGCCGAGTCTGAAGGCATAGGCAGCTCTAATAGTGGACGTAGACGATCCGGGTCGGGTTTAATTAGGGCGCACGGTTGGCGCAGTGGTTGAGCGATTGACTGCTGCGCTGCGTGTCGCGGGTTCGATGCCCGCACGGAACAATTATTTGTATGATCTACAAATAGTTGTTCCGGCTCTGGGTGTTGTGTATGTGAGTTTATATGTTTGTAAACGCACCCACGATACAGGAGAAATTCCTAGTGGGGCAACGTTTAAAAAAAAAAAAAAAAATAATTACTCCATTGTTTATAATATATCCTAGAATTCTTATCTCCTTCAATGAAAATTCACTCTTTTCAAGATTCAGGGTAAGGTTATACCGTTTGGCAATATCCAGAAAACGCTGCAATTTTTGATCGTGGTCAGCTTGAGTTGTTCCACAGATTGTAATGTCATCTAAATATGCGTATACTCCTTTGTTCTTCTTTCGCAATTATATTATTGACAGTTCTTTGAAAAACCGCTACTCCGTTGGTAACCCCGAAAGGTATTCTACGAAATTGGTATAAATTACCTTCTGCTTCAAATGCTGTATAAGGTTTTTCTGTTTCAAGAATCGGAATCTGATAGTGCGCACTTTTCAAGTCAATTTTGCTGTAAACGCTATGTTTGGCTACCTTAGAAACTATTTGTTCAATACTTGGTAAAGGGTAAGCATCTAGTTGCGTGTATCTATTTACTGTCTGAGAGTAGTCAATACACATCCTTTTTTTATGGTTTTCATTTGTAGTTACAAGCACTTGTGCTCTCCATGGTGACGAGCTAGGTTCTATAATCCCTTCAGCTAGCAATGTCCTTATTTCAATACGAATAAACTGCATGTCACTATCTGAGTATCTTCGTGACTTAACAGCTGCAGTTTGGTAGAAGATTCGGGAATAAGCAGATTGGATCGATATTGGCTTGAGATAGTGCACATAATTTCAATGGAGCTCTAGAGCCGCCGAAATGCATTTCTAATGTATTATATCTCTTAAGAATATCATGACCGATTATGACATCCGTACATAAGTTCTTCATTATTAATAGGTTGACTTGAAAACTATGACCTTGTAGATCAATATTGACGGAGCACAGTGCATCTACCTTTGTTTTCATATTTGAATCTGCCATGCTGACATTTTGGTAGCATGAGCTCTTTTTTATATTATTTTGGCAAACTAGTCGGCTGTCTCAATGACAGCCGACTAGTTGCCGAGTATTTGTGTTTGTGATCAATGCTCTGGCTACAAATAATCCGTTAATTTTTATCGGTATCATAGCTTTATCGAGATCAGTTGTAGCGGCCACGATACATGATAACAATTGCTGCGACTCACCATTTTCCATGTGTTTGTTCGGTTCATCTGTAGCACTAGTGAAAGCACTCCGTTGTGATGGTGACGTTACTGCACTTATGCATACTTTTGCAAAATGCCCCCTTTTTCCACATTTGAAGCAGGTTGTACCAGCAGCCGGACAGTTTTGCCGTTCATGTCTCTTGTTTCCACAGAAATAGCATAGTTCTTAGATGTTTGTTTTCTGATTGTTAATGGGGACCGCATTGACAAAGGTACTAGTATAGGTTGCTGGTAATCATCATTGTGTACCTATTCGCGCCAACTCTAGAGCGCGGGCCTGCTTGAATGCGGCGTCTAATGTGAGAGTGCTGTTTTCCAAAAGTCTTTGACGGACTATGGACGACGAAAGTCCGAATATGAAAGCGTCTCTAATAAAAACACTTTCGTTTTGTTCAGCGGTTACTTTTTTAAAGTTGCATTCTTTTGAGAGCAGTATCAATACTTGTAGATACTGGTCGATGGACTCACCTGGTTGTTGCGCTCGTTTTGTTAATCTGTGTCTGGCATATATTTCGTTAGGTGGCTTCAGAAATAATGCATCAAGTCTCTTTAAAGCAGTATCGTAATCAGTGCAATCCTGTATGCACACAAGTCGTAGGGGACAGATGATTAGTTAGTAATTGGAATTTAGTTTCTTTTGCAATCGTTTTCTCGTTCGTAGTTATAGCTGTCAGAAAATTTTCGAATGTGTTTTCCAGTATCCATTGAGGGGACAGATCTTGGTTGGAGGACGGGTCTCCGTCAAAACGCTCTGGTCGTAGATATTTTTCCATTTTATTAAATAAATTGAAGAAAAAGAATATACCCTCAATTAGGTTTTATTTAACAAAATTCAACATGTTTTTACAATGACACAATCAATCCTGACATTCCAGTTTCTTCTTTTTTTTAAGACTTTCAATGTTGACCAAGGAGTTTATAATATATTACTACAAACCACTCCTACAACCCACTTCCGTCGAAAAAAATTAAATAAAACTCCCTAAAGTTCTACACTAAAGTTCGACACTCTGATTTATTTAGTCAAAGTATTCAAGAAGGGCGAATCAAAGTGAAGTTGAAGTGCATATAAAATTGTCTTTTATTTGAAGACGGGGGCCACAGATGACTATATACTAGTCAGACGGGGGCCAAACGGACTGGAATCCAGGACGATAATTAAAAAAGAAAAGCACCCAAAATCAGCTGAGCAGGGCCTGGGCCTGCAGTCTCGACTTAGTTAACGATCGATAAGTGAGCTAACGATCGTTAACTTTTACCGATAAAATACGCTTGCCGTAACGACGCTAACGTTAAATGCAAGTCTCGACAGCTGAGTTATCGTGCAAAATCGGTCACTATCTTGACTTAGCGTTGTCGGTACGATAACGATGTTCGTATTCATAGTGCGGTGATTTTATTGTAAAATTATGGCAGTTGAAAAAAATCCTTGTATTTTAGGGAAAATTGGTAGACAAGATATTTAAAAAAAACTATTTTTCTTTGAAAATTGTACAGAAGATAGATAAACCTTATCATGTTAACACTTTTTTGCATACAAACGGGTAAGTAGCATATACCGTTTTTAAGAATACGCATAACAAAGAAGAAAATAGTTTGCTTCCTTGCAACACAGACGTTGAAAATGGGAAACGAACTGTCAATCAATGTCAACTTTGTTTTGTACACAAATTATGACATTGAGATAGAATTGGAATTGATAGAAAAACTGGAAAAGAACCGTATTTTGATGGTGGAGGACAGTGTCAAAGGCGCAGGCCTGAGCCCGAGTGCCAGCAGCGTGAGCGTCAGGTAAATACAACCTACAACAATTTTCGATTTCAATTTTTGGTACTAAATTGAATACTTTGCGTATTTCCAAAGAAGTTCGTGTTTATGTTTACTTAATGAATATCTTAAATGTTTCAGGCGTACTTCGGGGCAGAGTGATCCGCTTTTGGCGACTTTAGAAGTCCGACCATATCCCCACACGGGCAAATTTTGAAACAGGCTGGAAGGAGGTTGCCAAGGAATCCATCAAGTAGCCCGAGCAGTGCATGACGTTAAATCACAAGTTGCTTTTTAATTGTAAGTACAATCCACGTCAGTTTTATTTATATTTAGTAAAATGCACTATTCTAATTACAGCTTGAACTAAGGCAGCAAAATTAAATAAATAAATCATACAGTCTGGCAACCGAGGCATCATCACTGCTCCTTTGACTGAGGTGGAGAGATGTATGACATCCTTAATTGGTGTAGAGTACACATTTGGCATCGACTGCCCGGACGTTAAAAAGTTTCAAAAGAGTAACCGTGGAGTTTCTTGAAGGTTCTTCTCCATAGGAAATGACCTACCCGAACTGTGCACCTTTTGTCGACGTTTTATAAGTGCCCATGAAGGCCTATGTGAAATAAAAAGAAATATTTTGATATTGTTATGCTATTTCCTTTTTTATTATTAGAATCACAAGCACGCTAGAGGGTATTAAGAGACATTTTTTAGTACATCTAACTTTTTTACAGATGCTGGCAGCTGCAACTCAAGTGCAAGCAGACGCTGCCAAGATGCAGGCTGAGGCAGCCAAGGTACAAGCCGAGGCGGGAATGCTATTTGCATTGGCTGCAAATAAAATAGCTGATGCTTTTACAACATTTGTAAATAAAAATATTAAATGAATTTATATGTTTTTTATTTAAATCACAGAGGGTCAATAAAATAAAATTATGTAAATCTAGTATTAATGAGTCTTCTTCTTATACACTCTGCAACAGCTCGCCCAGTGCACGATACAAGTTCTGTATAACAAAAACAACATTTTAGGAGTATTCATACAATGGTGTTACATAAGGCAGACTTGATGCTGTAAGTCATTATCTATCACCTTTGGGTCAAATAAATGGAGATTCCAATGAAATAGGTATAAAGATCTGGGGAAAATTATATATTCTGCAAATATAGCTAATTAATAAATAGAATATATTCACCGGTAGCTTGGACCCGATACCGGTGGGCTACTATTTTATATGTTTTTTTTTATAAGCTAATATTTTAAAATGTTTTTAGTATGTACATTAATTGAATAAAGGAAATATAATATAATAAAATATTAAATGAATACCTTAAAATAAATCAATTGATTTGGCACCTGTAACTTCTAGGCCATCATCACGAACTCTACAATAATTGTCCAATATTTGCATAGGTGTAGTGACCTCCGGTTCATGTAATTTATATTTTATGTGCATGTTGTGTATCACTGCACATGCATTGACTATTAGGCCAGCAGTGTATGGCTCATATGATGTATGAGCCATACACCACTACCCACTGGCGTTGGTGGGATAGATACCTAAAAACAGAATTTAGCACACCGAAGCATATTACAACGACGTTCATGGCTGAACAATGAACATTTGTTTATTGATACTCCGGTGTACCCAGGGTGTTGCAGCATTTCTAAACTTCTCTTTAACTACCCACCGTTCTTCTTGGGTTATGGGAAATTTGATGTATCTTCTTAAAAGGTTTTCATTGATAGCCTAACCCGCCGACCCGCCGACACAGCCCGGCGGCTTGGTGTCGGCGACCCAAACCCCTTGAAGCAAAGTCGCCGACCACACTGTGTCGGCGGGTCGGCGGGTTTGGTGTGTAGACTCCTTAAGTTACAGCATGTATTTTGGCTTATGCTGCATCCCCACTACAAGCTAGCACTGGTAATGGCACTGGTAGTTGGTAGCACCCTCTTGCGTAAAATCGGAGTGCCGTCAGTAGGTATCTATTAAAAAGAAAATTTTATGTACATCTTGGATATTAGAAAAATATTATAGAAATATTATTTAGGCACGGTAGTTACCCAACGCAAAGACACTCACTTGAATAGATGGGCGAAGTTCATGAAACATGTCCTTGTTGATTCGGTAAATATAGAGAATTTGGCCATCCTCTAAATCCAAAGGGTTTTCACTTTCACGCCGGTTTTGTGCAATTTGCCACCTCATTATTATATCGCGTCTGTGTTGGAGCACGACCAAAGCCCACGCTAAATACTATACAGCCATATTACTCCAATTAATATTTATTTATTGTTGCGTAATGTAACGGACGCATGGCTTTGTACGTTGCGTGGTGATTTTTTAGCATAAGGGCTTCCCACGTAGACCTATAACGGTGTTTATGGCGAACATGTGTTTGGGTCTTTTTAACGAATCTTTGAATGAAGCAATAACCCTGACCGTTGTCGGCATTTTGTAAAAATAAAGAAACAATCCATGTTTAATGGCTCCGTAACGGTGAACGCCTTGTTTGTCAAAGGTTTACCGCTTTGAAAAATAAATAACTATAAATGCTTATTGTCTGCAGACCCGTACGCCGCCTTAATAAAACCTTGAATGGACTATTGTTGTTATCCCAAAACACATTACCGGGGTCTGCGTGAGAAAATATGATATCCCGTTAGTTAGTGTAAATTTCTCTTTTCGTGGTACTAAAAATAACACGTGAATGTTAAAATATAATTGATGTAGGTTCCATGTGAGTTTAAAAGTATGAGCACAAAACATATGAGAACTACTGTAATACATATAAGAACTAGAGAAAACGTAGATAATTAGGTAAGATTATGCATGTTTTGATAGCTCATAAGTAGGGAGGAATCTAGGTTAGATAAGATTTTTGTGTTGACCTTTTTACAGCTTTATATGTTTCCTAGGTAGAATTAAGTATGTAGATTAAGGAAATGTATAATTTGTGTAGATTTAAGTAAGATAATATTGATAATTACGGCATTTCTATGACGCCATACCCGAGCGCCATTGAGAGAGAGGGGCGCCATTGTTCGCGCCTAGCGGTCTGAGTATAAAGGTCGGACCGTTTGGAGGCAGAGACACAGTCGGACACAGTCAGTCTTCAGCTCTACAATTGTAATAACATACAGTTGTAATAACAATAAGGAATAAAATTGAAGATACGAATCACGACAGTATTTTCATTCTTCCAACGAACAACCAAATACAGTCCACTTCAGTCTGGTCCTACGAGCTCGGATAAAGAACCAAGAACCAGCGGCAACCAGGCCCACTACAGTCTGGTCCATCAAGCAGCGGATACAAGAACGAAGAACCCGCTGCAACCAGAACCACTGAGCTGCAGACGAAGTACGAAGATCTGCGGCAAGAGCGAAGAAAGGAACCCGGCTGTCACCGAGCCGCAGACGAAGTAAGAAGATCTGCGGTAAGAACAAAGCTGTACGGAACAGGACCGGTTTTGAACCTAACCGGTCTTGAACCTGACCGGCTTAAACACAACTGAACCCGACCGGCTTACCGAACCGAGCCGACCGGTTTCACCTGAAGTACCGAACCGAAGAGGTACTAACCCGCCTTGCCAAACCGAACGTGCGGCTATACTCAAGATGGTGTTCACAAGGAGCCAGGGAGACGCAACCGAGATAGAAGAACAGCTACGCATCCAAGAACAGGAAGCGCGACGCGTCCAAGAAGAGGAGGCGCGCCGCCAGGAAGCGGAGCTGATCGAACGGGAGCGAAGAAGAAGACTCTCACCGGACCCACCAGCATCACCATTTCCGAGAATGGCACACAACAGCGCAGCGGGGCCTTCCAGTGCACAGACGACAAACACCGCGATCCGACAGCGAATGACGTCACCGACCAGGACAATGAGGTCGCAACGGTCGACGACAAGCGTCACAACAAGGCTACGGATAGCGGAACTGGAGGCTGCAGAGAAGCTAGCAGCCATCCGGACCCAGCAACTGGCACTGGAAGAAGAGCTAGTCAAGAAGAGACTAGCAGTGGAGGTGTCAGCGATCAATGATGAAGAAAGCGTACAAGAGGAACAAGAGCCCTCTCGTCCAAGCGAAGAGCCTCATCAAATGGTGGATGAATGGCTGAGGACGAACCCCCTCAACTCACGGGGGGAGGAGGGACCAAGAGAATCCAAACAGATACGCTTCGTGTCTAGAACGAGATCGCCGACCCCCATAAGAGCAAAGGACAGCTTTGAGCACTTGGCAGCAACACTAGAAAAAATGGCCCGACCTAGGCCTAGGCACACGGAGCTACCTACATTCTCCGGAGCGGCCAACGAGTGGCTGCCATTCAAGGCGGCTGTACGAGATTCGACAGATATGTACCAGGTTACAGCAGCCGAGAACGTACAAAGGCTGAGAAGCTGCCTCAAAGGAGAAGCAAGAGACGCCGTGGCCGCCCTTCTACATACGGCCACTGATCCAGGCGTCATTATGAAGACTCTTGAGCAGTGCTTCGGACGACCGGAAGTCATCATCGACCGGGCACTGGATGACCTCAAGAAGCTTCCAAAACCTGGTACATCGGCCACAGAACTCAACAGTTTCGCTGTCAAGCTACAGAACATAATTTGCGTACTGCAAACAATCGATCGAAGAGGTTACTTGTTCAACCCTTTTATGACCCGGGAAGTACTGGACAAGCTCAGCCCGCATCTCCGATCCCGCTGGTGTGACTACGCCTACGATCAAGAAGGGACAGTGGATCCGGAAATCGTCGTGATGTCACGGTTTCTAATGCGAGAGGCGGACCGAGCGTTACGATATACGTACGCTCCGTCTACAAGCGCCGCCGCACCGAGAAAGGAAACTCGACCCATCGTGACACTCAAGAAGAAGGCGAGCGTGTTCACTACGACCGAGGGAAGGGAAGAAGAAAAGGACAAGTGCCCTAAGTGCGAGCAAGCCCACCTGTTGACGCGGTGTCCGCAGTACAAGGCGCTAACGGTAGAGCAGCGATGGAGCTTTCTTAAATCTAATAAGATTTGCTTCAAATGCGCCCAGAAGCAACACAGGCGCATAAGTTGCAAGGCGCAGCTGTGCGGCGTGGATCAATGTCGCCGCCCGCATCACGCGACGCTCCATCAAGCGGTACGCGAAGCGCAGACGGAAGACATGGGGAAGGCTGAACCACGGAAGGAGGAAGCGGTCCTGTCTGTGGCTACCCAACCCGCTACCGGGCCACGGGCAGTCTTGCTCAAGATGTGCCCTGTCATCGTGTCCGGACCACGGGGGGAGGTCAAGACCTACGCACTCCTAGACGAAGGGGCCACGATCACCCTAGTGGACGAAGCACTGGCGGCGAGCGTCGGGGCAGAAGGGCCATCACGGCCGCTCCACCTGAGCGGGGTCAACATGTCGCAGCGAGATATGGGCAGCCAAGTAGTGAATATCAACGTGAAGGGACTGAAGAGTGACGAAAGCTACAGGGTCAGAGCGAGGACCATGAAGGATCTCCGGCTTCACCAACAGTCCATTCCCGACACGCTGCTGGATTACGAGCACCTGAGGGACCTGACCCCAGAAGAGGTGTGCTACGAACTGGCGCGCCCCGGGCTTCTAGTGGGTACAGACCACTGGGAGTGCATCGTGTCCCGCGAGCTCCGAATCGGCGGCCCTAACCAACCGGCAGCATCAAGAACGCAACTCGGATGGGTGGTGCACGGAACCGCACCACGCAAGACCATCATCAAAGAAGGGAACGTGCTGCATGTATACGAGCCCAACCGAACTACGGGTGCATGCAGCCAGGAACTCCACGACTTAGTCGAAGCCCACTTCAGGATCGACGCGCTCGGCATACAAGGAAGGCCGAGAGTCAAGGCGAGCGATCAACGGGCCATCGACATAGTCGGAAGGACAATCAGGAAGATTGACACCGGGTACGAGGTTGGGCTGCCATGGCGACGAGACGAGGTCACTATGCCGCCTAGCTACAATCAAGCGTTCCGCCGGCTGAAGAAGATCGAGCAGAAGATGGACGCCAACCCACAGTTCGCGGCTGAGTACTCCAAGCAGGTTAACAACCTATTGGACAAAGGGTACGCGACGCCATGCGACGGGTCGGAGCGAGCGAGTGCCATCTGTTGGTATCTGCCACATTTCGCCGTGCAGAACCCGAACAAGCCCGGCAAACATAGGCTAGTGTTCGACGCAGCAGCGAAGAGCAACGGCGTCTGCCTAAACGACGAACTGTTGGAGGGACCCGACCTACTGCTGTCGCTGCCAGGAATCCTATTTAGGTTCCGAGAGAAGGTGGTAGCGATTACAGCAGACGTGCAGGAGATGTTCCTGAGAATCAGGATAAGGCCGGAGGACCAACCAGCGCAACAGTTCCTGTGGAGAGGTGACGACCGACAAGAGCCGCCGAGGAAATACAAGATGACCAGTATGCTATTCGGCGCCGCGAGCTCCCCGTACATGGCCCATTACGTTCGCAACCACAACGCAGACGTACATGGGCAGGAGTACCCGCGGGCGCTGGAGGCCATCAAAGGAAGTCACTACATGGACGATTTGGTGGCCAGCTATGAAGACGCTGAAGAAGCACGGAAGGCAGTAGAGGAAACGAGAGCAGTGCACGCGCACGCAGGGTTCACGCTGCGAGGTTGGAGCTCCAGCAACAAGACGGTGCTACGCGACGTGCCCACCGAGCTGCACGCCACCTCTCCTACACAATTGGGGGGTGAGCAGCCTGAGAGCAAGATTCTGGGGCTGCATTGGGACGCGGAGCGCGATGAGCTGGGGTTCAACACATCTATGAACCGAGTCCCGGCTGAAGTACGAGCGAGAACGCGCGCCCCGACTAAGCGTGAAGCCCTCAGCGCCGTGATGTCCATATACGACCCGCTTGGTTTGCTGAGCCACTACACAATACGATCGAAGATCATACTGCAGAGCTTGTGGCGCCTTCAGACGACGTGGGACGAGCAAATCCCCGAGGAAGAGAACGAGCTCTTCGCCTCCTGGCTCGCTCGCCTGACTGAACTCGCTCAGCTGCGACTACCGCGCTGTTACGTGACGCAAAAGTATGAACGCGTCGACTTACACATACTGTGCGACGCCAGCGAGCAAGCCTACGCAGCTGTGGCCTATTGGCGAATAAGAAACGTCGATGGGAGCCTGAACGTCGTGTTGGTGGCCGCCAAAGCTAAGGTGGCGCCTCGTCGGGCGCAAACTATACCGCGCCTGGAGCTACAAGCCGCAGTGATTGGAGCAAGACTCGCTGAGACGATAAGAAGGGAGCACCGAGTCATCATCGGCCAGACGACCTACTGGACCGATTCATCTACCGTGGTGCACTGGATCCATCACGACGTGCGACGCTACACGCCATTCGTCGCGCATCGGCTGGGAGAGATCGCAGAGTTGACCCAGAAAGAAGAGTGGCGTTGGCTGCCTACTGCGTGCAACATAGCGGACGACGCCACTCGGCTCGTCGACACGCCCATATGCGCCACGGATAGATGGTTTCGAGGACCGGACTTCTTGCTCCTGCCAGAAGAGCAGTGGCCCACGACGTCGACGGATGACAAGGAGGACGAGGAGGTCCTTCACACGAGAGAAGAAACGGAGCGAGATAGCTGGCTACCGAACCCGGCCCGCTTCTCAAAGTATGAGGTATTGGTGAGAGCCGTCGCTCGAGCGATCGCTTTCACTGATATCTGCAGACGAAGAGCAACAAGGATGGAGTATCATCATATCCAGCGCGCCGAGGCTGAACTAATCAAACAAGCACAAGAGGACAGCTTCGGGGAAGATATGAAGAAGATCCAGTCTGCTCGCCCGCTCACGAGGGCGAGTCGATTGTACAGGCTGGATCCAGTGCTGGAAAACGGCGTCCTAAGAGTGAGGGGCCGGATCGAGGCCTCTCCCGCCCCGACCGAGATGAAGCGGCCTATTATACTCGACGGCCGTCATCAGCTGACTAAGCTCCTCGTGCTGCGGGAGCACTGCGCTGCAGGCCACGCCAATAGGGAGCGTGTGACGAACGACCTGCGACAGCAGTACTGGGTCATTCACTTGCGACCCACGGTACGCGCTGTCGAGAGGAGCTGCGCCTTCTGCAAAACGAGGCGGGCGAGGCCGCAAACCCCAGCTACAGGAGACCTGCCACACGCCCGCCTTGACCCTTTTCACCGCCCGTTCACCAACTGTGGGGTGGACTATTTTGGGCCAATAATGGTCAAGGTAGGACGCCGCCGAGAGAAGAGGTGGGGCGCACTCTTTACGTGCCTCACCTCCCGCGCCGTGCACATCGAGCTTATCGCTTCACTCTCCACCGACTCAGCAATCATGGCGCTGAGACGAATGGCCGCGCGCAGAGGCTGGCCGAGAGTGATGTACTCCGACAACGCGACTAACTTTCGCGGGGCCGACCAGGAGCTACGCCACGCCTACGCCGAGTGGATGCTTGCCCTGCGAGATGAGGGGCTACTGCATCGCTTGGAGTGGCGCTTCATCCCTCCCGGCGCGCCCAACCAAGGTGGCGCGTGGGAACGTATGGTGCGCTCCGTGAAGACGGCGCTCAGCGTGACCCTGCGAGAGAAGGCGCCGGCGGAAGAAGTACTGAGGACTCTGCTCACTGAGGCTGAGTTCTCGATCAATGCGCGACCGCTGACACACGTCAGTGTGGATCCCAGCGACCCCGAGGCCCTAACCCCCAACCACTTCTTGTTGGGGTCGTCTAAGGGGCTGCCGACGACAGGACCCTGCGAAGAGGACGACCGGAGGACATGGCGAGCTAGTCAGGCGCTCGCTGACCACTTCTGGCGACGATGGCTACGCGAGTACCTGCCCACGTTGGTACCTCGCGGCGAGCCACGGAACGACGTGCGACCCATTCAAGCCGGTGACGTGGTCCTCGTGGTCGACAACACGCTGCCACGGAACACATGGCCGATGGGAATCGTCGAGCGCACGCATCGCGGACCGGATGGCGGCATCAGAGTCGTCGAGGTGCGCACCAGGACTGGCACCTTCCGACGCCCCGTGAGCAAGCTCGTCGTCGTGTCAACAAAGGAGGCTACGCGAGCTGCGCCGGGGGGAGAACTGTAACGGACGCATGGCTTTGTACGTTGCGTGGTGATTTTTTAGCATAAGGGCTTCCCACGTAGACCTATAACGGTGTTTATGGCGAACATGTGTTTGGGTCTTTTTAACGAATCTTTGAATGAAGCAATAACCCTGACCGTTGTCGGCATTTTGTAAAAATAAAGAAACAATCCATGTTTAATGGCTCCGTAACGGTGAACGCCTTGTTTGTCAAAGGTTTACCGCTTTGAAAAATAAATAACTATAAATGCTTATTGTCTGCAGACCCGTACGCCGCCTTAATAAAACCTTGAATGGACTATTGTTGTTATCCCAAAACACATTACCGGGGTCTGCGTGAGAAAATATGATATCCCGTTAGTTAGTGTAAATTTCTCTTTTCGTGGTACTAAAAATAACACGTGAATGTTAAAATATAATTGATGTAGGTTCCATGTGAGTTTAAAAGTATGAGCACAAAACATATGAGAACTACTGTAATACATATAAGAACTAGAGAAAACGTAGATAATTAGGTAAGATTATGCATGTTTTGATAGCTCATAAGTAGGGAGGAATCTAGGTTAGATAAGATTTTTGTGTTGACCTTTTTACAGCTTTATATGTTTCCTAGGTAGAATTAAGTATGTAGATTAAGGAAATGTATAATTTGTGTAGATTTAAGTAAGATAATATTGATAATTACGGCATTTCTATGACGCCATACCCGAGCGCCATTGAGAGAGAGGGGCGCCATTGTTCGCGCCTAGCGGTCTGAGTATAAAGGTCGGACCGTTTGGAGGCAGAGACACAGTCGGACACAGTCAGTCTTCAGCTCTACAATTGTAATAACATACAGTTGTAATAACAATAAGGAATAAAATTGAAGATACGAATCACGACAGTATTTTCATTCTTCCAACGAACAACCAAATACAGTCCACTTCACGTAAACTCAAAAAACCAATGTTAACGATCGTTACGAATACTTATCGGGCTGTCAAAAATGCACGCTAGGAAATCCGATATCATACCGATAAATCGTTAACTTATCGTAAATATACGTTAAGTTAACGATGACAAACGTCAAAAATCGATAGCTTTGAAAGTCGAGACTACCAAAAATCCATATTTAACGATCGTTAGGACTTATCGACCGATCGTTACGAGTTAACGATCGTTATCTATGTCGAGACTGCAGGCCCAAGCTCTGATGATGACAGAAAAGCAATGACATTGACAGAAAAGACAGAATTGGACAGAATACGTCAAAACATTTCTTATAACCTGTCCATTGTAAACATTTATTAAATTTCCCTCTGATAAAATGAATTCCCGACACATATTCAGGATGTGTAACAAACTCCTGATACAACAAACCATATACAGGGGTTATGGTTACAAAGTGGTTAAACGTCCAGACCCAAAAACATTGAAAATGCCTGCGCCGGGTTCGACTCCAAGCTTACTGGAAATAATTAAAGAAAAAATAAGACTTAACGGTCCTTTAACGGTGGCTGAATACATGCATATTGTTGTTTCGAACCCAACGGAGGGATATTATATGAAAAAAGAAGTCATTGGAGAAGGTGGAGATTTCATTACGTCGCCAGAAATAAGTCAACTGTTTGGTGAGATTTTAGGGGTTTGGTTCTATGCTGAGACTCAGAAAATGGGTCCTGGGAAGCCTTTGCAGATCGTCGAACTTGGACCTGGCAAGGCAACACTGTTATTAGATATTTTAAGGGTAGGTTAAACCATTTTTTGATATAAATATATTTCAAGCCCTATTGAAATCATAAGTATTTGAAAAAGATGATTTTAAAAGTGTGTATTGTATAGACTGCTTTATTTTGCTATCTTATTTGATGCAACTATCTGTTACTAAACTTTTGAACTCTATTTTGCTATTGATTAGCACAAAAACTTACTGGTAGTCAGCTGCCTCTGGGTAGGCTGAGTGCCATCCCCAAAACAGTTGAGCTCATCAGGCTCTAAAACTCCGGCGGGCTGTGCTGGGGCGGCTTCTGCCAGTGCAGAAAACCTCAAACAGCGCAAATGTAACAACCTTATTGGAAGTTATATGTTTGAGCCATTTGGGGTTGAAACATTAGGTCCATGGGGTCCGAGTGCGCATAGAGTTTTTCGAGAAATTAGCACAAAGCTCGTTGACTCTTCACGTGATCAGAGGGCTGGCCTTTTCTTCGGCCAGAGAATCAGCATTGCCATCCAACGTGGCAATGCTGCTCTGGGCACATGTCCCGTTGACATTGATGTGAACGAATTTTTTGATGCACAATGAGCTGAGCTCTTTTCCGTCTCCCTTTTATATTTGTATAAAGGTTTGTTTTATTTTTACAATATTCAATTGTATATATATTTATAAAGGAAAAATAGTGTTGTTATTTGTTTCTAGGTGCTCAATCGTCTAGGCTATAAAGCCCCAGACCTAAGTCTTCATCTGGTGGAAATATCGTCAACAATGCAATCAGTGCAAGCGAACAGACTGTGTATATCACATAGAGAAGTAGATATTGAGTTGCCACATAATTATGAAGTAAGTATTAAGTATTTGCCACTTCCATGGCATAGGATTTTGTGGACTATCACTGGATTATTAGGTGGCTGATAGATCAATACAACAAATCTATTTTACTAAGTTTTCCTATAGCTTTGCTCTTGTAGAACTATGCTATTTTTGAAGATAAATCTTCTCTTCGCATTAAAACTGCACAATCTCAAAAATATTATTAAATTTAGTTAAGAAATGTTTACTATCGCATTTATTTTCTCATAGTGATGAAATAATGTAGTTGGTCAAATCCCAGCTAGATGTTTTGTGTCAAAACTTTACAATCTTCAGTAGTGTTTATGTGACCGAACAGTGCACAAGTTGTTTCTCTTCAAAAGTATATTACAACGAAATTGTGTCCAGAAGTAAGCATTAAATTTCATTAATATTATATAAACTCAAAATTATATATTTTTTTGTAAAGTTTGAATGACTTTTCCCTGTTATTTTGTTTTGTATTGTTTTGTGATAAAATATAAGTAATACGGTACTGTTTTTTTAAATATTAACAAATCAATTTTCTCTGAAATAGTATCAAAACTCAAAATGATTTATTTCTCACCTTTTTTTCCAAAAAAAATCTATTGTTGTTAGTACTTATTTTAAAAGACAGATAATTTAACTATTAAAAAATAAAAAGAACATTATTTTAATTTCACTAGGAAAAAGTTTATTAATTATTGTTAAACTTTTAAAACACTCTCCTGTAAAATTAGTAATTTCTGTGATTGTACACTTTTAATGCGAAGAGGCGAAATGTAGTCAGTGTGTAATCAGTGAAAGGATATTCAACTATACCTCTTTATTTTATCTTTTCATGCATTCTGTTTTTTTTTTCAATCGCGTCGTCTGACTCGATTGGCTATAGCTGAAGACCAGTGCTGTGGCCCTGTCTTGCACGCAAGTCTTGGCATTACGCTGAGATGATGGCCGGTGTGCATGGTTGTGATGCATACTTCCCCAATTTATATTTAATTTTCTCCTTCAGGTTCTTTTCATTTTATGGTACCTGGCACAAATATATATTTTTTTTTTCTTTGTTTTGTTCAGTTGGTCTTGTACATATTTATGTGTTTTAAATTGCAGGGTGAAACAGTGAGTGGTATCAAAGTGTACTGGTACAATGACCTGAAGAAAGTACCTAACAACTTCTCTTGGTACATAGCACATGAGTTCTTTGATGTGCTGCCTATACATAAGTTTGAGGTGAGTTACAGCCGTTTCAGGATTATTATTTTTTCGACCTTATCAGCCACTATTTTTTTTTGTCTTTCCTGTTCTATTTAAAGAAAGTGCTTTTAGAGAAAGAAGCTTTATTGTTCTTTCACAGCACAGGTCTTTTTTTAGGGTTCCGTACCTCGAAAGGCAACAACGGAACCCTATAAGGGTTCCGTTTTTCACTTAAGGGATCACTTTGTTGTCCGTCCGTCCATCCGTCCGTCTGTCTGTTTGTCAAGACCCTTTTTCTCAGGAACGCGTGGAGGTATCAAGCTGAAATTTACATCAAATACTCGAGGTCTACTGTCCCTTAAAACTGTGCCGTTTATGCCGCAAATTGTCGACACTCGCAAGGGAATCAAACCTACAGGGTATTTCCCGTGAACTCAATCAATCTTGAAATTTGGTACGAAGCAACGTTTTATAGCACATATAAAGGAAAAATTCCGAAAACCGTAAATTTTTGTTACACCATATAATAAAAATATTTTAATAATTTTAAACTTACTACCCCTTTCCTCATGAACGCGTAGAGATATTAAATTTAAATTCATATCAAATACTTAGGTCTATAATACCTTTAAGCTGAGGTCTGTACGGAACCCTCGGTGCGCGAGTCCGACTTGCACTTGGCCGGTTTTTTTTAAGGTGTTTTCAACACCCCTAACCCTCCTGACACATGAAAGTGCTATTATGCAGCAACTCGCGGCGTGTCTCTTGCCACTATTAAGTTTGAATCGAGTTTAATCTGAGGAATCGAGCAAAACATATATAATGTTTATTTACAGCATTTATATTGCCTGTAAAAATAAACAGTATATAATTTTTGATACACACTAATATTGTAAAGACCAAAGTTTGTGAGTGTGTTTCTTACTTCTTCACGCTCAAACGGCTGGACGGCTCTGGATGAAATTTGCCACTGAGATAGACTGTAGTCGGGAACAGCACATGGGATACTTTTTTTAATTTTCGACATTCACGCGGGCGAAGCCGCTGGCAGAAGGTATTATCTCTATAATAGTAATACAATATTGATACCGTATTTTGCAATAGTCCTGCACCATACCGGGGATTTTTCTTGGGTGGACGCAGTGCATACAGGGGTAATGGTTGGTCAGTGTCACGTTTCATGATACATGTCTAGCAAGTACTCTGCGAGTTGGTTTCGGCCCCTGGCACGCCTTTCTAAGGACCGGGACCGCAGGGACCCGAAATTGTCAAAGACATATAAAATACAAAAATAATACCAGCCTATAACTGCCCCACTGCAGGCATGAGCATTAATTACAACACTTGCTCAATGTGGGACAACTCGACGACAAAAGTTTACCGTCAATTTCCAGAAAACCGAAAAAGGCTGGCGAGAACTCCTAATAGACTTAGATGGCCAAGACAAACTGTACTATAGAATAACTGCAGAAGAGACCACCTCGAGCAGGTCTCTCATCAGACCACCTTTAGATTCCGGTGACCGAACGGAACTTGAGATCAGTGCCCGAAGTCTTGGTATTGCGAGACAACTAGCTACGAGGGTGGACCAGTATGGGGGCATAGCCCTTATTGCTGATTATGGACATGAAGGGGAAAAGGGTGATACTTTTAGGGTAAGGATGTAATTATGTATTTGAGATATTTTTGAAAGATTAGCATAACTAAATGACTATAATCGTGACAATCAAACAAGTCCGATGACGTTTCCATTTACATTGTGCAATAACTTTGTATGAACGTCTACCAAAAACCAAATTCATAATCCTAATTAATTATTATGTTACCCATTCCCATACACTATATCGTTGTTATACGTAGTGTAGTTGTTATAAATCCGACTTCTAAGATTGTCACGACTTTAGCATACATTGATTTACCAACAGTGCGAATGTGAATTTGTGTGTGTGTGTTTGTTACCTTTTCACGCTTAAAATACTGTACTTAAGATGGGTATGGAGATAGTTTGAGACCCTGGGAAGGACATAGGATAGTTTTTATCCCGGTAGTGTGTTCCCTTGCGATGATTTAATATTTCTTACGCGGGCGAAGCCGCAGGCAGAAGCTAGTAGTCTATAAGTAATAAAATTACTAAAACACTAATTTCTTAATTATTACTTGATGCACTAGAAACGATCGAAAAGCGGGCTAAGAGGCTCATCGGCGATGAGGCATTGGTTAAGTCAAAGCTCCAGAGCCTTGAACATCGTCGCCGAGTTGCCGGCTTGTCGATTTTTTATCGATTACATTTCGGGGGGTGTGCGATGAAATTGCATAATCTAATTCCGCCCAGCCCATTTCATCATCGGACTACCAGACGTACGGCGATGCGCCATCGGTACATGGTGGACATCCCACCCATACGCACTAAACGTTTTGGGGATACTTTTATTATGCATACAGCTAAGGAGTGGAATTCCCTGCCGGAGTCTGTGTTTCCCGATAGCTACAACCTAGGGGTCTTTAAGTCTGGGGGGTGACCATAAGCTCTTAGAGCGGTATCAATTTGAGATCGAATAAGGGACAGATGTATCTGACTTGTATACATCTGTCACTTATTCGATATCAAATTGATACCGCTCTAAGAGCTTATGGTCACCCCCAAGAGTGAATAGGTTACTTCTAGGCAAGCGTGCTCCTAGAAGTAACCGACCATCATCGATCATCGACCACATCGTCCCTTACCATCAGGTGAGATGGTTGTCAAGCGCCTATGTAAGATAAAAAAAAAAAACAATGGATCTTGATCTGAAAAAATAATATTTAATAATATAATATACCTAATAATATTTATTAGCAAAAAATAAAATTTTGACACTTATTAAAGTACACATAAATTGAACTAGGATACAGAGAAATTAACAACCAAATTAGTGTACGAAGTACAGTCAATGCAAAAATTGGAGCCCTGACTCCTAAACTAGGAAGATCCTGTTGTGATTTGAATTGAAGTGAAAAATAAGACTGAATTGTGTCTTTTCGAGAAGTTGTCCACGGGCGGCGGGCGAGTTTTTGCTGCGATTTAGTAGCGATACAATCGCAAAAAGATCACGAAACTGTAGCTGGTATTATAAAAAAATTAAATAATCCTTATTTCGGACATCCAACATCCATATGGGTTAGTAAACGAGAAAAGTTGACCTATATTAGTACACTTATTATCCTTACTAAATGCGAAAGTAACTCTGTCTATCTGTCTGTCAGTTACCTTTTCACGATTAAATCGCTTAACCGATTTAGATGTGTATGGAGATAGTTTTAGACCCTGGGTGCATACTATATAATACTAGCATACAGTTGCCTCATCCCATACAAAGAAACCGTGCCGACGTAGCTAGCGTTTTTCGTCTGATTATACTGATTATTTTTCTACGACCCGCGTTCGGTTCCGTTCCACGGATATAGATGGTGTTAGCATTACCTTGCAAGTAAAAGTATTTACTCGGTTCTTTTAAATACATCTACGATTAGTTTCATAGTATTTTCTGCACGTTTTTACAGTTCCATTGTACCAAAATGTGTGCAAAGTCAAAGTCAGTTTAATTAATTTTAAATGACCCAGTTAAATAACCTTTGAAATTGGAATTAATAATTATAAAAAAATACATATTTATACTATATTAATTTTTGTGCTTAGGGGAGTTTATTAAACAAAAAACAAAACAAAATTTTTTTACGATCGTCTCTGGAAAATCATAATATTTTACAAAAACTCAATAACAAATCGAAGATTATCACGCCATCTAGTGCAATTTATTTGAATCAAATTTTCTTTCTTCGCGTTGGGTGCCCGTACCCTGGGAAAAATACAGGATAGTTTTTATTCCGAAAAGCATACTTAAAGGGAGTTGAAAGGGGGGTAGAAGTTTGTATAGTGCACTAATAACTTTTTAAGGAAGGCGGCCCACTTATCTACAATATTATTGCGCGTTATAATAAAATAGGCTATTCGAAATACTAATGCTACGCAGACCACGTCGCATGCAACAGCTAGTCCTTAATATCTAGACAACTTATTGATGTTGTTGTTCCGAATGCATTTCAGAACAACATCCCCTAATAACGGAGAGTCTCCACTGTTATTTTCAGGATGGTGTTGGAGCTAGCCCGCACTCTGCAGAGCAAAGAGACCTTATATCATACCTTCGCCCACGTAACCACGATTCTGCTCCTCTTCAAATGCTATGCAGTATTTATTCTGCTTGTTAGTGCCTTCATAGCAGCCAAGCCGCTGCAACTTCCCACCCTCTCTTACTCCATCCGACATCATCCCTCGAAACTTTTGATATAAAATACATGAAATGGACTATCAGCATTTTGCATGTAATATTAAAATGAGTCTAATTTCAATTCCAGGCTTTCCACAAGCACAAGGTTGTGAATCCTCTAGAAAATCCTGGCAAGTGTGATCTGACAGCTGACGTGGACTTCTCGCAGTTACGAATCGCTGCGTCGAAGATTCCCTCTAATGAGAATTATGCCTTGGTCATGGGCCCTGTCAAACAGAAAGAATTCCTTGAGAGGTGTCAAGCTGAAGCTAGACTTATGGTGAGAAATTATCCCGAAAATAATTTCGGGTTCCCTTTTATAGTACTGTAATCCTACTGCACAAATGACTGTGCAAAATTAGTACAGAAATGTGATGTGACTTAATTAAAAGATCATGGGCCCACTATCTTTGGATTGTCGTGCCGCGTGCGTGATGACTAGATGTATGGACGAATGTAAATGACGCTAAAGGAGTAGGATCTTTGCCGTTGGCGTTCTGTGAGCTTAGTGCGAGTTTTGTCTCACGCTGAAGCTCGTTAACTTAAATAGCAATTTGTTTTGAAACCATAGACCTATATTGAAACTGTATAAGCGCCGGGTGACAGTAAGGATACTCCTCTATTTTTGTATAGAAGTTGACTTATGAGATCGTTTAAGTTAACACGATCGAGCACGCGTAAAAACTCGAAATGGGCCCACCGTCTGTAGTTACTGCCAAAAGAGTGTTAGTTTATTTATAAGTTTTAAGCTGACTTGTTCACAATCATTAGAATTAATATTTGTTTCGGGATATTTACCATGTGTATTTTGATTTTTGTTAAGATATTTCGGCACCGAAATATCGGGTGGGTGTTATTTACCCGCAAAGACTTTGGTTCTCGTGTTCATGGCGCTTGTAACGGTGCCGAAATATCGAGCTCTCAATAAAAATCAAAATATACATGGTAAATATCCCGAAACAAATATCAATTCTAATAGTTTATTTATGAATGTAAAAGACGAAGTTATGGCGGACTAATATATTTATTTATCAGAGAACTACCATTTCATTCCTCAAATAAACGTTAACTAAGAATTGAAAAGTCGGCCCTAATTTATATGCCTATATTAAAGCCAATTTTACAATTTCCAGGTACTCATGGAAAACGCAAAATCAGATGAAGACCGAGAAAAAATAAAGAAGTCCTACGAAATGCTTGTTGATCCTGCGAAAATGGGAGAGAGATTCAAGTTCATGGCCTTTTATCCATCAACCATGGCAGATATGTTAAATAAATATCCTCCTTTAGGTTTTTCAACTCCTGTTATTCCAAAGTCTTAGAATGCTAGCTGCACTTTGCATTTAATATTACATACATAATGCCTGTGTATTCCCTGGGCATCTATGATACACCCACGTTATGTTTTAGAGGTCCAATGTAATACGGTGCGAGCGTATTACCTTCAACCGGGTATAAATCCAGAAAAACTACTAAAATCCCAGAAGAAAAATCTCAGTAACACTATTTGCTAACCGGGAATCGGTACCAGGATCTCATGATCGGTAGCAGCGTAATTTATTATTTTTAACACTCGAAAACTGGCTCCTAAGGGCTTTCCCACCGCTTTTGGGCACGATATGAAGTGTGGTTATGGCGGCAGGCTGCCCCCACCTATTCCCTTTATTGTATCTATAATATTAGCAGCGGTAAGTCAGTAGGTACAGCAGCCTTATTGCGTAATGAATTCGGTAAGGCAAAGGGCAAAGAGTATGAAAAATTTACCAATCACATGCGACATAAAAGACGCGATGTGGATTTTCGTCTCGGTAATTGGTCGATTATTCATACATTTTGCCCTTTGCCTTGCCAAATTCATTACGCAATAAGGCTGCAGGTCCGCTAACCAGCTATAATGTCTGCCTAGACTTTTCCCAACCACGTTGATGTTGGCTTCAAGTGTAACAGGCCAGTTGTAGTAATACTATATCATATCGGGCTGCGAGCCTGGCAGCCCCCACTGCGAGCTGGTCATCCTCCACGAAAATCGAGTGTGGTGGACGAAGTAAATCCGGGAGCCATTTCTCACTATAATTTGTTACTATTTTTTTTATAAGTGTTGAAAAACGTCGTTTTATTCACGTGGTCATTTGACATTGCAGTCTTTCAGCTCCATAATGGCCTCGCCTTCGGATCGAGGGTTCATCTGGCCTCGGCTGTAATGACAAATGCCCCTCAAAATGTACTAATTTGAGTAGTAGAGTAGTTAGAAAAGATTTTATTATGTAGATAATTATACTGATTAAATGATTTAAATTATTTGGTTCATATTTGTTTCTTTTGTACCTCAGATCTACAAAATGTATAAATTACCCCAGTCCCGAGTTCATGCCAAACTAGTATGTCCTAGGCTAAACCAGTTAATCCTGTGTGTCAGGATATAATAGTTTAGCCTCGGACAATATAGTTTGGCCTAAGGCTCAGCGCCGTCCCTGGGGTAGAGCGCGTTGAACGGTGAGTGGTCGCTCTAGAGTGCGCGCAAGATAATTGTGCGCGCGATTGGTGGCGTGCTTAATGTTGCCAGCATAACTAATATTTTTTCCTTAATTTAATCAGTAATCATTGTTTAAAAAGTAAATTAGTTTAAACTTATTTAAGTTATGCAGCTAAACACAATTAAAGTACTAGGTTTTTTCTTCTTGCATAGAATATGAAAAAAATACTTCATGATATTATTGTAAATCTTTTATTGGATACTTAATAGTACTGTAAAATTTGGTATAAAAATGGTCCTGCAGTGGATTAATATTTTCTATTTCTACATCTTTATCCCCGTCTTCTTTATCCATGCTAGAGTATTCATCAGAAGAGTCGGATGTATCGCCAGTAACATTAATTATGAATTTGTCCATTTCCATATCCAGTAGCCTGTCTGATACGAAATATTTTTCTTCTATTTTTTCTACATGTTGACATACATTAAGCTATTCCTCTGTCGTTACTGTTCTGAGTGCCGCTTTAGTCATTGAGGCTATTTCGCTAGGATCGACATTTTTTTCTGCAATTCGTCTCTTCACTATTGCCCAAATCTTTTCTATCGCAGTGGTACGGCGGTAAACGCAGAACCTCATGTCCATGTTCATTCAACATTTGTTCTATTTCATACTAGGGGTCACCTTTGTGCCTTTTGATTAGTTCGTACAATTGTGCTTTTGTCCAACAATCATCGAATTCTTTTTTATTTTTCGTGAGCCACTCTTGGAGCTCTGCTTTTGTATTGCCCATTGTAGGGGCCTTGTTAATTTGTGTACAGTGATATGACGCATTATCCATAACTACAATGTAATTCAATTGTAGATTCGGCACAATTTTTTCTTTCATCCATCGCATGAAGTTTTCAGAATTCATATCGTCATGATAGTCACTCGATTTTAATTTAGACTTGAAGAGTAGCAGCCCGTTTTCAACAAACCCAGTTTTACCTCCAGCATGAGCTATAATCCACCTTGCGCCGACGCTATCAGAAGCAAGAATACCAAGCTCTTTCTCCGATTGCCAACATTTTTGGAGGTGGTATGAAGCATGTACCTATATATGTTTCATCAAGATAAATGACAGGTCGATTTTCTTCCTGACGATTCTTGCGTAGCCTCAGAATATATTTTGCTCTCCAAGCTGCAATATCACTGCGTTCTATTAAAACGTTTCGTTTAGACTGTATTTTTTTGTATTTGTAGCCCATAGTCTTTAAAATACTCCTCAACGATGTTCTGCCATATTTAAAATCAATGTCAGCTTTCAATTCCAATCAATATTTATTTATGGTAGAAATCTCCTTCTTTACGACGTAAAACGATTGAATTGTATGCCTTATAGCACACTTATCAAAATCGAATCGAATTTTGAAGATGAAGCTGCTGCTACATTACCCTCTTGTGTTATTTGGGTGACGGTGCGTTCAGAAACACCTAAAACATGCATTATATTATATGATGCCGGTCATGTCCCATAGGTACATTTATGTACCACCCAAGAAAAAATACCTTCAGGCACCGGTAGTACGAAAATGTAGGGAAATTTTATTATAATGGCATCCCTAAAAATTACCTGTCAAATAACGCGGGCTCTAACATGGCTCTAACCAGGCTCTAACCGTAGTACGTAGTATCTCTTAGTAGTCTGTGGCTCTAACTTTGGAAAACGGAACCATAGGCCCGTTTTTGTCTCGTTCTTCTTCACAAGCGCGTTTGACCTTCAAGATAACATCCCTGCCAGCACTTTTAAATACTTTTGGCTTTATGATGGCGATTATTTTCTTCGGAAACCACTCGAAATCAAATAAAAACACGAAACACTACACACTCTCTTGACACCTGACAAAAATGACAAACGATTAGTACCTATTTTGGCCGCGCGCAGACTTATCTTGCGCGCACTCTAGGCGCCAGATGGCTGTGATGGCAAGGGGTGCCAAAAAGCCAAATTCGAAAAATTACAGAGCAAAATAAAATTATGATGGCACCTTATAATAGTGTTAACACACGTTCGAATTTGGTACGGCCGGACCACGGATTTGTGGGCGGGGTTAGTCCGGCCCCGACACAGACCTCGTAGCAAAAAAAAAACTAAATCTATGACTCTAACATACAAGTACGCTGGACTGGACTAAATATATTAGATGAAAAATGACAGTTGATATTTTTGCCGATTCATAGCGCCCCGCTCGAGGGTAACCTATCTCTAAATGTGTCAATTTTAGTTCCTTAGGAACTAAAATTGACACATTTAGAGATAGGTTAATACCGATATTTCTCAAGATTAGGTAATACTAATATATTCGCCTGTAAATATTGTAATATTGTAACTAATATAGGTATCAGTATTAGTGGTATTTTTAAATTACACTAATATCAAAATAGTAGACTTGGCAAGGCGTATCACTCATCTACTGTATTGACTCCGCGTAGTATGTTGTAACTAAATATCTCATAATGGTATTTATTTATTTATTTATTTATTTAAACTTCATGTACAATAGTGGTACATAGGCGGACTTAATGCCACAAGACATTCTCTACCAGTCAACCTTTGGGTTAAAAATGACAACATAATGAATGGGTACAAAATAATGTTTAAAATAACAACTAGTATACGAAAATGTTTAAACTTACATAAATAATAATAATACACATATACAAATAAAATAGACTAATAAACACCAATAATAAAAGAGAAACCTATTAATAATTATTACGACTAGACTTCTGTCTCTAGATGAGAGCATTGAGAGCTATTTAGTCTGACTAAAATAATGGTCACGAACTTTTCTTTTAAAAGTGAGTTTGCTTTCAGCCTTTTTAATGCTAAAGGGTGGCGCGTATTGGTCATGAATGTTATATGAATGCCTAATAATCAGTAATAATATGTTCAAAAGCAATGTGTAAATTCTGGAATCATCATCATGATCATCCACAATTCCACAGTCCGACTTCGCCCGCTGCTGAGCACAGGCCCTCTCTTCTTGTATCAATCACCTAGTTCCTGTGCCTGGAATTAATTCTGGATTAATATCACGATAATTATAATTTTATTAACAAACTAGCTTTTCCCGCGGCTTCGCTCCCGTCATCTGTCTGCCAACCCTACCCTACTTACCCTCCTACCTACCCTACTTACCTACCTACCAATTTTTTTTCTACAGTCATTAGACTTCAAATGCACAACGCCATCTATCGAATATCGAGTTCAACTGTCCGAGTATCTGAATTGCGTGTGTTGTGATAATTTTACTTCTTGAACACTTTAAATGCATGTAACTTTTTATAGAGTAAACCGATTGCGATGAAGCAAAATGTAAGTAATTCTTCAAGTTACGCACAATTTTTATGTGTAAAAGTTATCTACATTGGTTTCGAACATTTCACGTGATGCGTGCACAAATAAACAGACAAAAATTCCAAAAATGCTGGAAATAGGTTCTGTTGGTTATCCTTTAACACCCTGGCTATTTTTTTTTTAATATTTTCTTTGTTCAAAAATTACTTTTCTACAGTTTTATTACATGTATTGATGATGATTGATGATGTTTTGAAGTCAAACAATTTATAGCTGCATCTGAAACAGAGTTGAAACTAAGACTTCACCTCGCTGGAATGCGATGTCACTCTTATTTGCACCTTAACTCTACAGAGACAGGATCTCAGCAATGAGAGCGAGAAATACGTACGCAAATATTTGTATGAATGATGTTCCCTTTACGAATCCGATGGGCGCTAACCGAGTGAATCCGAACTATCAACTAACTTGTGTACTTGAGCAAGGAGATATTCGCTCAAATATACTAGTTTTAAGGATAAGTTGTTAGCCTATCTCTATATTTAAATCTCACTAATCTGGCAGTAATACGCTATAACTTTAGTAGCACGCTATCCACTAGTTTATAGCTTGCAATTCGACTGAAAATATTTTTCAGTTGTTTCTATTACTTATTAAAAATGAATTACAATAAAAATAATTAGGTATTTTTTTCTCTTACTTATTAAATTATTCTCACGTATTTTTTTACCGAAGCCTGTGTCCCATCTCTAATATTAGTTCCATGGACTCTCACGTTATGTCACGTTGCTATCAGCGCCAAAATGACGAAACTCAAATGTCTTCATTTTGTCATCGATAATATGAAGTCCAGCGTACTTGTATAATAGAGGTCAGTGGGCCCCGACACTACGTGTGTAGAGTGGTCCGCGGACATTATTATTATTAAATTGATTTCGTCTCGATCCAAACAAGCTTGTGTACCTAAGGGTGACGCTGAAAAATAGTAACACATTTATTTTACAAAAAAAATATACCCATTACGCGTACAATGGTGCTCTTATCGCTGACAGCGATATCTACCAGACAACCTTTGGCTGGAACGAACTAACATCTTACATGATGGTAAGCGATGATGTGGTCGACGGCGAAGCACGCTTGCCTAGAAGTAACATATTTACAAGACTACAATCTAGGGGGATTGTAGCTTACCATCCGTTTTAATAGGCTTATTATCCTCGTGAAGTTATGACATATGGGTAGGGCAACGATAACGAGTTATGTGGCTGTGGGGCAGTGTAGTGCAAAGTATTTTGACGAGCATATTTATTCCTGACATATTTTCAGGCGAGAGGCCATTCCCGTTGTTTTATTTTCTCTGTGGCCATTCCATGATGACACCAATATTAAAAGGACAACTTGTGACATGTTAGCGACGAGAAACAAAATAATAATATACCTACTTAGGCTATTATAACTAAGCATTATTCAAAAAATGTGGGCAACCGAAAATTTGGAGAAGATAATACCGTCTGTGCTGTGATAATTGATTTTGATAGTGGTTTTCTTTTGTTTTTTTGATAGTTTATTTTGTTAATAATCAGATTTATGCCTTGTTAAGAATAGTCACTTTAGTACGATGCAGTGTGGATTTGATACAATTTTATCACTGGGAGTGACCGTTTTCTCAGTGTGCAATTACTACAAAACCACAAAAAAAATATTTATTGCTTCATTATGTTGTAATTTGACACGATCTTCTTGTAGCAGAGTTATAATAGCCAGAGTACACCATACCGACCGTCTATGCTTTGAATTAGTTAACAAAGCTCTAATTAGTAAATATTTACTGCTGGGTTATCATTTTTTGTGGTTGCATATAAACTAAAACGAATAACTGCAGAAAAAAAACGTATACTTATATACCGATAAGTTAACGTATCGATCACAGAGTCTACGGTGGTATCGATTAATACCGGTTGTTGTGTTCATGTTCACAACACTAGCCCAGTCGGATCTCGTCGCTCGGGCGTTTGACGATTGATTCGCATATTTTTATTTTTATTATTTAGAAAAAGGCTCAATCATTTTCTAATCTACAAAATCTATTAATTAAAATAGATAAATTCACTATATAGTGATGAATTGCGTGCAAAACATTCGATAGTTGTCTTTGTTTCGTTAGTTCGCTGGTGTGTATTCATCGGACTGTGATGAAATGTCAAAAATTTTCGTGGATTGGTGCCAATGGTCATGAAATTTTTCTGCCGTGAAAATTTTGTGATGAAAGTGCATTTGTGAACTATTGTTTTTGTTGAATTTTGAGCAGTTGGTGTGTTATTGTGCGCATCCCAGCGGTACCTTGATTGTGACAGTTGCATGATTTAACAATATTTCGAGAAAGTAAAGGTACGTAAAATGTATAGTTTCTTTTGTTGTGGCGGTACCGAATCAATTACACAGCATCGTGAGATTGGTTACTTTTTCTAATCATGCGAAACCGAAGCATAATTTTTTTATTTTATTGTGATCCATCAGTGGTTTCACAAAGCCATTTCCATTGTTCTGTGCTAACAAATGTAAATATTTACAAAAATCTTGCTTACAATGGTATGTATTGTTAAATGTGATATTTTAAATAAAGTATTTTAATACGAAGCTTATCTTGGAAAACATTGTGAGCAAACCAACTTATAGTTAATATAATTTCTAAATTGCCAACTCACGATTAATACTGATGCTATCTCTGTATGAGAAAAGGCCTTTGCCCTGCAGGATGACAGTATCAGGCTAGTATTATTGTATTATTAATACAAACTCATGAACATATCAACTCGCAGAATATGTCTTCATCCTTGTATTGTTTACCAATAAAATAATATCTCTACCTGAATTATTATATTAATAGTTTGTTGCAAAGCAAAAACTTGGTAAAAACTATATTCATGGAACATGAATCAAACAAAACATCCATAAAAATAATCACCATTTGAACTTGGTGTTCAATGGATGATGAATGTTTGGTTCAATACCAAACATTCATCATCCATTACTAGACCACAGATATTATAGATCATAATGTGAAACATAATAAACAAATAGTCACTGTACTTCTAGCTTCTGGGTTAATGGCTCCATTACTGACATTAAATGTTTGGTTGTCAATTAAATTCTGCCTTGTCATGTTGCCCAGATGCATGTAGAAACAAATATCATTATGAATCCTTTAGCTCTCTCTCTCTCTCGCCCTTAATTACTAACCCATATTTTTCCTGGATGCGAGAAGCATGTCCGGGCTGATGTTGCGATGTTTGGGGGAGGCCCATGTCCAGCGCTGGATGTCTTTCTGCTGAAATGATGATAATATTTTCCTGTTGCAGTGCCCTCCCTGCTCTCTTTTCACTTCTTTTATCCTGTTCTTTGTATTTCAGAATTAGAATTGTTATTTGAAAACATAGGTAGAGACGAGTTACAGTATGTGAGATGTTACAATATTAAGTACGTAGGTACCTACTCAATGTTTTCCGTGAAGCATACAAAAATAATCAACAATTAATTAGTTTGTTTTACAATTAATAATTATCAGTTATAGTATTTACTTGTTATCCCATTCATTCAAATTTTTCTTATGTTATACATTTAAAAAAAAATTGCCATGGGCTGACAACTATTGGTACAATGATTGCTGCATCAACATTTCATTATTGTTATTATTTTGTAGGATATTGATTAAAAGTAAATACCTAAAACAAAAAATGTTTTGTGTCAGCCAAGTATGAGCTCAAAGATTATTTTACTATATATTATGCATTTAATAATATCATGTGCAATATCTGTGATTAAATACGATGCAAATTAAAACAGATGATTTTCCTCTCAGATTATAAATAAAACATGTGCCAAGTATTGATTAACGTTTTAGTACCTACTTTATGTAATAGTGTACTTTTTCTTCTTCTAAGCGTGTTGATGAATACCTTGCCTGGCCCAGTATTCAGCCACGGCAACTTGTACAGTATACTAGCTTCTGCCCGTGACTTTGTCTGAGTAGACTTCAGAATTGGAGGATTGAGAAATGAAAAATATATTTAACATACTAATATTATAAATGTACATGAATTGTATGTTTGTAATAGTTGTTAGTGCTGGCAATTTTCTTCATAATTGTGGTCACCTGACACTTTATGAGTTTTACTGAGCATTATTCCAGTCCTGGAAATAGTTCTTCAAGATTCCGGTCTCTCGGTAGTTTGTGAGTCTTTACCGCTCATGATTCCAATCATTAACACACATTCACATCTATAATCTATAAAATCGATGCGTGTATGTATGATAGAAATAGAATTATAGGAAAATAACTTTTAAACAAATAGCTACTTACTTTTGTTAAAGTACAGTTATTCCCAATCTTTTTGGCCGGTTTGAAGTAGGCTACAATTGCTGCAGAAGTAAATATCATACAAAAACAGCAGCACACCGTGCCTTGCGCATAGAAAAGCCTATGTTTAGCGGGGCCAATAAGATTGGGAAGTAAAGTAGAGTGAATAAGTTACTTCTAAACAAACGTGCTCCATCATCGCTTACCATCAGGTGAGATAGTGGTCAAGTGCGAGCCTATATTAGATAATAAAAAAAATTAAAATAAAGTACTGTAGTTATCATAAACACGGCCTTGCCACGTCCCAGACACGGCCTTGATATGTGTATTCACACATATCAAGGCCGTGCAACAGGGCCGGGCCCAGGCATTGAAGCTCCGTCACTGGCCCATGCACGGACGTGTGTGAACGAGTTTATATAAAATGTACACACCAGTATTTTTTGGAGCTCCTGATGGGGCATGGTCTGTCCACGTCCCAGGCATGGCCCTGATATGTGTGGATAGACCTTAATAACAATCTTTTACGAAGCGCAAGTGATTTCAAGGAAGTGGAATTTCAAGTTACTATTTTAATCTTAAATGTGATGTCATGATGATGAATGAATAAAAAATGCACATTTACTAACAATTAAGAGGAAAAATTGTATGTTTGTTTGTTTATATGTTTGGAAAGGATAAATCTTTGAAACCACTGATCTTTAAATAAATTCATTCACTAGTAGATAGTTTCACAGGTTAAGATATTGATAAGTTTCATAGGCTACTTTTAACATGGAAAATCATGGATTCAGTAGGATAAGCTATGAGGTTGAAGTCGCAGGATGAAATCAGTGTTTAATAAAAACAATTGTTAATCAGCAAGATAATTCTATTCTAACTTTAAAAAGATTCTCATGCATGATAATATGAGTCACAATCACAAGTTTATTCTTCTTTTGTGAGAGCTGAACTAATTTATCGCGGTTACTGTGGTTACATGATACTTACTTTTACTTTTCTTTCACACATTACTGCACTAATGTTATGTTATTTGATTCCAACAAATAATTTATAAACTAGAAGAGCGAAAAACTATTGAATGTTAGCCTTGAAAATCTTGATACTGTCATATTCCATTCAAATATGTAACTTAGTTATATAGGAATTAAGTTGCATTTTAAACTCTTCAAGTGTTGTGATATTGAACTTGCATCTTTGACTTTGGGTTGTGCTTGGTTGCAAGAGGGCAATGGTCTGACTGTACCTTGTGACCTAATAATGACGTTTATCAGAGACAAAGATAGATTCAGGTATATCAAGTTTATTTGATGCATAATAAATAAGTAGGTATGAACAATACAGCTGTTTACGATTTTTAATATAATAATGTGTAAGTGAATAATCAAGTATTGCTGTATGATTATGATGCACCAATCAAATCAAATCTAAATGTTTTTATTATAAGTATCTCATACCTACATAAAACTTCATTACAGAGTTAGTGCTTACCCGGGTAAGTTATCTATAGAAATAAATAAATTCTGGCCAAGTGCGAGTCGGACTCGTGCACGAAGGGTTCCGTACCATCATCGCAAAAAACGGCAAAATAATCACGTTTGTTTATTTATATACACTTTATTGTACACCATAATAAACAAGAACAAAAAAGAAACTTAATACTAAAAACATACAATGGGCGGCCTTATCGCATTCCGCGATCTCTTCCAGGCAACCTGGAATGGACAGAGATTACCTGGACATGACATGGGGTTGTCAGTGGTGCGACAATACCATAAACATAATATTTATACAATAATACTTACTAAAGTTTGTTGTATGGGAGGCCCACTTAACTATTCATTTTATTCTGTTTTTAGTATTTGTTGTCGAGAAACACATCTGTGAAAATTTCAACTGTCTAGATATCACGGTTCATGAGATACAGCCTGGTGACAGACAGACAGACGGACTGCGGAGTCTTAGTAATAGGGTCCCGTTTTTACCCTTTGGGTACGGAACCTCGCACATGGCCGGTTTTTTTTATCTACAATCCATTACGTATTATACGGAACTTAAAAATAATAATTTAGTTACTTTTTTTGTGTCTCTGTTTGTTCCGGGTAATCACCGAAACGGCTGGACCAATTTTGGCAAAACTTTCACTGGTTGATAATTAAATTAAAATTTTATTTATCCTATTACAACCAACTTGATTTTGCGTTTTGGTACGGAACCCTAAATGTGCGAAGTCCGACACGCACCTGGCCGGTATTTAGTTTACGAGTTTGACGCGAACGAAGTTGCAGATAACAGTAATATAATAAACTTGGGGTTATCTCACTACTTCCCATTGTTCCGGCGAATTAGGTACTTAACGCGCCATGAAGCTGAAACTGGCAGCCAAAACGTAGCAGCCAAAGTACCCAGGGCCGTAAATAATGTGGGGCCCTGTGCAACTTATTTTTAAAATTTTAATTTCTTCTTTAGATGGAATTTTGAGGAAACATTTAGATTAGTAACTTGAAAATTAGGCAATTGACTTTTACTCCAATTTTCGAAAATTTAATTATTAGCGGATCAGATATTTTTTATGAAACTTGCCACACGCGCGCCTGTTTGAGTGTGTATATGTGTGTGTGGATGTCCTGTATACTAAGGGAGCAGAAAATACAACTACCCATAACATTTTTGAGAAAACTTGAAGAAATTGAAGAATTTGTAGATTTTTCTTATTTCCTAACATCGCGCAACAATGGAAAATTCTATAAATTGTTTGACACACTCTTGTAGATGCCTAGTAAGTATTAAAGCATGATTTAGTAGAGAGCACAACATACAACTATAAAAAATTTATGCAAACTTGAAGAAAATGAAGATTTTGTAGATTTTTCTTATTTCCTAACATCGCGCAACGATGAAAAATTCTATAAATTGTCTGACACACTCTAGCAGATGCCTAGTAAATATTAAAGCATGATTTAGTAGAGAACACAACATACAACTATAAAAATTTTATGCAAACTTGAAGAAAATGAAGATTTTGTAGATTTTTCTTATTTCCTAACATCGCGCAACGATGGAAAATTCTATAAATTGTCTGACACACTCTAGTAGACGCCTAGTAAATATTAAAACATGATTTAGTAGGGATCACAGTATATAACTATGACATTTTTACAGAAACTTGAAGAATTTGTAGATTTTCTTATTTCCTAACATCGCGCAACGATGGAAAATTCTATAAATTGTCTGAGACACTCTAGCAGATGCCTAGTAAATATTTAAGCATGATTTAGTAGGGAGCACAAAATACAACTATGACATTTTTGAGAAAACTTGAAGATTTTGTAGATTTTTCTTATTTCCTAACATCGCGCAACGATGGAAAATTCTATAAATTGTCTGAGACACTCTAGCAGATGCCTAGTAAATATTTAAGCATGATTTAGTAGGGAGCACAAAACACAACTATGACATTTTTGAGAAAACATGAAGATTTTGTAGATTTTTCTTATTTCCTAACATCGCGCAACGATGGAAAATTCTATAAATTGTCTGACACACTCTAGTAGACGCCTAGTAAATATTAGGTTTGGTTTTGGTTTTAATATTTACTAGGCATCTACTAGAGTGTGTCAGACAATTTATAGAATTTTCCATCGTTGCGCGATATTAGAAAATAAGAAAATCTACAAATTCTTCAAGTTTCTGTAAAAATGTCATAGTTATATACTGTGATCCCTACTAAATCATGCTTTAATATTTACTAGGCGTCTACTAGAGTGTGTCAGACAATTTATAGAATTTTCCATCGTTGCGCGATGTTAGGAAATAAGAAAATCTACAAAATCTTCAATTTCTTCAAGTTTTCTCAAAAATGTCATAGTTGTATATTGTGCTCCCTACTAAATCATGCTTTAATATTTACTAGGCATCTACTAGAGTGTGTCAGACAATTTATAGAATTTTCCATCGTTGCGCGATATTAGAAAATAAGAAAATCTACAAATTCTTCAAGTTTCTGTAAAAATGTCATAGTTATATACTGTGATCCCTACTAAATCATGCTTTAATATTTACTAGGCGTCTACTAGAGTGTGTCAGACAATTTATAGAATTTTCCATCGTTGCGCGATGTTAGGAAATAAGAAAATCTACAAATTCTTCAAGTTTTCTCAAAAATGTCATAGTTGTATATTGTGCTCCCTACTAAATCATGCTTTAATATTTACTAGGCATCTACTAGAGTGTGTCAGACAATTTATAGAATTTTCCATCGTTGCGCGATATTAGGAAATAAGAAAATCTACAAATTCTTCAAGTTTCTGTAAAAATGTCATAGTTATATACTGTGATCCCTACTAAATCATGCTTTAATATTTACTAGGCATCTACTAGAGTGTGTCAGACAATTTAAAGAAATTTCCATCGTTGCGCGATGATAGAAAATAAAAAAAACTACAAAATCTTCAAGTTTTCTCAAAAATGTCATAGTTGTATATTGTGCTCCCTACTAAATCATGCTTTAATATTTACTAGGCATCTGTTAGAGTGTGTCAAACAATTTATAGAATTTTCCATCGTTGCGCGATGTTAGGAAATAAGAAAAATCTACAAATTCTTCAATTTCTTCAAGTTTTCTCAAAAATGTTATGGGTAGTTGTATTTTCTGCTCCCTAAGTATACAGACATCCACACACACATATACACACTCAAACAGGCGCGCGTGTGGCAAATTTCATAAAAAATATGTGATCCGCTAATAATTTAATTTTCGAAAATTGGACTAAAAGTCAATTGTCTAATTTTCAAGTTACTAATCTAAATGTTTCCTCAAAATGCCATCTAATGGAAGAAATTAAACATTTAAAAATAAGTTGCACAGGGCCCCACATTATTTACGGCCCTGGGTACTTTGGCTGCTACGTTTTGGCTGCCAGTTTCAGCTTCATTAACGCGCCACTGTTATAGTCCTCGCCAAACTTCTTGGCCGCCCTGAAGTTAGCTTTCCGATGCGCAAGTCACGGATCGATGCTATTTTTGTATGAGATTTACTACTGCGCAGCTATTGTAGCCAACTTCCTTCTTACTTACTTACCTTAACTTTATACCGCGAAGCGAGCGGCACGCTTGTGTGTGCGTAAAGCCGACAAAAGTTCTGCAAACACAACTAAATTCTGTACAAACTAAATTTTGGTCGGCCTCATGGTAAATTCAATTTCTGACTATTGTATTTTCACCTCCATACCTTTTTTGTCAGAATCTGGTATCCCTCCAATTGTCAAGTCACTGATTACGATTCTGGGACGGACCCTAATTTGTGCTGTATGGATCAATGCCGAAAACGCACCATTCGACGCGCAGTTGACGCACGTTACCAAAATTATGTTTAAACAGATACCCAGATGTTTGTAAATTTACCTTTCGCCTGCGTAAAATCCATGACAGTTATTTGACGAAAAATATTGTTCGGCAGAATACAAAATTATCTGTCTCAGTTGCGCCGAATTCTGGGATCTTGTTTTCCTTTGTGGTTCTGTGTAAACCTACCTCGCTTCTCAGTAATATTTGATGCCCTTGCGTGAGCCTTGTTAAAAGCCACTGGGAGACTGGTCGAGGGTAAAAGTAGTAGTATCTGCTTGTGATATTCTGTGATCATTTGTACTTTTCCCTACTCCTCCGTTATTCTTTTCTGATTAATTTCGTTGAGGAATCCAAGACAGTTAAATTCATTCTCCGGGACTTCGTCGAGCTTCATTGCCTCGGCGCTTTTCTGGTGGTCGCCACTGTTGATTCTGGCTTTCAGGAGTTGCAGCGGTTTGGGAATAGTGTGGTGAGATAAAATAATTCTGTGATCATCAATCCGATAATCACAGACTATTCGGGACCGGTCGATGTAGCCGTGTAACGACACTTGGGGCAGGTCTATGTTCAGCAGTGGACATCTTTCGGCTGAAATCAATCCTATTTCGCTATATGCCAATATCTTATTACAACCATAGCTAGGAGATCACATTTAACTGCCGAAGTGCCCGTTATAGTTGAATATTGTATTTATGCCGAAGTATTACTGCATGTTATACATACTTATATCGTATCTCGTCGGGTTTTCATGAAAATCGACGCGGGGGAAATCTGATTTACGTTGGGAGTATAGTTTATCCAAATTCAATTAGTTGCGCTAGGGATATGCAAATTAGTTTATCATGTTGTGTGGACTTATGTACCGTGCTGCTATTTATAAAGAGAGCTCGTATTTTGAATCGATGTAATCGTGCGTGATATACGTTGGTAACACGTGAAATAGATAAGATTACATGTCAACAAAAGCATGGCAATCCCACCGCACTATTCCGAAACCATTGCAACTCCTTAAAGCCTGAATCAACTGTGGCGACTACCAGTAAAGCGCCGAGGCAATGAAGCTCGACGAAGTCCCGGAGAACGAATTTAACTGTCTAGGATCCCGCAACGAAATTAATCAGAAAAGAATAACGGAGGACTAGGAAAAAAACAAATTTCCACTCCCTCCATATCAAGCAGGAGACAGAACAAACAAGGCCACGATTAATGGGTCCTAACATTGTAAGCCCATATTTATTTCCAATAATAGGTATGGCAAAAACGCTTGAACGCACGGAAATTAGTTCTAGTTTCCACAAGGTCCGTATAGTAAACAACTCCTGATGCAGCCTGTATATTATTCAACATAATATTGCGTTCATTCAGTCAAAGAATATGTGCAGATTGTACATATTCGCAGTCAGATGTAGAACACACATAAAGGCGAGGCAACGAGCTTGAAGATAAATAATTTACTTTTAAAGTTACCATGCCCTGTGAGAAATTGGGCAGCACAGTGACAAAAGTTTGGTAATGTGTTATTGGGTTTTTAGATCTGGAATTTGTATAGCATCCCGGAGGATGCTACTGAGATCTTAAACATAAGGTGGAATGTAGGTAAACCTCTGCCCAACCCTTCGAAGAATACACACGTGATGTTATGTTATGCTTAAAATCTAGTTAAAATCTACATTTACTATTGTTAATACATAGTCCAGGTCCAGGTCATTGACTCATAGGTTTTATCATGTAAATCCGACGCAAGTTACTATTGTTCAAGTACATATAGTACATAGACAATTCCTAGGTGCGATGCCCGTATGAGGTCATACGCACTGAATTGCTCATGAATTTTCCAATTACTTGTTTGCAGGTGCGCAACCTTACGGAAATAGGTTAAGTTATTTTTTGGTCTAAGAAAAATGTTAAGTTATATTATTAGGGATGTTTTTTGTAAACAAGCTTCTAAGTTTATTTTATTTTATTTATCTTTTATATTATAAAACAAGCTTCTGTCAGCGGCTTCGGCCGCGTGAATGTGAAAATTATCCCGAGGGAAAATATTATCAGGATAAAAAGTATCATATGTGCTATTCCTGACTATAATCTATCTCTTTGACAAATTTTATCCAAATCCGTCCAGCCGTTTGAGCGTGAAGAAGTAACAAACACACACACTCACAAACTTTCGCATTTATAATATTAGTAAGACAACATTGTCACGAGACCCAAACGTGTGTGCCAAATTTTAGTTTAATCGGAAACTGGGAAGTGGATCAAACTTGCAAGATTTGATTACGGACACCGGCGAGCTTATTATGTATCTTTTGCAAGAGCAAAACTGTAGCGATTTTTGCGCAATAATTGCTCTTCAATACAAAAGTTTTAGAGTTGTTGGCGGTTTTTTTTTAAATAAGTGCATTTGACAAACAGCGAGCGATTGTGTAACTGTAGGACCTACCATACCTACACTGCAGGTAATTTCGACTTTTATGACATAAAGCGTTTGATCGCTATCGTTTTGCTCTTGCAAAAGATACGTAATAAGCCTACGGGACAGGTGAAACTAAATAAAAGCTTGGTTGCTTTTGTCACCTGGTTTAAAAGTACAAGACCAGTTGGTCGGTAGCCAGCATCAAATGCTGGACATGGTCTCCCTCATGCGTCGCCACACTGACCAGTCTTGGGGTTCTCGCGTCAGCGGCAATAAAATGAATTTAACAGAAACACATACACTTGACTAATTTTGTTATTTACATAATGACGTAGCTAGTCGATGTTGGCCGAAGATGAGTAGGTGCACTCGTTAGCCTGAATTCCACAGACATATTGGTAGAAACGACATTGTAGCGGGAATGAATATACTAAATGCTATCCTTCTGAGTTCTGGAATCCATTTCAGTACAATCTCGTCTATAGCGGTCAATGACCCACCTACATTTATTGATATTCTTATTTTGCACAAGCTGTTCTTGCTCGTGACTTCGTCTGCATCAAATCCGTAAAACTAAATTAAGGGTTGATTTTTTATTACGCGGAACCGTAAATCCTTTTACAAAATAAAAATAGCTACATTACTCTTTATAACATCTATCAGGTAGAGAAAAGCTCGTCAAAATCGGTCCAGCCGTTTTGGAGATTACCCGGGCCAGATAGACAGACAAAATTAAAAAAGTACCGAATATTCTTTCAAACGCATTTACTAAAAACAATTTTTTTTGATGTTATAAGCAGACACTTCAATTGTATTTATTTGTGTGTACATATAGGGTGAGTTTTTCAAGTGGGCATGGGTAACTAAATCCGAAACTATGAGGAATAGCGAAAAATAGTCAAAGAAGTCGCGGCCAATTTTGATAGAAACTAAAACTTTTTGGATTTTTGATAGATCAATTTTCCTAGCCAGAAATCGTATACTTTGATTTTGAAAGATAAAACACAGGCTGTATTATTACACGATTCGATACTGTCGATGGCCAATTCAACAAATAGCCGGCTTCGACAACTTAAGGGTACACTAGTCAAAAATTCTTCCATACAAACGTAGTCTAGGGATTATTCCACGGTTTGACGATGTACGTTCAAAATAAAAAAGGGTATCAATTTGTTTCATCATTATCTAGCCCTGTATGGAAGGAAAAAAGTAAAAAAATAAAATATTTGAAAGTTATGAGCGTCGAAAGTTCCACATTTCGACATTAATTTTAACGCATTTTTGGGCGCGAATAAATACAATAAGAAGACAGAAAATTGCAAAACAGCCTTCATACAGGGATAGATATAGTTCAACAATGCAAATAATTTTATTTTGAACAGATAGATTTAGTCGTTTTTTCATGATATCTAGACTGCCAAAGATCTGTTTATAAAATTGCGCGCGCTCGGTTTCGTCTTAAATCATTATACATTTCGCTACAAATTTACAAAAGTGTGTATTCGCACGCGAACTAGCTTCCTACTGCTCATCACAGCATCTATCTCTTCCGCACGTGTTGTCGGTTGATATAAAATGCATTTTAACCCCGCGCACAAAATAGTTCGTGCCGTCGACTAGGCACTGTACTACATTCAGCATTACAGTAACTTTGATTCCGTTTTGAATATCCTCCATAGATTTATTCATGTCATCAATTGCATGATTGTAGATTTCCTACATAAAATAAGTATTTTGTAAAAAAATAGGTTTTCCTCAAGTTTGCCGTATGACATGACATTACTTTGCAGAATGTTATCCTAATTAGCGACGCTATCGCATGGTGTAATAATACAGCGTATGTTTTTTTTTCAAAACCAACGGGTTCGATTTCTGACTAGGAATATTGAAAATCCAATGATGCTGTGTTAGTTTTCATCAAAATCGGCCTCGTGACTCCTTTGAGTGTTTTTCGCTATTCCTCATAGTTACGGATTTGGCCAGTCACGCATACTTGAAAAACTTATTCTGTAGATTCTAAAGAGCTGTCCTGATTTCCTGAATCGATATTTGCCGTGATTCTCAAAATGTTAACTAATGAAAACAGACACATAGTTTATTGTTTGGGTTCCTAATTCCTATGAAAATATATTAGGGAGGAGAGAAAGAGGGAGAAAGGACAATGGGGTTCGGTGAAGGTACGATTCTGCAAAAAACGGAGAATGCCAAATGTCCTAGTTTTTGCCGATTTTCTTTTGGCGATTATTTTATAGTCCTAAACTGCCTGTAACTGTCCCACTGCAAGGCAAAGGCCTATTCTCATACAGAGAAGGCACGAGCACTGATCACCACGCTTGCTCAAGACGGGTTGGCGATTTCAAAATTCAAAAATTCAATAGTCATTTATTCAAACTAGGCTGAGAATCAGCACTTTCCGAACGTCAAAATTACATAAGACAGTCCCCCAAAAACGCCCGCCCTTCACCACTTCCTAGTGCTTTTGCTGGGAAGAAGAAGTGGCGCAACAAACTCCCCAGCAGCACAGCTGTCTGTTCAGTTAGGAAAAAAACAAAAACTTGATTCTATACAATAGTATGCAAATAATTTACATTACTCAACACAAAAAATTAAAATAAAATATATTTGCCATAATGACAGCTAGCACACGCCAATATACCAACAAAAACATCGAAATCTAAACTCAAGCGAACATAAAAAATAAAAATAAAAACGTAAACGGAACTTAGTACCCGAATTATAAAGCCTCCAGGCATAAAGGGCGTGCCCGCCTACATATAGCTAATACAGCTGTAACTCGAAGTCACATAATTATGATAAACTAGGACCATCGAAGTAAAAAATAAATCAACAGTTAGGCAAGAATAATATATGATCCACTGTCGAGGTCGCTAGCTAACCACATATTGCAATACAACGCATAAAAAAAAAACATTATAGTGAGTCGATTATGTCAATAATATGACAATTAAATTAAAATAAATTGACATAAACTGTCAAAATAAAAAAAAACTATTATATAACTCATATAACCTGCCAGTAGGTAAGCTAATTCTGGAGAAAGAACACAAACATTGTCTTGAGTTAATCACAGCGACCAACTATTTTTATCGTTTAAGTAGTCATTAATAGAATAGTATGCCTTTGAACAAAGGTTTGATTTTACTTTAACTTTAAACGCATTAAAGGGCAAATCTAGAAGAGCAGAGGGTAGTTTGTTATAAAAGGTTATAACAAGCCCAACAAATGAGTTATGAACCTTATGAAGCCGGTGAAAAGGAGCTCGTAATTTGTCCTTATTTCTGGTGTTAATATTGTGAATATCACTGTTTTTAGTGTAAAAGTGTATATTTTGCCTAATATATAAGATATTGGCGAAGATGAATTGTGATGCCACTGTGAGAATACCAATATCTTTAAAAAAATCTCTTAGAGAAACTCTGGCACCTAGCTGGTAAATTGCTCGAACTGCTCGTTTTTGAAGAACAAATATATTTTGAATGTCAGCGGCTTTGCCCCACAGCAGAATGCCATAGGACATAACGCTATGGAAATAACTAAAATAGACTAATCGAGCAGTATCAACGTCAGTGTATTGTCTTATTTTCCTGACAGCGTAGGCGGCCGAGCTAAGCCTTCCCGCTAGACTTGAAATATGTGGGCCCCACTGAAGTTTGGCATCTACTGTTATTCCCAGAAAAACTGCCGAGCCCACAGTTTCAAGCACCTCTTTATCTAACACGATGTTGGGTCCTAGATTTCTAACATTCGGTAAAGCGAATTTTATACATTTCGTTTTCTTGGAATTGAGAACTAAGTTATTTGTTGTAAACCAATCCGTAACCATTGAGAGTGCACTGTTTACATCGTCAAAATCATGTCTATTCCTGTCAACTTTAAAAATAAGAGAGGTATCATCTGCAAATAGTACAACTTCACAGATACCCTTTAAAAAGAACGGTAAGTCATTGATATACACTAAGAACAAGAATGGACCCAGTATTGAGCCTTGAGGTACACCTAACTGAACTGGTAACCCGGAAGATTTCTCACCATTAACATCTACACATTGGGACCTATTATGTAAGTAAGAATTTATAACATCGAGAGCTTCGTTTTGCACACCGTAATGACGCTGTTTACGCAATAGCGTGTCATGGTGCACGCAGTCAAAAGCTTTGGAGAGATCACAGAAAACCCCAATAGCAATAGCATTTTGCGAGTTCTCCCATGCGTTAAATATGTGTTTCAGCAGAGCAACACCCGCATCTGTAGTCGAACGACCTTTTGTAAAGCCATATTGTTCATTATGAAGGAGGCTATTTAAATTAAAATGTTTTAACAATTGCTTGAGTATTAACTTTTCAAATATTTTACTAAATGCTGGTAAAATGGAAATAGGCCGGAAATTGCCAACGTCATTTTTATTACCTGATGTAAATAATGGTATAACTTTACTAATCTTCATGAGGTCAGGAAAAGTTCCTAAGTCAACACATTTATTAAAAGTAACAGCTAGATAGGGGGCTACGATGTCTATTATACTACTTAAAAGTTTAATGGAGATGCCCCAGTAATCACCAGTGTTTTTGGATTTGAGTGTGTTAAAAACATTAACTACATCACGAGGCGTTACATGTTCGAAGCTAAATAAACAAATACTTTTAGACACACTACTAAGCAAAAGGTTTTCAGCTTAAGACGGGGACGTTCAGTAAACACTCCTTATATAGTAAATCATTTTGGAGGATTTCATACTTATATTACCTATATAATATTAATATAAAGCAGAGAGCAGTGGTGGCCCAGTGGTATCGGTCGCGACTTACAAGTTGTAGGTCGTGGGTTCGAGCCCAGGCAGGCGCTTTACTTTGTGTAAATTATTTCATCACCACTGCTCTCAAAACGGTGAAGGAAAACATCTTGAGGAAACCGGCATGTCCTAGAACCAAAAATTCGAAGACGTGACGTGATGATGTGAATAGAATATTAATTAATATTATAAAGAGATACATTTTGTGAGGTTGTAGGGGTTAATCTCTGACTACTGAACCGATTTAGATGAAATTTGGCATGGATATAGTTTGAGACCCTGAAAAGGACATAGGATAGTTTGTATTCCCTTGGGATGATAAAACACTTTTTATGCGGGCGAAGCCGCGAGCAGAAGCTAGTTAACTATATTATAAGACCAGGTTTCCTCACGATGTATTCCTTCACCGTTGTCAGCTATGTCCAAGATAAACTTGGAAAGTACATATGAATTTGAAAAAGTCACATTGGTTCTTGCCCAGATTCGAACTCACGACCTCAAACACGAGAGGCGAGGTCTTTATAGTGGACCTTAAATATCAGAATCGACCCTTATCAAATAAAGTTCAAATAATATTTGCAAAATAACTACGGCAGTTTAAAAACACAGCAGAGAATATTTATAGCGAGATTTCGTACTAAAATTGCAAAATCAATGTTCGTATTTTTAAATCGAGGTTGCGTTCAACCCCTTTCTCATTCCACCCTTAGCAGCAATCGATAGTAGGTGGGTCGGTAAAATAATAGGTAGTTAAGTATTTGACTGGTATAATACTCACAACGGATCTTTGTGTCTTTGAATTGGCTGCAAGACCCTGCGCAGTATCTATTTTTGCGTCAATGTTGAAGGTGAAGATAGCATTGTATAATTGTCTCTTTCACTCGCTTACGTTTGTCGCATCGTCATATCTCGCTTACTCTATGCACTATACTTGAGACTAGAGATGCCGATGCATTCCACCAGCTTTTACGACAAATCTTTTACGGTTCAAGCGGTGCGGTTGTGGAATGCTTTGCCCGTGTCCGTAAAAGGCGTGCTCAATCTCTGCCCATTTTTAAAACAATGGTAAAAATCACTACCTCTCTCTTTAATAGTCGTATTTCTTGATTTCTATGCTTTTGTTCCATAATTATTACTGTATATATTTGTTTATTATATATATATATGTATGTATTTATTTTATATATAAATAGTACCTACACCAAAGACTACCTACAGTACTGTCATTACTTCCATTTATTTAAATCCATCCAAAGGTTGTCTTGAAAAGATCGCTTTTAGCGATAAGGCCGCCCATTGTGTCACCCAATGCAATGTTTTCTTCGTCTATACTTTCTGTAACTTACATGGTGTACATAATAAAGAGTATTCTATTCTATACTCGATGACAAACTGTTTCTTGCGCAATGGTTGGCAGAGCCGCAGAGCCAACTTCAGAGACACAAAGATCCGCTGTGACTATTACACGTTTGTCTAGCGGTCGCAAGCACTACTGCTGAGCATGAGGTCTTGAGTTTGATGCCCGGTTTGAGCAAAGTGTTATTGGTTTTTTCCATCTGAGATATCTCAGTAGCAGCCCGGAGTTTGGGGCTCTTGAATTCAAAGTCAAGGCCTGTTTAAATACGGTGACAGGTATGTGTCATGCTACAGCTGAGTGTCGACTGAAATCGGCCCCGAGACTCCTTAAAATATTATACGGTATTTTCGAACAACGCGCTCTTTGCCAAGTCATCATTAATAGTGCTGTTCTTTCTGGCATTGTCAGTATTGTAACCATCCAGAAATAACCGGAACCAGAACTGTTTAGAAGCTGAAGAAAACCTGAATGCATTACGAATTTCTGTCATGATAAATAGTCACATTTTACCGTACAAATCTCGAATCAACCGACAACTGACTTTGTGTGAAGTTCCGATGGCATCTTAATATATTCAGTCTGGGCCCAATCAATAATAAACAAGGTGTTTTTTTTATATCCCATAACTCAAGGGTATGAATGAGACCATATCAAAGAATCAACTGTGAATTCATGTTCAATGATCAGCAATATAAAATTGCATCACTGTATGAAAAATGCAAATAAATATGATCATTGAAAAATAATTCATATGCCAGTTGATTCTTTGATATGGTCTCATTCATAACCTAGAGTTATGGGATATAAAAAAAACACCTAGTATATATAAAAAAATAGATCCATTAAATATTGGGGCCAAAGACACCATCATCATTCTCATAATCATTTCAGCCGAATGACGTACACTGCTGGGCATAGCTTAGGCCTCCCCCAAATCGCCACACTGATCGGTTCTGTGCGTCTCGTATGCATCGGATTCCCGCAGCCTTAACCAGGTCATTGGTTCACCTAGAGGGAAGCCTTCTAAAGTTGCGTCTTCCAGATCGCGGTCGTCAATTCAGAACTTTTCGGCCCTATCGACTTTCGAAAGACAACATACTTAGGTACTTTTTTTCTTACAGGGTGTTGGCGATTAGTGATCACCGGACATGAGCTCCCCGCCGCCCGTGCAGTTGGAGGTGGAGGTTGGCGATGAACCTATGGAAGACGAAGCCGCCGACATGATTCCAGCTGACAGGTAAACTAATAAATAGGCCTATAGCAGGACAGAATATCCCAGTTTTTCAAGAAATCTACCTCTAATTCTTGGGAGACTTAGAGGACTACTAAGACTACTGCATCGGTCTCTAACAATCCCGCTGTAGCGAAAACCCTGTTCTGAGACACCTTTCCCTAGTTTCCGGAGACTCTGACAGTAATTTCCGAGAAGAAAAATGACACTTCCGGGGAACGGGGAAGACCTAGCCTGTCTGATACATAAAATAACAAGCTTTCATAGTCTCAAAAGCGTCGATATTTTGAAATACTAATGTTGGTTGGTATAACTATTTCAAATTAGCAATTTCGTAATATGTACTTTCTAAGTTTATCTTGGACATCGCTGACAACGGAGAAGGAAAACGTAGTGAGAAAACCTGGACTTGCCGCAACTCCACGACCAAGCGCGTATTTTATATAAGTTTGAAATCTCCAACCCGTCTTGAGCAAGCGTAAGTGATCATTACTCGTGCCTTCTCTGTATGAGAAGTGGCTTTTTCCCTTTTCTCTGCAGTGGGATAGTTACAGGCTGATAGTAGTAATGTTGGTATTTGGTATTTAGCCTACATACAATAGGCGTCTACACAAAGACGGTTTATGAGTAGGCGTTTTTCGAGACGCGCCACAAAACCGGTAACTCGCCTTCCGCATCCAATCTTGACATTGGCTCACCGTCTGCTTTATAGGACTTCTAATAATATCCTTTATCCAGTACCCATTTGTTTTTAGTATATTTATTTAGCATACCAGAAGGCCAATTTTCGTAATTCGCAATCTCATTTCGGCGACAATCAATGTTAGCTTATCAAAATGCACAGAAATTAGAGGGGTTTTTGACAAATTGAGCAAAGAATGATCCTTTAAAATGCGGTAACTACCCCTCGCTCCTATTACTGCCCATTGGGGACGCAGTGTACCATGAGGTTCTGGATTCGGTTCTAGGGTCGGGCAAAATGTTATTGGGTTTTCGTATTTGGGTTGTCGGTCGATGGCAACAGGCTGTTGGCCAAATACCTCTCTATTACATGGGACTTGAACAACTGGCGATATTTGGGTGTATTATAGGTGCACCTTCGGCGAATACAGACATGTAAATTTTGTATGTAATTTGTTGTAAAATCGTGAGTTAGTTCGTATTACCGCTAATAACGACTCCTAGTCCTAATTAATTCAAGCATTGAAATAATTTAAACCATGTTTTAAGAAACATAATAATAATGGTACTTCTAAGACTAGACAATTAGACATTTAAAATTCTGATTATTTAATAATAAAGTTAGCTTACAAAACTTGTTTGGACCTGGGTAAAAAATGTGTATCTGGTCTCTCTTCTCATTCGTTGTCATCATTGCTGAAGGTCGTGCCCGTCTTGGAAAGCTTTGACGGAGTCTGTCTGGTTATAGTCGCGAAAAAACTAATCAGTGTTTGAGAAGCCTGTGGCCTGTGGTTGGATACAGTGAAGTAAAAAGTTTTTAGGTTATGTTTAGTGTTTTATTATGTGGTTATTCAAGCGCTGGTAATTATATCTTAATAATTATAATAGATTAACGTTTCGTACGAGCTCCTATAGTTCGGTAATGAATAATTATGCATTTTATACATAACGAAAATATGCCGCGAACTTTTGGTTCTCCCTTTGTATTTTCGCAAAATCTATCTATTTAGAATAGCTAAAAATCAATTGCCGTAATATATTAAAAAGTGTCACTTAGGAAGAAAAGAAAAAGGCAGGAAAAAAAACTTCTCGATCGAATTAGCAATTTTTTTTTCTTTATTGTCTAGATAAATACATGGTGTTTTTTTTGATATCCTTAACTCTAGGTTATGAATGCGACCATATAAAAATATTTATAAACATTATTCATCTGCCATCTGAATAATTTTTCAATTATCATTTTTTATTTTATTTTTCATACGTAATAGTGATTATGCCCAATATTATGTATGAAAAAAAAAGATAATTGAAAAATTATTCATCTGCTAGTTGATTCTTTGATATGGTCGCATTCATACCCTAGAGTTATGTGATATCAAAAAAAAACACCTAGTACATGAACGAATTTTATAGCCTGGAGTCTGGATTCGTTTCGCACCCTGATGGTTGATGGCAATAGGCTGATATTAAATGGGACTTTAACATTATTGGCAAAATGTGAGTGCACTAAAGGTGCATCTCTGCCTAACCCTTTTTACCGACTACAAAAATGGAGGCATGGACGTTTGTGATCATTTCGATACGTATGTATGTAATACTAGCTTCTGCCAGCGGCTTCGCCCGCGTGAAAAGTGTTTTCTTATCCCAAGGGAACCTATTCCAGACTATAATCTATGTCTATGCCAAATTTCATCCAGATCCATTCAGCTGTTCTAGCGTGATTGAGTAACAAACATACATCCATCCGCAGCCATCCACAGGCATATCCATCCAAACTATCACATTTATAATATTAGTTAGAAAGATTGTTGGAATGCACAATATTCATATAATGTTACTCTATATGTTTGTCCACGCATTTCTCCGAAACTACTTATCAGATCGTGATAATTTTTTATTGGATTAAATATCTCTACTTAGGGAACATTCCAAGTTTCATCAAAATACGTTCAGCAGTTTTTCAAGATATGGAACATACAACCGAACTCCTTATCGACAAACACCACGAATGTGTAAATTAAGTTATCATGGGTACTTTGTCAATCCTTTAGGTACCTTACTATAGAACTTGCTCACTTTTTAGTGATAGAGTACTAATAAGACATAATAAAACTAAAAAATTAAATACTAAACCGTTTTTGTGAAAAAGATTTTTGTTGTTATGTGAACAAATATTTTTGGATGAACAATGTAGCGAAAAATCAAAATTCTAGTCGCTAGTTTATGATATAGGCGGCTTATGTTGATATAAGAATAGGAATAAGATCAAAGAATCGACGGATGAATTGTGTGAAAGATGATAATTATGGTTAAAAAGTATAGGGTCGGTACATATCTGACGGAAAATGCGTTGAGCGTATCATCGACGCATCATCTTGAGTGTGAAAGGTTGAATGTATTATCATATATTTGTCTGTTCTGTGCGTTACGCGACCGATAATACGCGACGCATTTTCCGTCAGATATGTACCGACCCATAGGGTATGATACTGAGATGACGGCTGATAGAGTTGTAAAGAAGAAGACGCTGCGTTTTGCCACATAACTTGTGAAAAGAGCAGAAGAATCAGTAGTTGAGTTTTCGAGAATCATTTAGCCTGTATTTCAGCCGCACGGGTCGATCTTCAAGTTTAAGCAACACCTGTCGATGTTGGTCCTTGGATGTGTGACCATCGATTATATACCGAGACGTTGGTCCCAGCTATCATTTGAAGATCGTTGACAGTAGTTACAGCAGTCAGAAGCTATACAATTTGACACCAGTCTTGCCAGAAGGTATCGTGTTAGCCAGTTACTGGGTTGTGGAGGTCAGAAAGGCAGTCGCTCCATGTAAAATACTGGTACTCACTTAAACCTGGTTAGAGTGCAAACCAACATAGTTGGGAACTTGGGAAAAGGCTAGGCAGATTGATTTAGCCTGTAGTTGTATGTAGTTTGCACGTCTTTTGTTTAAAGGTAAACTCATTCATGCAAGACAAAGGCAAGTTTGTGTTTCGTGCGGAACAAACGCTGTCTGACTTCCGCAAGCTTGCTGAAAGCCAGACGTTACGTTGCATGCAATTGTGTGCCAATTCGTTCTACGTGCATTATTGGTATGCATCGGTTGGAATAGATTCTGATTTCAATATGGTTGGGATAATGAAATGATGAAGGTGAGAGATCACAATTGAATAACGTCATTCGTCAACGGTCACGTTAAAAATTGGTTATCTAAAAAATTTGTACTCATCATCAGACTTTTTAATGTTGCCACTGCTGGACACAGGCCTCCTCTCTGAGAAAGGGAATGGTCCGTAATCCACCAAGCTGGGCACTGGGCAGTGCGGGTTGGTGGATGTCACATGTCTTCGAATTTTTAGTTCTAGGACATGCCTGTTAACTCACGGTGGAAAAAAAAAACTGATTTGAAGGTTCCATTCCAAGCTAAGCTTTGGTACTTTGTTTAAAACTAGATTTTTACCCCTACAGTGCTTCCGTGGTCTATCCACAGGGACCTTGCATTTTGCCCGGATAAGCAGTAGGCTACTGCTAATCTCAGAAAATAGCAACAGCCATACCTATTTCAATATATGATTATTCATATTGGAGTCAGTATTTCCAGAGATTACCTTTTACAAACATATAAACAAACAATTTGATCTCTTTCTTATATGAATTCAAATCAATACCTACGAAGCCAAGTTGGCCGCTGTAGGTACAACCTGGTCAGATGGGGGTACTCCGATCAGCCACAATGTGATTGTGGAACCACACCGCAAACGATGCCCCATCTTTTGTCCTGCTCTATGTGCACAAACACCTGCACCATGAGGGACCTGTGCGAGGCCAACGCTAGGGCTGTGGATGTGGCTGAGTTCTGGTCGAAGCACAACATCTAAATAAAAATTTAAAAATGGAATCATCGACACGATGAAGAAGAAGAATACCTACCTACCTTATAATAAATCTGTAGAAATGTCGTTTTTGTACATCGATAAAATTTCCAAAAAAAATAGCCAGCTTGTTTAAGGGTAACCAACAAAACCCATTGCCAGTATTTTTGGCTTTTTTGTCTGTTTGTCTGTTTATTTGTGCACGCATCATTTAAAATGTATGAAACCAATGTAGATAACTTTTATACATAAAGATTGTGCGTAACTTGAAGAATTAATGAATAATTACTTAGTTTTTGTTTCATTGCAATCTGTTCACTCTATCAAAAGTTAGATTCATTTTAAGTGTTCAAGAAGTAAAATTATCACAACACACGCATTCAGATACTCGGACAGTTGAACTCGATATTCGATTGATGGCGTTGTGCATTTGAAGTCATTTTGTGAATGGCGTTGTTAAGATTGACCGCGAAATAATGATAACCCTACAAAAAAAATAGTAGGCAAGTAGGTATGGTAGGCAGAAAGACATGTGGGGTAGGCAGAAAGGCAAGAGGGGTAGGCAGAAAGGCAAGTGGGGTAGGCACAAAGGGAAGTGGGGTAGGCAGAAAGGTAAGTGGGGTAGGCAGAAAGGTAAGTAGTAAAGGTAGGGTAGGCAGTCAGTTGACGGGAGCGAAGCGCGGGCACAGCTAGAAATAAATATTATTGTCGTCGATTTTTGCGATAAATTAACTTCTTTACGTAATCTCACCTTGAATATTTGAATAATAAATCGAGCTTGTTTAAGGGTAACCAACAAAACCCATTGCCAGTATTTTTGGCTTTTTTGTCTGTTTGTCTGTTTATTTGTGCACGCATCATTTAAAATGTATGAAACCAATGTAGATAACTTTTATACATAAAGATTGTGCGTAACTTGAAGAATTAATGAATAATTACTTAGTTTTTGTTTCATTGCAATCTGTTCACTCTATCAAAAGTTAGATTCATTTTAAGTGTTCAAGAAGTAAAATTATCACAACACACGCATTCAGATACTCGGACAGTTGAACTCGATATTCGATTGATGGCGTTGTGCATTTGAAGTCATTTTGTGAATGGCGTTGTTAAGATTGACCGCGAAATAATGATAACCCTACAAAAAAAATAGTAGGCAAGTAGGTATGGTAGGCAGAAAGACATGTGGGGTAGGCAGAAAGGCAAGAGGGGTAGGCAGAAAGGCAAGTGGGGTAGGCACAAAGGGAAGTGGGGTAGGCAGAAAGGTAAGTGGGGTAGGCAGAAAGGTAAGTAGTAAAGGTAGGGTAGGCAGTCAGTTGACGGGAGCGAAGCGCGGGCACAGCTAGAAATAAATATTATTGTCGTCGATTTTTGCGATAAATTAACACTTAAATGTTCTGAAGAGTTAGGCAGTGGTGCAACTATAGTCCACCTCGAAAATGTTTTATCTGTCAAAAAAATAGCAATAGAAACTTATCATTAAATTAAACCAGGTCCTCTGGCAGACTACCAAAGCATTTAAATGGGTTGCAGATAAAGCCGTGACTATAGTTCAAACACCTCTGTATCAACAAATAGTGTGCGATGACTGAGACGTCCGTTTCCACAAATATACGGGTTGATTTGCTTCGTAACTTAGTAATAACAGCCTTACGGGTCGATCTTCAAGGTTCAGCAACGGTTGTCCAATTCGGTCCTTGGATGGTTGACTTACATAGCAAGTTTCCTCCGTGCCTTGACAGTCGTTTACGGGTATTCTTAAATCCGACACCAGTCTTGCCAAGGGGTATCGTGGTACCCAGTTACTGGGTTGCGGAGGTCAGATAGACAGTCGCACCATGTAAAACACTGGTGAATCCGGTTAGACTGGAAGCCGACCCCAAAATAGTTGGAAAAAGGCTGGGCAGATTGATTGGATTCGTGGTGCAAGTAGTGAGAGGAGATGTGGCGTTGATTTATAAGTTCTAGGGGTTTGAGTTTACCATGCAATTATTTTTATTCTACCTTCTGTGATCCCATTATTTGGGGTCAGTTTCCTGCGCTAAGTTGTTCTATTTTGTCTGAGGTCTCTTTCTATATTGAACCAACAAATCAATGGAGAGCGGCCTCTAATTCTCCTTTGTACTGACATTGTAGTCTAGGTATTAATTCGGAGTGAGGACCTGAGGACACAATGAAAGCCATTCAAATTTAACTGACATTGTAGTCTAGGTATTAATTCGGAGTGAGGACCTGAGGACACAATGAAAGCCATTCAAATTTAATCAAATGAATACCGGATTCATAATGTGTTGCAGGATACTTAAAATACCAAGATGCTAATTTTAGGAGTGTAGATTACTATTTTGAAAACAGTCGCTCGTTGACGTGGAATCGTGGATTGTTCAGAAATAGTATATATTTATGAACTAATGAAGATAAAGATTTAGATAAAGATTGACATTATTAGGAAATGCATTAATGTATATCTCACCTTGAAAAAGAGATAACGAATAAAGGTAAAAATAGTATCTGATCTTTAACGTATAATGTCGTCAACATCAACAAAAATTAAAATGTTTTTCTAAAAAAATACGAGTTGTAAGAAAAATTGGCTAATTTAAAATAATACATAACCTCTCTTTGCTGTCGCGCAGGTGGGTAAAAAGGGGAGGGTCTTTGGCAAATAAATTCAGTTGTCAAAACTGTCCATTGATAATGCTATTTTTAGTATTGGCCGCTAAAACTTATTCGGCAAAGTGTGTGTGTTCTTAAGGTCAAGGTTGCGGTCAATAGACTAGTAACCGAAATTATATTTTAATAACAAGTCTTAACTTGTCATGCTTACATGATTAAGCGCTTTGGGCTATTTTGCATATACTACAATAAAATTATGAGTTGTGTAAGAAAATCTAAACTATAATAAAAAGGTAAAACATGTTTATATGTTTGTAAAGAGTATAAATCTCTGAAAATACTGATCCGATTACTTTTTCCCGGAAAAATGCACGTTTCTTATGGGATTAGCTGCGAGAGCAAACCCATGGAAAAAGATGATGTTTTAATAAGTCATTAATTAACGATGCTCATTATAAAAAAATAACGAATGGATCGCATACACTATTAAGATAACAGGTGCGATTACGAGTATTAAATTAATAAACTAGATAAAATGGAAAAAAGGTAGTCATAATAATAATTGTTTACGATATTCAATATCAAAAAAACTACGATAGAAACAAGATAAAAACTGTAACATTTCATTCACGATTTAAGTATCTAGTAACTGTTTCACAATTAAAAAGAGAATGATTAGATGGTTTAGCCATCATGGTTTGAGCGGATGAATAAAAGGAGACTAACAAAAGGTATTTACAAAGCAGACGTGACGTGAGTAAAAACTCCGGGAGCGGACGCCCTAGATGGAAATAACCGGCAGGCTTATTACATATCTTTTGCAAGAGCAAAACGATATCGATCAAACGCTTTATGTCATAAAAGTCGGAATTACCTGCAGTGTAGGTATGGTAAGTCCTACACAATCGTTTGCTAATCGCTCGCTGTTTGTCAAATGCACTTATTTAAAAAAAAACCGCCATTAACTCTAAGACTTCTGTATGGAAGAGCAATTATTGCGCAAAAAGCGCTATCGTTTTACTCTTGCAAAAGATACGTAGTAAGCCTGAGGATCTTATTGGTGATGTTCGTTAGAAAGGTCAGATGCGCAGCACACATAACCGGCATGCGCATATAAATGACTGGACGTAAAGACCAGACCCCAAGGGATAAAGGCGCGAGTTTATGTATATGTATGAAACATGTTTAAGAAATAGTAAAAATTTCTAGCAGAATTAATTTCAGTTCTGTCGAGATGACTTGACATTTCCAGCAAAAAGGGTGATGTGAGTGATAAAAATATGTGCTACGCTGATGACATCATTGGACAGTGAAAGGGGAAGTGCAGTATTGTCCACCTTGGCATGCCTTTCAGGGAAGCCGAGTCATTGTCGTTGCTCTAGCTGAATAACTATAGAAGCTTTTGACCTCGACTTCATTCATAAGACTACTGTTTTGAGTTTTTTGATAAATATACCCAAAAATGATTCAGATATCGTATTACAAGCAATTTAATTTGTAAAAATAAAAAAAATGCCATTACACATCACTTTAAATGTGACTGAATCAACTTATATATTTTTACGTTATGCCGTTAAACATTTTACTTCTGTATTACCATCATATCATCCTCCTGCTCTTCATCTTCGTCGGCGCAGCTTGTCTTCTTCTCTACTCCTCTATTCGCCGTCATCTGTTTCGCAGTTGCCTGCTCCTTTTTCGCTGTATCATTTGGCACACAAGCCATCCATCGTATCTTTGCTGCTTTGCTTAGTTAAATTTCGGTTTAAAACCAAACAGTTGTGTTTGTCATGATTAGCAAAAACTTTATTCGCAAAGCATTTCTTTACGTAATCTCACCTTGAATATTTGAATAATAAATCGACCGCGATGATATTGATTTCTCGATCGAGGACATCGTAACAGAAACATAGATGATAAAGATTTAACATGATTCTGATAAGATATCTTTAATTTCCGACGTTTCCTGCTTCTGATAAATGCAGCCTTCGTTGCTATTTTGTTTACGTTTTTTTTGACAAGATTAATTTTTAGTCTGCCGTTACGTGTGTCTAACATATACTGTGTTTGTTTTTCGTTATATTTATTTTACATGTTCAGTTATTTTTGGCGAGTCCGTGTTTGCTTATCATTAAGATGGATTTGAATGAGTTTAGTGCAAGTGGTGAAAATAGAGTTGCTAAGTCGTCAGGGTTTGTGTGGGTTCATAAGATATCGCGATCGTATCTTCGTTTAGTGTCGCTTTGTTACAATAAGGGACAAGATGCTGCTTTGATGGACTGGGATGACAGGTATTCGATTTATTCACTAGCTGTACCCGACAATGCCACGTTAAGTAAAAAAGTGTGTATTATATAGATTTTTGGGTCAGGAACCTTCGCGGGCGTACGCAGAACAACTAAGGCCCGATTTCACCAATTAAACTACTCGCGATTAGTTCAACTAAACTCAGTTTATGCGAATACAGTGTTCTGATTGGTTGAGACCGCTGAGAAACTACCAATCAGAACCCTGTATTTGCATAAACTGAGTTGATTTGAACTAATAACGATTAGTTTCACTGGTGAAATCGGCCCTTAGGCCCAGTTTTTTGATCCGTAGTTAACACGAGCAATGGTTTAAAATTTTTGTAGTATGCACTTTTATATCAATTGTTAGACTTAATTGATAAACGCGGTTTACCGAAAATTTAAACGAGTTGAGTTAACTACGTTACTTCAGCACTGTCAGATCAATGATTTAGGAACGCTTAGAGTACAAACATACACACATTCATTATCTATTCACATAGATTGAACATTGAGGACTTATTGAGGCTATAGTAAAATCTTTAGATAGTTAGGACCGAGTAGATAGCCAAGCTTAATTGCAAAATCTGTGGCGTTCACTAAGCCCTCAAAGATACAGATGTATAGGCACATAGGGCACACCGACGTCTGGGTCATGTGGGTCATGTATATAGGACTTCAAAAGATATACCTATACAATAAGTCACAAATGATAAAGGTTTTAGTTATGTACTCCTTCAAAATTCACTAGGTTACAAGATTATACACCGTGAAATTTAAGTGGTTGTTTTCCCGCGGCAGAACGACTTGCCTTCGAAGCATAGAGTTAAAGTAAAAAAATAACGATGTTTTTGTTTTCTATTCTTCGATCAATAATACACAAAATAGTAGATGCTTTTTCGCATTCATTAAAAATGTTCATTACATCAGTGTCGAATTACATCAAAGTCAACGCGCCGAATTAAACGTTTTAAAATATGCAAATATTACAGAAAATAATTTTTTCAACACACTTGCTCATAAAGTGGCTCTGATTTCACCGCAATTAGGCACATAATGATACCTGTTATCAAACTGTGACTTTTTCATTGCTATTATTCACAAGTGAGTTATAGAGTTTTTGTTTTTAATTTATTGGTTGAGTTGCTTTGTTCTTAAAAAAGTTTCGATACAAAAAAGATCGTGCTCAATAGTATAAATAAATTAATGTACCTATTGCTTGCTCATTTCAAGCAACTTCGTATTTAAATAAATAATTTCAACTTGTACGTGCTTAATAAATAAAACTTTCACTCAAATATAAATTTTATTTACTCTGTAATTAAGAAAAAATTAAATTCCCTATTTTGTACGTGGCTAAAACACTATCCACGAAAAGCCAAAAAAAAAAGAAACCTCATTCTTTTAGTCTATAGCAGATCGCCATTGTTAAATGCGCGCGCATAGAAAAACTGATTAATTTTGCCCGCCATTGTGAAAAAAAATTCACAACTCATTTTTACTGTTGAAAATGATTTATTAGTATTATTTTCTTCACAAGTGTGTTGAAAAACGTCATATGATACACGTGTGTATTGATGATTACCGTACACTTGTACCATAATGTACTAATAGAATGTCATAAATTGATGAATGTTGATAAAACAGTTGGTAATAAAGTCCACGATATCACCTTATCATTCCATGTGTTGTGTTTGTTATTGTCATATCATATAATGTGACGATGGTGTTAAACTCGACTGTTTTAAATTTAGCACGATCTGTACCTAAACGTTTCTAGGCAGATTGTATTAGCTGATCTGACTGACTCTTACAGTAGTCACAGCGGATCTTTGTGTCTCTGAAGTTAGGCATAGCACGCACTGCGATTTTTATTCGCGCGATTTTTTTCCGCCCATTCTGTGACCTATGGAAATGTATGAAGCTGCACGCAATGCGGAAAAAAAACGCGCAAAAAAGGTATTAAAAAATTCGCACGAATTTTTATTAGCGCGAATAAAAGTCGCAGTGCGTGTTAAGCCTTAGGCTCTGCGAACCATTGCGCAAGAAACTATTTTCATTGAGTATACTGCATACATTTAGCGAGATAGGACGATGCGACAAACGTAGCAAGTGAAAGAGGCAGATATCAAAATCATTTTATTTTATTTTACATAGGCCTACATGGGCACTTATAAAACGTCTACAAAAGGTGCACGGTTCGGGTTAGTCGTTTCCTATGGAGAAGAACCGGCAAGAAACTCCATGGTTACTCTTTTAAAAATTTTGTGTTTACAATATTTCCATGTTACAGCATTAATTAGTACTTGGATATGGGGGGACAACGTAGGCCCGACAATAAGTCGTACGAAACTAAAAAAAAACAAAATAAAAGGTTAACAATCTTCTAGAAATCTAGAAAGCCTACAATGTTCCCACATTCACAATCGGTAAAAGAATCTATACAAAGGTAAAAGAAAAAAACTAATTAAAAAATGCAACACTAAATCTGGCACAAATACTGTTATCAGTGCTATAACTATTCTTAGCAAAGGGCTATAATGATGATTGAAAAACATTGTAAAGTCTAATTAAAAGCTATCTTCTAATTCATTGACATAACAATAGCCACTGCGCAGGTTCTTGCAGCCAACTTCAGAGACACAAAGATCCGATGTGACTACTGTACCTAATTATCAGCCAGTTCGGCAAGGCTCACGTAGCTCGCGGTGTCTTCCTGGGACATAGTTACTCAAAAATACCCTTTTGATATGCTGCAATCCTATCAATCAAGTCTTTACCCACCTTATCATTATGTTCTCTATCATCCGAAAGACATTCATAATTGATTATACGCATAGCCAAAGTGTGAAACTGTATACCAGCATCTATGTTCCCTACCATCTATGACCCGTCAGCCTTCAAAGCAAGAGTAGGCATGTTCTGAGCTCTCTTCAAAACTGGCATCAATAAATATAATTATATTGTCTAGCTGATTTTAATAATGGCCAGGATTGACACGTGCCAAAACAGGTTTCAGTTCGCTGCCTAAAAAGTTGAAAATCTTGTGGCTAGCTTGTAGAATGAATCATGTTTTGTTTCCTGATTCAAAATGATTTTGTTAATGAATTAATAGGAAATAACATGTATACGACGATGATTGTAATCTTAATATCCAGTGAGTCGATAAGATCTTTGTTTGTTAAATATTCGCAAGAGCGACTGCTAGATACGGTTAGATTCCCAGAGGCTCTAGACTAAGGTCCAGTTTTTGATCCATAGTTAACTAAACCAATGGTTAAACATTTCTGTAAAACGCGTTTATTCGTCAATTGTTAGTTTAACAAAATGTCAAAGAATTAACTCTCCAACTTATTTGACCATTTGTCAGTGAGGCTAACAACTGAAGAAAAATGGTGTTCAACGGCAATTTGCAACCATTGGTTAGCTTATTTAATCATTGGTTAACTACCGATCAAAAACTGGGCCTAAGTATCATTCTATCAACGATGGCGATGTTCGAAATACCAAAATGTAAGGGATTGATCACGACATTTCGATAGCTCTTTGCATCGTCATACATTTTTATTCCAATCGCTATCATGACGCTTTCGCTTGTTTAGACCTTCAGGGGGGTGACCATAAGCTCTTAGAGCGGTATAAATTTAAGATCGAGTAAGTGGCAGATGTATACACGTCAGATACATCTGTCCCTTATTCGATCTTAAATTTATACCGCTCTAAGAGCTTATGGTCACCCCCCAGGTTATAAATAGGACCCAGGATAAAAAAAATAACAAAGCCCAGTGATATTGCGTTCCGTCAGGATTTCCTAAGCAGATCTTGGAATTTGGTTTTGGCCCCATTTCGAACAATACAATTGCACTGCAGTGTGTCGTTGCAGAATCGTGTCTAGTGAACAAACGAACGGATGAGAGATCGTCTGCTTGCAGTATGTCGTGTGTTAAAAATCGTGACCGCAAATCGTTTCGTCCGGTGCCTCGTGAACAACCGACCTTACTGGCAATAGGTTAGCTCCCTCATAGAAACACACGTATGAGACGTAACCATAACTGGCCAAATGAGGGTGATAAAATTGTACCTCGAGAAATGCTCATACATACTGCGCTACCACGGGAGATAGCGCGGTTATGTGGGACTCCAACCCACTAAAACTCCACGGTGTCCTTCTGTGCCGCTTATGGCGGGAACGGGGGCACGCGTTAGCACTCGTCCGTGAACCCGCCGCGGATATCCGTCACCGGACCCTCCTCTGGGGAGTACCCCCCATCACCGAACACATTGTTCGCCGTGACCACACCAGGGACCAAACCAGCACATGGGCGTCAGACGACCCCGTGTATGGTCCCTCTGTGGCAGGACAAATACACGTATGGGACATAAACATAACTGGCGAAATGAGGGTGGACTATGATTGCACTCCTGCACTTTGAATGAAAGTGGGCGTGCGTGCTTCGAGGTGTCAAAACTGTTCCGCAATTTGAGTGCTGGATTACTCTTAAGGGAATACAGATGTTATCTTTCAAGCATAAGTTATGAAGTCATCGAAGTAGTATATTACGTTTTAATAACACGAGTGTAATATTCATTTATCGTTACGTATGTTGTTTTTAATTATTACAATAGCGGTATAGCTTACGATGCAATTCAGGGTTGTCACGCATTAGGAGCGTGTTTTTTAGCATTTATTACGTATTAATGAAAGCATATGCACATATTGCAAATGTATGTGTGCCGAGATAGACTTAAGTGCCACGGATATACTATTTTTAGGGTTCCGTACCTAGAGGGTAAAAACGAAACCCTATTACTAAGACTCAACTATCCGTTTGGCTGTCTGTACAGACAGCTATCACGGTTCATGAGATAAAGCCTGGTGACAGCACAAGGCTTTATCTCAAGAACCATGATAGCTAGACAGTTGAAATATTCACTGATGATGTATTTTCTGTTGCCGCTGTAACAACAAATACTAAAGACAGAATAAAATAAATTTTCCCATACAACAAACGTGTTTTTTTTGTCGTTTTTTGCTATAACGGGACGGAACCCTTCGTGCGCGAATTCGACTCGCACTTGGCCGGTTTTTTATTCTATCGTGATCGTTACATGTCGATACGAAAAAAATGTAAAGGCAGTGTCGCTAACACGATCAAAAGAAACGTATCGCGGTAAAGCACGTCCTTGACCGTTTCACTTAGCATTCAGTACTGAGTTAATCTATACTAATATTATAAAGAGGTAAAGTTTGTAAAGTTGTAGTGAACCAATCTGAACCAATTTAGATGAAATTTGGTATGGAGATAGTTTGAGACCTTGGGATAGACATAGGATAGTTTGTATTCCCATGGGATGATAAAACACTTTTTACGCGGGCAAAGCCGTGGACAGAAGCTAGTATCTCATAAACGCGTGGACGCGTGCCTCGCTTTTGTCAGTGCTCTACATCTGACTGCGAATATGTACAATCTGCACATCATATCTTATGGGAGTGTATTCTTTGCAGAATGAACGCAATATTATGTTGAATAATGTACAGGCTGCAACAGGAGTTTTTTACTATACGGACCTTGTGGAAACTAGAATTAATTTCCGTGCGTTCAAGCGTTTTTGCCATACCTATTATTGGAATCAAATATAACAGCTCACAATGTAGGACCCATTAATATTAATGCTATTTTTTATCCGTGGTTCAAGGCAACTGGGTGTACGACCCTTTGTGCCTATTGGCCTTGTTTGTTCTGTCTCCTGCTTGATATGGAGGGAAGTGGAAATTTATATTATTTTTCGTCCGTTATTCTTTTCTGATTAATTTCGTTGCGGGATCCAAGACAGTTAAATTCGTTCTCCGGGTCTTCGTCGAGCTTCATTGCCTGGGCGCTTTTCTGGTGGATGTCACTGTTGATTTGGTTTTCAGGAGTTGCAGTGGTTTGGGAATAGTGCGGTGGGATTGTCCCAATAAAAAAAAACGCTTGGCCTGTTTTACGTGATTTAAGCCTTTAAACCTTTCATTATGCCTTACTTTTCACATTATCGCTTACCATCAGGTGAGATAGTGGTCAAGCGTAAGCCTATATAGGAAAAAAAAAATGATATCAAAATCATCAAAATTTCATGTCTTCAAGTTAACTAATCAGCCAACTTGCACCAAAAGGTATAATTATTATACCTTTTGGTGCAAGTAGGCTCAAGACTTTTATTTCTTTGCTATCTGATTCTCACAGGCTTATTTCTTTGCTATCTGATTCTCACAGGCGCAAATCCAGGCTCCGGGCTGCACCTGAAAAATTCCTAATAGAAAAAACCAATTACACTTTATCCGACCCGGGAATCGAGCCCACGACCTCACGGTCAGCAGTCGCACTATGCGACCGCGAGACCACGAGGCAGTTGAAATGTCGCCTTACTATACTTCATTTGAAATAACATTATAAATTTTTACAACTCCTTTTTACAGTCCGTTCAAGCGATTTTGAGTTCTATCCCGTAAGTATAAGGATGGCATAAAAAGCATAAACCTTGTTATCAAAACTAACTGTTTAATACAGCTGCCATTTTTCATATCACCAAAGCAATAGAAGTCAAAATCGGTGAACGGGCTGTAAAACGGGATTATTTAAATGTCTAATGTTATCTCAAATGGAGTACAGTTATACCGTCACTTCACGTCATTTTACTTTTAATCTTCGCTGTATTGAACCTCGCTGCATTGATTGACCCACAACTATTATTAGATTATCTCTTGACATGTGTTAACAGACGATAAGTAGACTTTGCACGGAAATTATATAATTTTTGTTTGGAATTTAATCAGCTTCATGATAAAATGACTTAGACGCAATGCTTGAATTCCCATTTTTTCGTATGTCTCTTTCGAAATGAAAATTCACTTATGGGCAGAAAGTCTATCGAAGGTCTTTGACAGACCAGACGGCACCCTAATTGCATAACACACTTATTCACACCTATCAATATCGATGGTAATTCCTAATCTGTTGCTTCATAATGTTAAAAAAATCGTCGACGATTTTTTAAGCTATATAAATATATATATATCTGAAGACAATGAAATCTATTTCTGCAAAAAAACTTGAATACGTTCTTCAAGACCATGATCAGTACGCGTGAATTTGTTTTGTTTGTAAGATTGATTGCTATCGAGGCAGATAACCCACTTGTCTCAATTAGTTTGCCTGAGTTAACTATATGAATCAGATTAGACTGATTGTTGAGTTGAGGGTAGGGTTACCATTTAGAAAATTAAGAGTCCTGACAAAAAACCGTACATTGAAAAAAAAAAAACATTTGAGTTACATATTTATTATTACAAATAAAAATAAAAGAGTTTCTTAACTTCAAATAAAAATGCTATCCAAGCTAAATATCCGGATGATCCGGCTAATCAGAAGGCCGGACAGGACACCAAATGTCCAGACAAATCCGGACGAATACTATTTGAGTGGCTCTTAGGGTTTTATCTTTCGGGGATTGTTTTCTGAGCAGCATCAGCATTTCAGCAGAAAGGTCTTCTGCTAGACCCAAGCCTCCCTAGAGCGTCAATATGTGTAATAAAAAAACTGGTTTTATTATTTGACACTGACTGCCGAAACTGAAGTTATTTTTAACTTTCACTATCTCTCATAGAGTCTGGCAAACGAAAGTAGAGACTGAAAAAGCGCGGCAAATTTAAAAAATCAGTATTGCAACCCCAAAAACTAGTATGCAATACTTGGAATAACCTAATTTGATACTTTAGAATTATTTATATTACTTCGTCTGAATAAAATTACTATAGGTACATTTAGGTAGGTAATACTTTAGATATATCAATCTGAATAAAAAAAGCAACAGTATTCTATAATAATTTTGGTTTATTCACTATCAATCAAAATCAAAATCTAAGACGTCCATGTGAAAAGATTCATAAGAGTCACAGTAATAATTGTTTTCCACATTAATAATGAAACTTTTTAAATTATTAAATAGAGAAAATATTTTTACAAAAAGATAAATAGTGATTACGAAATAAAACAAAGTATCAACTTAGTAGCGTCATACGAAAAATTGGGGTAGACATTAGTATAGCATTGCCATATAAAAAGTTTGCAAATAATTCGAGTGTCTACTTTCGTTTGCCAGACTCTAGTTCTTCATTAGATCTTCTCCTTATTGACCAAGCGAGTACGATACGTCTCCGTTTCAGCTTGGACAAAAATGCTTTCGTATGTCCGAATGTCCGGCTGTTGTCCTCTACAATTCAGGTTCGATGATTATATGGTTTTTTTAATCAATTCAGTTTTTTGTTTTTTTTAGAAATGGATGAGCCAGATTTTTCGCAAGGCTCACAGAGACAGTAGTTTATATAGGACCACCTCGGGAAATTACCTTTTAAAACACAAAAGAATTTTCAAAATCGGTCCACAATTAACGGCGAAATCGGTGAACATAGACAAAAAAACCGGCCAAGTGCGAGTCGGGTCTATCGGGATGCGAGTCCTATTTGTGAAGTTGGGTAATAACAAAGTAATTTATTAAAATTGGGCGGAGAATTAGCCAAATTTACAAAAGAACTCTTAAACACCCGCATGTCACCACTTCCTAGTAAGCTGGCAAGAAATAGTATTGCGCCACTTCTTCACAGATCTCCCCAGCAACACTTCTTCATCACTTCTAATTTTCTTCATTACTGACCTGTCTCGTATGTACTCACTAAATCCTAGTTGCCTACTAGCTCAACAGGCTAGTCCTGGTAAACGTGAATAGAATAGTGGATTGACAGTCGGTTGTTCAGATGTGTTATGTATGTCAACTGCATCCAAACTGCAATTTTGCAGCAGGAATGAAGTTTAAGGTTACACTAGTCGACGGCACAAACTATTTTGTGTGCGGGGTTAAAATGCCTGCTATCTCATCCGACAACTCGTGCGAAAGAGTTAGATGCTGTGATGAGCAGTAAGATGCTAGTTCGCGTACGAATTAGCACTTTTGCAAGTTTGTAGCGAAATGAATGTTGATTTAGGACGAAAACGAGCACGCGAAATTTTATAAACAGACCTTCGGGAGTCTAGATATCATGAAAAAATGACTAAATGTATATTTTCAAAATAATTTTCCGTTTTGCAATTTTCTTCCTTCTTATGGTATTTATTGCCGCCCAAAGATGCGTTATAATTAGTGTTGAAATGTGGAACTTTCGACGCTCATAACTTTCAAATATTTTCTTTTTTACATTTTTGTTGCCATACAGGGCTAGATATTTAATCATGAGACAAATTGTTTTTTTTATTTTTTTTGAACGTACATCGTCAAACAGTGGAGTAATCCCTAGATCCCTACGTTTGTATGGAAGAATTATCGACTAGTGTAACCTTAAATGCAGCCCGTCTGTCTAGACTCTAAAAGGATTGATCACGTCACATTTCGATAGCGCTTGCCGAGTTCATACATTTTTAACGTTTTTCCAATCGCTATTGCGGATTTGTGCCTCTGTCGTCCCACTATCTTGTCCCACATTCCAAAGAATTCCTCGTTCGTCCCACTTGAGTTTTAAAGTCACCACTCAAAAAATTCACACACCTCCACATTCCACATTCCTGGCAAATTCAAAGTACAGTTGACAAAAAATATTGTACTATATCTTCCAATAAATTGAAATAATAGTTATTTCTAATAACATAAAGATATTAAATACTTCCAGTTCTAGGTATGGATCCGCGATGCATGTTTTTAATTTTAATAATTAAAAGATCTATTGCAATTTAGGAAAATCTTTATTATTTAGTATCACAATCAAATCCAAATCACAGTACTATTAATTACACCTATCAATATACACATTTGTATTTATCTTATAGAAGTACCACGTTAAGATAAATATATATGTATTACACATGTAATATTTATCTGAGATACTTCAACATAATTAGAACTACTTATTTAAAAAAACCTTTATTACGTGACTAATATCACAATCAAATCACAATCACAGTATTTTAATTAACCTCCTATTTATGAAAAAGTGGTATTTTAACAATTAAATTTCCAAAAAATCAACATTTGTATATAAGTAACAGTCAAATAATTATAGACCGTATACACATTTGTATTTACCTATATGTACCTTATAGAAGTACCACGTTATGTTATTTATGTTAATGTGGTATTTTAACATAAATTGAAATATTTATATTTAAAAATCTTTATTACCTAACTAATATCACAATCAAATTACAATCACAGTATTTTAATCAACCTACTATTTATGAGAAAGTAGTATTTTAACAATTAAATCTCCAAAAAATCAACATTTTTAAACTTATCATTAATATAGACACATTAATATCATTAATAAACAAAAGGGCTGATTTTTTCCAGGCAATGGCCCAGTGATATAGTGCCATTCAACATTGCCGTTACAGAATCAAATATATATTTGTCATGAGCTATATCATCAGCACGCCGAGGTTTACCTTGGCGAGCTAAAGAAAGAACAGCGTCGTTTTTGATCACATTCAAAAAGCTAATGATGTTCAGCTTTCCCGAATATGTTCTGTTTAATTTAGCGTTACTGCCTTCCACTGGGTTATTTGTTCTGTAGATATCCCCCCAAAAATCCCATTTGCCTCGATAATATTCGTTGTCAAGCCATGCCGATATAAAATAGTCATTGAATTTCTCAATATTGAGAGTTTTCGGACAATCCTCCATTATATATAGCCATCCATCGCATTTAAGTTCAGGTGGTAGCAAAGCTAACGCTGTGCATAGAGCTATATGCTTTTTGAACATTCTCTTTTTATTTAACTTTAACGCCTTTGCTCTCTTCCAAAGTGCTTGACTAAAATGGAAGTAACAGCCTTTGCATATTACATCCGGAAAGATGTTACGGATTGCGTTCATGGCTGCTTTCTCATAATCAGTTCTGAATGAAATCGGATGCCATTCTGGAATTTGCGATTTGATAAGAGCAAACGCAGTCTCATATGTGGACTCTTTTTTGTCCATTAATAAGATGTATATTAAGGGCACGACGTGAATTTTCTCACTTGTGCTGCCAAGGTAACCGTAAATCACATATAATTGTCTGAATGGTTTCACTACACACTTAAATGTACCATCTGCAAGGTAATGTTTCACGTGTTGATGAAGTCCTTTACTATTTACATCAGCGAAAGCTAATATCCTTGTTTTTCTGTACCCATAATCAAATAAAACAAAACTCATGTAACTTACTGGAATTTTTACTTCAAACGGCGTTTTAAATGTAGCTTTCTTTATTTGCTGGGCTTTGTTTCGAGCACTATACAAGCTGTTCTTAACATTCGATAATTCAGGTAATTTATCTATCTTGTCAGTACCTTTGTCCAATAATTTTTTTATGCTTGAATTGAAAACAGAAGGAATCGATTTTCCTTCAGAAGATTTTGCTTCTTGCTTGCAGCGATGTATTTCTTCTTTGATGTCATTTCTTGCTATGCTGGGCGTACAAATGTCATGACGAAGAATTTTCGTCACATTATTATTTGAAGTCACCATTCCTCCATGACACCTTCTGTTCACACATCTCCAGACGATTGAGCTATTTTTGTTCTCTCGCTTTTTCGTATATTCGTAACCGGCATGTAAAATAATAGGCACACCTCTTTGTGATTCAATAAAGGTTATCTCTTGGGATGTAGAAGCCAGACTGCAGCCAGACTGCAGCCAGTCTGAAGATCAGCTCGGGATGATGAAGCCACTGGCTCCATGTGACAGGATGAAGAAGCCACGGCTCTATATCTGATCACCTGCAAATACAACGTGAATTAGTTCTGTGCCTCCTGTAAAAAGGGGTACCAAGTCCAAAATATACCCTTTTCGTTTTTAAATGAATGTAATAGAGCAAAAAATTAGCTTTCATCTGTCTAAGAAAGGTATTCCGAACGAAACTATGTACAATAGTTTCGTTTCGTAGATACGAATCGTGAATAGCTGTAATGATTAAAAATCATAGCTGAAAACCGACTTCAACGTGTTGAATATGGTTTTATCATGCATGCTATTGTCAGAACTGAGCCAAATTGAAATGAGACTACACGGGAAGCACCAGCTTTCGAATCAAAAGAGTCATCAAAACTGATTCACCCAGAAAACACTTTGTAGTTGAGAACATCCTCATTTTATGAAGGAGGTTAACTAAATTAAAATGCGACCATATGGGAAGCACCAGCTTTTACATAAAAGAAGATTTATCAAAATTGGTTAACCTAAAAAATACAGTATAACCGAGAACATCCTCTTTTTTTGAAGTTTGTTAAAATGGGTAAACAAAATTAATGTGAATTAGGGCTCAAATCAAATTATTATTTGTTCAAATTTCTAGTTAATGTGAAAAAGGGTTACTCATTTAAAAAAAAAATACTAGACGATTTCGTGAAACAGGGCCATAGATAAAGAACTCCATGACAGGACCTAGGAAACAGGAAAAAAAATATTTTTCAAATTTTTATTTGCGTCTCCTAAAAAGTAGCGATGTACTCTTTTTCACAGGAGGCACAGAGTTAAGTATGCATATAATAAAAGACCATAATCCTTAGACAGCAACTAATATAAAAGTAAATAATTACCACAATAGTGATATAAGTCAAATCATGACTTCACAAAATATGAAAAAATCGACATAATTATAATTATTACTTACCCTTTAAAACTTTACAAATATCACCCTCACTCTATGAATACACCACGCTTAATGTAAACACCTCATATTTAAAATTAGCAGATGCACTTTGTAACCGCATTTGCTCCGATTGCGCTGATAACGCAAAGCCACGCCATTGGTCAATTGATTAATACAAAGAAAGCAGAGCGAGAGAGCAAGCTCTAATCCGGTCGCACAAAAATACCGAAGCTATAAACATTCAAAAACTTGTTCTAGGACAATAATAATAGTAGTGGTCTAAGCAGTGGGGTGCACAGGGTTTGTACTTAGGGTCGGCTATGTGTACTTTATTAATGCCTTCAATCTAAACCTAAAGTTTGATCAGAAAAAAACTGTCATGGTGGCGTAACTTGTAATTTTATAATTTATATTATAGTGGAGTCTCGGATTGAATTAGTTCATCAAATTTTCCGCAACATGAGGTTATTTATCTTTCTGGTCAGTCAGGTTTTTAGGCTGACTGTACAATTAAATCAAATTAAACTCATATGAAAAAAATGTGGGACGAGCCAGGCATACGAATTGGGACGAGCGGGGAATAAAATATTGAAAATTAAGTTTTGGGACGAGCGAGGCATACAAATTGGGACAAGTGGGGAATTTTTTATGTGGGACGAGACTCTGTGGGACGACCGAGGCACAAATCCTATTGCGACGGTTTCGTTAATAGTATGTAACTTTTATAGAGCCTTCGGTTAAAATTTCTAAAACGTATAGCACCTAAGTGGTCAATTTCATAAGGAGGATTGCTATATAGTACTATTACAAGTTATAAATACTGTGGAAATACTTCCCTATATGAAAACTCGCATACGCCATTTTGAATCTACAATCTCATTTCCGTAGTAATTAAAACCCGACCTCTACTGTATAAGGAATATTGCATGAAACAGCCTTCGCATTTATTAGATTCCCCACAGACTTACCTACATGATATATACTCGAGCCATCAACGAGAATTGTGCGGTGAAAACATAGACATATCTATCTAGATACCGCAAGTCCCTCGCATCTCTATGAAAACCAAGCGTGCCGCTTTTTCACACACAACGAATTTCCACATTCATTATTGTCAAAAAAGTATAAAATTTCAAAAATATTCCGGCCATCTTTTTTATAGACTTTTAATTCATCATCATCATCATATCAGCCGAAAGACCCCCACTGCTGGACATAGGCCTCCCCCAAGTTCTGCGAGCAATGTGCCCTGCCAACTGCCACTTATGTTTGGCAATTCTTCAGGCTATGTCGGTAACCTTGGTTCCCAATTCAATAAGTAATTCTATTTAGTCCGCCAGTGAGATTATCAAAAGTGGGGCTCCCATACAACACATGTGATTTTTTGCCGTTTTTACGATAATGGTACGAAACCCTTCGTGCGTGAGTCCGACTCGCACTTTGCCGGTTTTTGCTTTACCAAATCAATAAAAACATTAAAAAGTTAAAGCGCATCAAAGTTCAGGAGTGAGATCTTTTGACGTCACTAAGGCTGTATAAAGTTTATTGTACTAGCGGCGTGACGTCACACGATATTTCAACGCATTATGTCGTCGTCACTTTATGTTTACGAGTCTAAAAGAAAACATATGTTTCCAATATTTTTTCCCTGCCGGAATCTGTGTTTCCCGATAGCTACAATCTAGGGGTCTTTAAGTCAAGAGTGAATAGGTTTCTTCTAGGCAAGCGTGCTCTATCGTCGACCACATCATCGCTTACCATCAGGTGAGATAGTGGTCAAGCGAAAAAAAAAAATTTAATCTAGCTGACGGACAAAAAACTAATTTTCAGTAATCTACCCAGGACGTTGACGTCCGGTGCTAAATGAAACAGCAATGGAAAAGCAATGCTCTCACTTTTACTCCCTTTTTAACCGACGAAAAAAAAGAAGGAGGTTCTCAATTCGATATGTATTATTTTTATGTATGACCACGCATAACTTTTATAGAGAAAAGAGGAACCGAAAAACAAAAAATATTAGTAAAATTTAATTCTAGCATTTTGAGTTGGCGCCAACAAACAAACATACAAATGAATTACCTAAACCGTAGAATGATTGTAGCTAGGTTGATCTTCGTTGATGGTTAAATGTTTTATTAAAAAGGTTTTTTTTTCGATACGCGAAGAACATACATTGACGTCATCTAGTTAGATTTATTTCTGTGGGAAAAATAAATCATTTGATTAAACTAGAGCGGGGCTGAACTCAGAATGTCTATTGTGGATTTTCTATGGCATCTACTTTTTACCAAGTCTATTGTCTTTCTGAAGAATGCAAGGCGTTTTACTAAGGCAACACATAGTTTAAATATTCATCGTTACTCTACGTAATTATTTACGGTCTTGTTCTTCCAATTCTGATACACGTTTGGAAAGTTATTCATCAAGTAATAGTGTTGTGCGATCGAGCACTTAACAGTATTTAGTCATAAATTTGTATTTTTATATTTGGATTTGTATTTTTACCGACTTCTAAAAAGAGGAGTTTATCAATTCGACACGTATGTATGTAATATTGTTGGCATTGCATAATATTCACATAATGTTATTCTATGTGGGCTTCTGAACACGTGTGCCAAATTTCATAAGTGTACATATGTATGTTTGTTTGTATGTATGTACTTATGTTTGTCCACGCATATCGCCGAAACTAGTAATTGGACCATGATCATTATTTTTTTATTGTATTAGGTATCTCTCAATTTAGGGAACAGTACAAGTTTCATCAAAATCGGTTCTGCAGTTTTCAAGATATGGAACATACAACCGAACTCCTTAACGACAAACAGCACGAATGTATAAATTGAGCTATTATGAGTATTTTGTCAATCCTTTAGGTACCTTGCTATAGAACTTGCTTATTTTTAGTGATGGAGAGTACGGAAACTAAAAGGAGAAATATAAAAACTTATCACAAAAAAATAATCGACTTCCAAAGCAAAACACTAAAAACAGCAAAAATAACTTTCGTTTCGGAAGTCGGTGTCACAAAACGACAAAAAAAATAGAGCTACCATAGCGAAACGAAAGTTATTTTAGCTGTTTTTTTTTTGTTTTGCTTTGGAAGTCGGTTATTTTGTTATGTGTGATATATAATTATACGGTATACCACACATTTAGTTACAAAAAATACCCAAAAACTTAGTAGACAACGTCGCGTCAAGCTGACCAACAATTAATTTATCCCTTGGATCTAGACTAGATCACTAACCAGAAAAACTCGGTCAACTATCTTTGTCAACCTATTTCCAACTTTATGCCTATACACATAACGTTTAGGTTTGCATCGGTGTGCGGGACAGTGTGACTGGCATCTTGCCAACATCCACTTCAGCATCACTACCTGTTCCCTAAGACCTTGGGTCTGACACTGAACTCGTTCAACGAAGGTTGCAGTTCATACCGAAACTTGTGGTATCTTCATACCACAAGTTCCTATTGGCCTAGCGGTACTGGTGGCGCATGAATTACGGTAGTGAATACGCCCAGATTTTAGAATAAAATCTTTATAAAATCGAATATTGGTCTTTTAAAAAAAAACTTACGAAATGTTCGTTATCAAATTGTCTATCCATTAGTGTTCGTATAAAAAATTATTAATGAACACTTTACGAGGACGCTGACGTTCCAACTTTTTTTATATTTCCGTATTTTTCGAAGTAATTTTTCTTCCGAAACCATTTTTGCATGCGATGCCGGTAAACGCGCGAAAAAGAAGTGTCAAATCAGGGTTACCAATCCATAGAGAAAAGTTTTATTTTTATTTTCTCTAAAACTGCGATGCCAAATACTAGCGAATTGGGAACTACTCTGTAATCAATTATATTTCAGTTCATCCTTCATGAAATTGTAATCGGACTTCACTTAAGGTAAGTTCGTCTGATTAATCAATTAATGAACACTTTACGAGGAGATGCATGCTATTAATAATTATTTCACATTTTTATGGTTTTGTTGGAAGGAGATTAGTGACACATATAGGTACCTTTTAAAAAAAAAAGTGTACTACCATTTTAGAATCAACACTATGTAGAAATTTAATGTATTTTTATTAATTGATATTTCTTTTTAAATAAAGAGTAGATGGCTCTTAAAAACTGCACAAAATTCAACTAGCGCGGCGTTTTGCTCGGGGAGGCGCCTTAAGTCAAAACTGTTTTATAACCCCATGGTATTACAATATCGGGATAAAAAGTAGCCCATGTGCTATTCCAGACTGTAATCTAACTCTGTGCTAAATTTCATCCAAATTTTCGTATTTATAATATTAGCAGGATAGTTGGAAAATACGTTTCCGTCTAAGAGTAAAGCTAGGCAAATGGTATTTGGGCCAAAGATCGATGGAATGAACAGTCGTGAAATTCCCACAGTCCACGCAATAAACGTCAACTCAAACGGAACAAATTAATGGATTAAGATCATTGGTGTTATTAGCGCCCAGAGTTTGCTATTAGGACCTTCTGTTTTGTAATGTTATACATTTTAGCAATTACGACTCCAGATTAAAAAAACTAGCCAAGTGCGAGTCGGTCTCGCGCACGAAGGATTCCGTACCATAATCGCAAAAAAATCACGTTTGTTATATGGTAGCCCCACTTAAATATTTATTTTATTCTGTTTTTACCCGGCTGTAAGGAAAGGGTTATGTTTTTCGCGCGTCTTCTTGTTTACATCTTTTTAGTTCGCTTTTGAAGCAGTCGGGTTTTTTAATTTTATTAACTTTTTTTTAGTAGTTTTTGTTATAGCGGCAATAGAAATACATCATCTGTGAATTGAAAATTTCAACTGTCTAGCTATCACGGTTTATGAGATACAGCCTGGTGACAGACAGACAGACAGACGTACCGCGGAGTCTTAGTAATAGGGTCCCGTTTTTACCCTTTGGGTAAAGCACCCTAAAAAAAGAAACTCGAGCTAGAGGGATCCATCCAAATCCCTGCGATTGTTTTTTTTTTTTTTTATTATCATCGTTGGTCACTCTTTTCCAAATACTCTCCGATCATGTTACCGCACTCAAATATCAATATTAATAATATATAATATTTGGTGGGACTTGTCAAATCCCTTATACACACACATTGACAATCGATATCGCACATATAATGCCAATTAGGGTTTTCTGAAATGATGTCCACTAGGTGGCAGCACTGAGACGTCAGGTCCAGTGTGAAAACCCTTATGGCGTCATGTTGATCGCATTTAAATTAAAGTGACGCCAACTGGTGGAGTGTTCTTTTTGAAAATCCTCTTTCGTCGACCCTCTCCGTCTTCTGTCTAGCCTGCGATCCTATAAATAACATCTATTGGCAAAGTGTCTGCATTAGTTGGAATTGGTAAAAGATTATACTATTTATGTTATGCCATTCATTAAGATAACCCTCTGACTCACTCTCACTCATGCTGACGTAAGCAAGTGCGAAGTGCCATATTTGAACGCGTGCATAGTAAGGTGACGTAATTTGCATGTAATATTTTCACTTCTTCTAATTGTCGCTGGCACTACAGAAACTCGGATTTTTTGCAAGCTATAATTTAATTTTGACCCATTTCCCGGTGTTTGATCGAGATGAAGTTTTGCACCATGCATTTTTTCAACCGACTTCAATAAGGAGGAGGTTCTCAATTCGACTGCAGGATTTTGTATGTTTGTTTTTTTTTTTTTTTTTTTTTTTAGATAGGCTCGCGCTTGACCACTATCTCACCTGATGGTAAGCGATGATGTGGTCGACGGTGTAACACGCTTGCCTAGAAGTAACCTATTCACTCTTGACTTAAAGACCCCGAGGTTGTAGCTATCTGGAAACACAGACTCCGGCAGGGAATTCCACTCCTTAGCTGTACGCATAATGAAAGTATTTCCAAAACGTTTGGTGCGTATGGGTGGGATGTCCACCATGTACCGATGGCGCATCGCCGTACGTGTTACGCGATTACTCCGCCAATTATGAACCGATTTTGATGATTATTTTTTTATTTGAAAACAGGTGCATCCCATGTGGTCCTTTTTGATACGATAGAGAAGATATTTTATTTTCATGGTAATTTATGTTACCAAAACTAAAAAGAGTAAATATAAAACTTTTAATAAAAAATATTAACCGACTTCCAAAACTTTTCGGCAGTCGATATCGTCGTATTTAAAACAAAGAAATATAGGTACCAAACGCCGAACGCAAAACCGATCGCTCGACCACTGCCCCAACCGTGTCGACAAAAATGCGGTGTAGTGTAGTGCATCCCCTGTGTATTATTTTCAACGCGGGCGAAGCAGTTGATAAACCCTACAAAATAAAAATTATACAAAAACTAAAATGCTTTCCCAATAATAGTACATGTTCTCTACAAATTGTGTACATACATATTTTCTATACCCCATAAATTGTTATCGGCCATTCTATGTTTTGCCATTAAAGCAGTAAACCGTGTAATTGACGTAGATACGTTATCGATACAAGCAAGGTGAGGTGAGTGTTACAAAACATTACCCAACGAATTAGATGCGAAAATGCACGAGTGGTTTTTCTTATAGCATGCTATATTTTCCCGATAAAACACGATTCTAGAAAGCCCTAAAGTCATGAATTTTAACATTTAAAAGACAGTGCTTGTTCTTTCGCAAACAATTTAGGGATAGTGTTAGTATATTGGAAGTAGTTTAATTTTAAGAACAACATGAACATAGGATAACTTTATGTCCTTTAAGATATTTTTTATCCCGGGAGCATGTTTTCTTGGGTCCTTGGGATAATTTCCGACATACTCGCTGGCAAAACCGCTGGCATAATCTATACTAATACATATTATAAAGAGGTAAAGTTTGTGACGTTGTAAGGTGTAATCTCTGGATCTACTGAACCGATTTTGAAAATTCTTTCACCAGTAGAAAGCTACATTATGCCTGAGTGTCATAGACTATAATATATATTTTTTTTTAATGGAGATCCTTATGAAAATTGCAATAATGTAACCCAAGGTAGCAAAATGTTGCCTATAAAATTCATTCTTTGGCGTGCGCTGAGAAAACTATTGATGATAGATAAAAATTATTAGGTAGGTAGGTAGGGTTGGGTAGGTAGGGTAGGCAGAGTAGGCAGGGTACCCAGGGTAGGCAAGCTGGGCAGGATAGCCATGGTAGGCAGGGTAGATAGGGTTGGCAGGGTAGCCAGTTGACGGGAGCGAAGACCCGGGGGTCAGCTAGTGAGAAATAAATTTAAATGTATGATTTTATTTTTGGTCCTGTTGTTTATGTATTTAAATGAAAATCACTTAAATACATAAAAAATCACACAAAAGGACACAAGCTAGGCTGATGCAAGATTTTACATTGACCTGTGTTATGATCCCTAAAAATATTTTAACGTTGACGAAATGTTCTGACACACCACTCAAGATGTTTAAACAAATAACTATTTGTTTTGCACAATGACTATAATAATTGTGCAATGAAGTAAACAATTGTACCAATGTAAATATCTGTTAATGCCAACAAATTCTATGTTCTATAATAAAAAAAAAACACGCAGAAACTGCATGCACGACTCTCAGGTCTCAGAGAGAAATACTTCGGCGGTATTTTAGAACTGTCGCGTCGCGTCGTAAGAAAAACACGATCATTTCAGTTTTCTCAGTGTGATTACGTTGGCGAGCTAGAGTTTATGATACGTAGGTTAATGACATCTTGAGATAAATCAGTAGTTATATCTTCTTATTCTTTTTCTTCATTGCTGAAGGTCTCCGTACGTCTTGAAAATCATCATTATCATTATCTGCAGCCTGACGCTCACTGCTGCGCCTACCTTTTCTTGTGCCAATCCCCTAGCTCCTATCCACCCATATCCAGGTTGTATCCGCGATGGCAACAATGTTATTTGCCCATCTCACTGCCAACATTCCTTCAGCCTGTCCTTGGTCTTGGAAAGCTATGACGGATTCACTGACGAGCTGCTTCCGAGCCAGTCTGTCTTCGGCTCTTCTCAGGGCGGTGGTTACCGTCAGTGGCGTAGCGTGGGTTCCAGCCGCCTGGGGCGGGGGAAAATTTTGCCACTCCTTTGTTTAGGTATTACAACTTAAAAGACTAAAATTTGCAGTAATTCCAAAGAACCCGTACTGTAACTAATTTGTAACTGTAATTTTTTTTTTTTTTAAAAACGTTGCCCCACACTAGGAATTTCTCCTGTATCGTGGGTGCGTTTACAAACATATTAACTCACATACACAAACACCCAGAGCCGGAACAACTATTTGTAGATCATACAAATAATTGTTCCGTGCGGGAATCGAACCCGCGACACGCAGCGCAGCAGTCAATCGCTCAACCACTGCGCCAACCGTGCGCCCAATAATACCGTCATCATCTTCCTGCCGTTATGTCATGATACTTGGGGTCGGCGTAACACGTTTTCTTCTTACTCCAAACCTTAGCGACAAACAGCACGATTTGTAAATTGAATTTTCATGGGTACTTTGTCAATACTTTTGGTACCTTACTATAGAACTTGCTCAATTTTAAAGTGATGGTGTACCAAAACTAAAAACAGAGAAATTACAATTTCAAAATAAACTTAAGTTTCGGCAGTCACAAAACGATAAACACAAGAGGTAACAAAGACACCGACTTCCAAAACGAAATTTTATTTTGCTCTTTTTATTTGTGTTTTTCTTTTGAAGTCGGTTTTTTTTTCGTATATATACCTAACAAGATATTATCAATATTTATTGTGAAAGTTTTTCGCGGGCTGCCACTGCCACCACTACGCTACGCCACTGCCCTGATTCCTAACATGTGGGAACAGTGGACGGAAAAATAATATAATGGGAATTACAACTAGTAGTTATCAGTGGCGGCTGGTGGATCATAGAATTAGTAGTGCACTTTGCCGCCTCACTGGGTAATTGTGTTAGATCTACTAAAATTCACAGGAGCCTATGTAAATCGGCAAACAATCTCGCTAGCGACTTCTAATTTGACGCCAACCGTTGGCGTCGATTTAGAAGTCGCCACGTAACTAGATGTCGTTGGGCCAACGCCATCTAGTTACGTCGTTAAACAACTTGTAATGTTGGTACTCGACCCGAAGATAAATTGCGTTCGTCAAACCTCGCCCGCTCTCGGTAATCTTCGGTTCGCTGGAGCGGCGCACGAGAGTGGTCATATTTTGCCGTACATTTTCTATTGAACTATCTCTGTCTCACGCGCCAGGCGTTTTCACTAGTTTCTCGTAGAAGTTGTATGAACTCTCGCCGTGCGCTTTAGCCTGCCGCACGGGGAATATTTTTTATGTCTTATTACTTTAGCAAAGAGCTTAAATTGGTTCGTCATAATTTCGTGAATATTCTCTCACGCGTTTTCCCCATGTGGGTAGGCAGACACTACAGAACGCCACCTACTACGAACCAAAAGCTTTACGAAAATTCTAATTCCTGATTTAAAGACATTTGATATCATACCTACTCTTTGCCCTTTGCCTTGCCGAATTTACTTACGCAATATGGCTGCAGGTCATCTGCCTTCCAACGCAGCGTGTTCCGGTCCGCGGTCGCACAATAATCATAAGTGTGTTAAGTAAATTGGATCAATGAAGATACCGAAATAAACAGCACGTAAAATAAAACAAAATATGCTGAATGCTAAGATCTAGATAAAAAATTGTACATGGCCAATTACTTATACTCAGCCTTCAGGCCGTGTCAGTATGTTTATCCGTTGCTTTCTCAGAAACTAGGCTGTGTAAAATAGTTATTTTTTGTCGCATATAAATCCATTTGTCCCCTTTCTGTTATACGCCTCCCGGTTTCTTTAAGTGTTTTGTATTTTTATCCGACTGCGAAAGAACGAGGGTAATGTGTTTGCTTCAGGCTTATTATAATTTGCCTCGCATGACTGACCGATGACTAAATTCATGTTTATGCTAGTGTACTGAATGTATGTCACCTGCTTTATCTCTGACAAAAATAATAATAGCACATCAAACCTTTTTCATATGTCATGGAAAGAGACTTATCAGACAGAAGGGAACTCGCATGTATGTAAATTTGGGAATGTTTTCATTGTGCGTTCAGCTATAAAGGAGTGGAATTCTCCGCCGTGATCTGTTTCCTGATGGCTATAATCTGGGGGTGTGTCAAGATTGAATAGGTTATGTACCTATTTGTCCATTGTCCACACACCACTTACTATCAGGTGAGATAGTGGTCAAGTTTGTGCCTATAGTAATAAAAAAAAATAACATAATTATACCGAAAACCGACCTCAATAGAATCTAGAAAAGTTCATCTCGAAATATCGACATACATACCCACGTCATTCAACTTTATTATTAGATAGTGTGGGTATGTCAGTATGTGTGGAGCTATCTCAGAAACTACTAGACTGGTAATGAAAAATTATTTCCGTTGGTCGTTTTTAGACAGCGAGAACAACAAGGTACTTAATATATTCTTATAACTGGGTTTATAGAGATTAATTGAGGCTTGGAATGTTAGTCGACACAGGTTTCAGCATATAAAATACTAGCGTTTTTCTGCGGTTTCGCTTCCGTAGTTTATTCTAAAAGAAACGTGCACTTTTCGGGATAAAAATTTACTTGTTACACTACGCGATAGTGTCCTTTCTATTATTGAAAGCATTTTCAAACACACAGTAGCGTGCTTCATCGTCGACCACATCATCGCTTACCATCAGGTGAGACAGTGGTCAAGCTCAAGCCTATTTTAAATAAAATAAAGTACTTACAGAGGTAACTTTTGAACAGTAATAAACAAAACGGGGCTCTAAAAACGGTGAAGGAAAACATCGTGAGGAAACCGGCATGTCCTAGAACCAAACATTCGAATACATGTGTCATGTACCAACCCGCATTCCTCTCTCACACAGAGGAGGCCTGTGTCTTAGCTGCCATGGTTTATTTTAATTGATTCTAATTTTATTTCTGAATTGTCTTTTTATATTTACTATGGACACTTTTAACTTGCTACATCGTTCTCACATAATGTGTAATCTCAACATGAATGATGTAACAAATGATTTGTAATAATTACCTAATTGAAAAAGAGTGTCCATGGAGTTTCTTGCCCGTTCTTCTCCATAGAGATCTACGCCTTGGAATGGGCATCTACGGTACTTTCACAGTTATTATGTCTTGTGACTGGGACTGTAGCACCATAATTTTGTAATATTTTATTTTGTCTTTTGACAATTCAAAAGTGCCTGTAACTGGCCTACTTGAAATAAAGTGCTTTGACTTTTGACTTTTTTTGACTTCCCACCAGTGGGAACTAATGTTCCCACAAGGCTGTTGATGATGATAAACAAAAAATATACCTCATTGTAATTTTAGTTTAGATGTTTCTCATTAATTTGAATGGCCTAATCATTCCATAAGCAACACATAGTGGTTTAAGTAAAGAATATTAAAATTCACCCTCTTAGCTTTGTGCCAATATGTTGTATCGGCGCAGCATGACTTACTCCGTCATTTATATCTCTATTTGCTGTTATTTCAGTATTCACACCCTTTCTAGCCTTATACTTCGCTCAATCCATTGCATCATGTCCCTGGACATTCTCTTTTCATGACAAGCATCCATATTTATCACACTTATCAATCACTACATATAATAAAATGAAGGTCCCGTCGCGTTTGTACGCGATAAACTCAAAAACTACTGAACGGATTTTCATGCGGTTTTCACCAATAGAAAGAGTGAGGAACGAGGAATGCTTTTGTATATAATTTTGTCTAAGCCGGGGCGGGTCGCTAGTAATCACACAAAGGCGAAACTTTCTGAGTGTGTGTGTTTGTATGTTTGTTACTTCTTCACGCTCCAACGGCTGAACGGATCTGGATAAAATTTGGCACAGAGATAGATTATAGTCTGGAATAGCAAATACGAAACTTTTTTTCCCGGGTATATGTTGCCTTGGGATAATTTTCGACATTCACGCGGGCTTCGCCCGGCACTTCTGGCTTCTGGATAGTAATATTATAAATGTGAAAGTTACTCTGTTACCTTTTTACGTCTAAACGGCTGAACGGATTAGGATGAAACTTGGCACACAGGTAGATCATATCCTGGATTCCCTTTTTCCCTTGGGATAATATCCGATATTCGCGCGGGCCAAGCCGCGGACAAACTATTATACCGGCGTGCGTGTATGTCTAGATGTAACGTAGATGAAGTAAACGGAGCTGCCTACCCTCATGGGAAATAGGTGCGAGGTTATGTATGTAGAATACTGCCTTCACTTCAGTGTGAAAAACAATAGTACTAACGGGCATTTGTCCTCATCAGATTCATGTACTTGCTACTTTGAATCTGGAGTATTGAGATTTATTTAGATAAGTCAGTCCAGCTCATGCGTACCAAAATAACAGTGTTTCATACTGAACGTATTTATCCTATAAACGACGCAGTTTCTTAACGTCTGCTCTTATATCTCATAACTCTTATAACGTTCATTCCACGGATTAAATAATAATAAAACTGGACGGGTCCACACAATTCCATAAGCATAATCAACCTTATGTCGTTCCCACTGCTGGGACACAGGCCTCTTTAGAAACGGAAAGGGCCTTCATACACTATGAGAGCCGAGTGCGGGTTGATGGATGATTTTGGTTCTAGGACATGCCGTGTGTTAGGTCCATCCGGGCCTACCCTATCATTTAGTTTTAAAAACTATTATTATGTGTTGTGTGATTAGGTTGTAATTTTTTCCCAAAAGCCTAGGTGCCTTTTGAAGGTTTCCGCCTGACACAAAGTTAGATCTTTTCCACAAAAAAATTAACCGTCGAAATAACGTACTGTAGAGCAAAAATAAAGATAAAACTTTTAGTCTAGCATTTTGAGGCGGCGCGCCAAACAAACAAACATGCAAATTAATTACGTAAAGCCTATTATGATTGTAGCTAGGTTGATCTTCGTTCAAAGTTTTTTTTTTTCGCTTTTCAGTTTACTTTATTTCAGCAGAATCGGTTCACAATAAAAATTTTTTTTGGAATATTATCAATAAATCCTTTTTTTATTTGTATTCTTTTCTTTTTTAAATGGTACCAAATTTGAGGTATAATCTTAACAATAAAAAAACCGGCCAAGTGCGAGTCGGACTCGCGCACGAAGGGTTCCGTATCATTATCGCAAGAATCGGCAAAAAATCACGTTTATTCTATGGGAGCCCCACTCAAATATTTATTCTATTCTGTTTTTAGTATTTTTTGTTATAGCGGCATCAGAAATACATCATTTGTGAAAATTTCAACTGTCAGCTATCACGGTTCATGACCCTGGTGACAGACAGACAGGCAGACGGATCGTGAAGTCTTAGTAATAAGGTCCCGTTTTTACCCTTTGGGTACGGAACCCTAAAAAGAATTGTTGAAATCGAAACCACTCTATAAAAAGTTATGCGTGGTCATACATAAAAATTAGAATATTCATGTCAAATTGAAAACCTCCTTTTTTTTCGTCGTCGGTTATGAAAAGGGATGGTTATAGTCATAGGCCATGTCCACTTATTGCTGTATACATGGCTTTATGTGTTACATGGTATCAGTGCGTGCCATACCTGCTTAAGCTAAGGGATGGTCAGTGGGTCTACAATGTATGTCTAGACTACAGGTCGATGTATGAACTCCGGTTTAATACATGAACGGTCATTAGACCTATTCTGTAGCAATGACCGAGTTGTTTTATTTAATTGAAATAAGGTGTGACTGTTCGTGTAACTAGCCTTATTAGCATGTTTTGAATAAAATTAATAATAGACAATGGAAGGTGACTCGTTAGTAGTAGCAATAACCTGGGTACAGTTATTCCCAATCGTTTTGACCGGTTAGAAGTTGGCTACAAATGACTGCGCAGTAGCGTGCATGACATGCGCTGATGCGCATCGGAAAGCCTACGTCCAAGTACGCCAAAAGGATAGGGGTTTACTATAATTTCGAGCAACTTGCACTTGACGCTCGTGGTGTGTTTTGGCACTCTCTCTATCATAGACCAGAGACCTATACATTATAGGGATGATTCCTTGGTTAAAAATAATTGTTCTATTTAGTCTAAAGATAAACTTGTGGCTTGTGTCGTCACTTCTGAGTAAAAGTGTACTTAAAACGTGGCGTCACGTGAAATTTCAACGCACCGTATCGTCGTTATTTTTGTTTACGTCACAAATACGTTTCCAATGATTTATAGCTATCATCCATATGATAATGTTATGTATGCTATATTAGAAATACTGAACCGTCCAAAAGCATTGATGTTTCTGTGAATGTAGCCCGTCGACCATTATTCTCTGTTCAAGTTCGAGTAAAACCTCTTTTCAAAAGCTTAATTAGCATAACTCATAGACATTTACAAAAACTTATTTTGTGTCCTTACAACACCGGACCAGACGATACTGTGCAGTGAACGTTAACATAACCACACAGGAATTATGATTAGTGATTACCCCTTTTTATTACAAGCTTTAGAATAATATTACATGGCTTTCTTATGTTGTGTCCGGCAACAAGTAATCGATTTTTCAAGCACTTCCTTATCCTTATCCGATTGAGCTGAAACTTGGCGTACAGTAATCGCGAAACTTCTTGCACGCCCTGAAGTTGGCTTGCCGATGCGCAAGAAACAGCTTGTTGCTGTTTCTGTATGATTTACTACTGCGCAGCCATTGTAGCCAACCTAAGGGCGGCCAAGAAGTTTGGCGAGATCTGTACTTGCGTATCTTTGGAAACAATGAATTAATATGGTACTATGGAGCTGGTCTCATGATGGAGCCTGAAGGTAGCCATAGCTAACTCCTCAACGAGACAAAATACCACCATCGTGTTTGGGCTCATTAGATATGTATTGACAAGCGATATTACAGCCCATCGCCTCTCACAGAGAGGAGGCCTGTGTCCCAGCAGTGGGAACATTAATAGGCTGATTATGTGATGTGATTACATTTCATACTTTTAGTACATTAGTACTTTTATAATTATTTAAAATTGCCAAGTACAGCATAGCAACAAATGTTCCAATATATCAACTCAATCATTACCTCGCAAATTCTATAGCCCAATAATAAGATTGTATCGCAGACTTTGGCAAAATGACTCATATAAAGAAATCATTAACTCACAGGTCATGAGGACAAACAACTTTGAACTTTATTTACTAACAAATAAATGTCATATTGCACATTTGCATTTGCATTGTTTTTATTTGTTCTTGATCTTTGTTCTTGTTTAGATTTTTTTATATATAGAATGGGTTCGCGTGGTGGCGTGATGCCAAGTTTTTGGACAGTAATCTGTTTACCACCGTAGCGAAAGGTCGCTGTTTTGTTCTTCGATATTTATAGAGATTTTCTTTCGTTCGGTTTTTACTCAATGTTATTAGAAAAAACAAATTGAGTCCAATGTCAAGAGTTTGGAAGACGGAACAAAATGCAGTGCTTGCGTATGTTTTTGTGATATATTGACGTTTTAGTATTGTTAAATACAGGTTTATATTAGTTAATTGTAACATACTTTCGGTCAATTATTGAATTAAAGCTTCACTTTTTATTACTTTTTGTATATTCTGTCTGTCGCTTCTAAAATCAAGTGCCAAAACAAACATGACGCAAAAATTGATCCAAATGAAAATTTGTAAATAACATAAAGTGCTTTAGTGACAAAGTGACAATGTGTGACAGGTTCACATTGCCGGGGCGAGCTGAGGAGATAGTGGAGTGCTGGAGATCCAAGATGGAGGAGGGTGCTCTGGCACCGACTCACTTCTTAGACCACTGGAGGGTCACTGTTCCCAGGATATACTCACCGCAACCCAACAGGACTTGTCTAGGTAAGTGTCAACATTATTATAACTTCATTAGCTTCTGGCAGCGGCTTCGCCCGCGTGAATATTGTTTTTTTTTCATCCCGAGGGAAAATTATACCGGGATAAAAATTAGCCAATGTGCTATCTCTTATACGTGGTGAGGTCCGACTGAATGTCCTTAGTAAAAAGTCATAATTTGAGGTTTGGCTCTCGCCTATTTCCTCCTCCAGTATTGGACAAATATAAAAGATATTCCATAAATCAAATAAAAAAGATATATGTTGTGCTTCTATGTTATTCTTTTTTCATTTATAGTTGTCAAATTTGTACACTAGGCTGCTGTTGACAGCGCAATTTTGAGCATCTTTTGAGGGTTCTAGTGCTTCTGAAGATAATGTATCATCTAAAAGGAAAACATAGGGGCACAGTATTTACCGCTCTTTTTCAGTTTTGGAATATATTTTAAGTTGGTCCAATATTGGAGGAGGAAATAGGCGAGAGCCACGGAGTACACAACCAGCACAAATTATGGCTAGGCCAATAGGAATGCTGATATCTCATGCTGATTTTTTGGTCAGGGTACGGCCTTAATGCTCGTATGAGAAGAGGCCTTTGCCCTGCACTGGGGCAATAAGAGGCTGGTATTATTATTATATTACTAGCTTCTGTCAGCGGCTTCGCTCGCGTGAATTTCGGAAATAATCCCAAGGGAACATATAGCCGGGCTTAAAAGTATCCTAAGTGCTATTCCAGACTAATCTATCGCTGTGCCAAATTTCATACAGATCCGTTCAGTAGTTTTTGCGTGAAAGAGTAACAAACATACAAACACGCCCACAAACCTTGCCTTTATAATATTAGTGTGATAATTATGTACGGATAGCTAGTTTTTATCAGTGCTAATATTTCTGTTGTACTGAATTATATTTGCATTTTATCAAATTTTATTTTGATAATGTTTCTTAGGCTTATTCAAGGTAATCTCTTGTCAAATGGTTTTATTTGGTGTTATTAATATGTTCAGCAAATCTCAACTGATAAAATAAATATGTTGTCAGGAGATTTACTTGAAAAATCTGGGTTAGTGGTACATCAGAGCTAAACGATTTGATCTGTTTAAATCTCCTTCGAATAATATCAAAATAATACCTACTTATCGCAAAATCTCAGCATCGTCATTACTTTATCATGCTATTCGTATCTTCATGTTTTTGAAAACTAAAAGACACAAATCTCGCATCAAATTATCAAATCTGGGTTGCCTGGAAGAGATCGCAGTACGCGATAAGGCCGCCTGGTGTATGTTTGTTTTTATTTTAAGGTTTCCGTATGTATTATGTTTTTATCTTGGTGTACAATAAAGTGTATGTAGGGAAGACTGTGTAATTGCCAGGTAAAGCATGGGTCCTTATGTTATTGCATGGGTCCTTTTCGGCCTAGGAGTTAGACAAACTAACTTCATGGCTTGTATGTAGGGTCACAATGTAACTAATCACGTTATGTATTGGAGCGTAACATAAACGACATTCCACTAAGCACGTAGTTTGATTTACACGAACAATCGGTAACTCTCACTGTATCACCAATTCACAACTCAATCAAACCCGCCATCTGCTTCCTCGATCTCCTGTCCCATTGCCCCTTGTTCGCGCCAATACATACTGTGAGGGGGGTAGCCCAGATAGCTCTAAATAATAAACAGAAATTACTTTGATTTATTATACTGTATCAACAACACCGCCCTAAGGCGGTTGGTACCGAAGTGACAAGCAAAGCAAACAAAAACATCTTCAATTATTTTCCATGTGTTCCGATTTCAATCACCTCCCAAAACTAAATGTTATTTGTTGCCAGTCTTATAATAGGCAAGGAGTTTGCCTCTAAATAGGTATGGAGGCCTCACAGTACACACGTCAAACTTATAGGTAACACCCCTCTTTTTCCGTCGGGGGTAAAAATTTAAATTCGAAAGCCTTTCAAGATTCATGTATACTCGTTTAAAAGAGATTTCGTGTCTAAATTTTCCCATGGCTTTTCACAGAGCGGGGATGTGAATTTTCCACAAGTTTGGATATTGTAACATTGCTTATTGAAGCTGAAACTATCAATTCATGTAAACATACTCGTGGTCATAAATGTACGAACACTGGAAAAGATAAAATTTAATATAGTGTAAGAGAGGCAGGCTAACGTAGTGGCGCCTTTAGTAGAAGTAGATTATTGTAGATCTGTGGTGCTGGTTTATGAGGTTTTGTTTCAGTACAGTCATGGTAAGAAGACGCCCATCTTTTTATGATTAGATTAGCATTTTCTAAAGCAAATGAAATAATGGCTGTATACTTACCGGAAGAAGTTGTAAAGACTCTATATGTTTATTGTATACCTGTGTATATTTTTGGTCTCCTCTTCTGTCCCACTTCTAGGCAAAGGCTTCCCACCATCTCTTCCACCTTTCCAGGCTTTTTCTGTAAGGATGGACCTTCCAGTTCTGGCGAAAACTGACTAGTATGGCCGCAATCTCCTTCCTTTGTATTTAACAAAAATAAAATAAAATAGCCTTTATTTACTGATAAACAAACTAATTATAATATAATCTATAACCAATTAGAAGGAATTATTGCACTTCGGCGCCGTCCATCAGCGCGTCCCTCGACGCATAGGCCTCCCCCAGGCTCCTCCATTTGTCACGGTCTCGTGTAGCTCTGGTCCACAAGGCACCAGCTATCGCCGCTAAATCATCGTCCCAGCGTTTGCGTTGCCTACCTCTACTTCTCTTTGATCCATCTCTAAATTGCCATTCTGTTATATCCGTAGACCACTTATTTTTCTTATCACGGAGCATATACCCGGCCCATCTCCATTTCAATATTTTTATATGGAATATAGCATCTTTCAGTTTGGTGATATTCCTAAGATCTTTAGCTCTCTTTTTGTCCCTTCTCCTGAAGTTTAAAATGCTACGTTTCATGCCTCTTTGAGAAGAAGTGATTTTTTAACGGCTCTGTGTTTCAAAGCCCATGTTTGACAGCCGTAAGTTAGGCATGGAAGAATGCATGTATTAATGAGTTTTCTCTTTGAGGCTATAGGGTATTGGTAATTTTTCATCACTTCTTTGAGTGACCAGTACCTGTTCCATGTGCTCGTTATGCGTCTCTCTATCTCTTGTTCCATTTGCCTGTTGAACGAAATCAGTTGTCCCAGGTAGATATACGAGTTCACATACTCTATACTTTCTCCGTTTTACCTTTGTTATTACTTGCATTCAAATGAAATCATAGAGCATTTTGAGAGGAGAATAAAGAGTCGACTGGCATGATGCTCAAATAGTGTATGAGTCAATCATACCGGTGACTCACACCATAAATGCAACAAATACAAAAAAAAAAAAGAGCAAATCAAGCTTTTATAAATCTAAATCTCTTGCGCTTTACCGGGGTGGCGCATGGCGGGTTCATTTACCGCACAGAATAAATATTTGTATGGCCTACTACAAGTTTAGTTTGTTCCGTGTTTGGCTGTTTGTGTTGTGAGATTAGAATAAATGCAACCACGGTGTATGTAGGTGAAGTTAATTGTGAGTAGCTGATTTTCTTAAATTATACGTACATATATTTTTAAATGTCGCAACTTCGATCACGTCACTCGTAAATCTAAAAATAATCATGGCTGTATTTTTTATTGCGCGGAACCCTAATTCTTTTCATAAAATAAAAGTAGCGTAAGTAACTTACGCAACTTTTATTTTTAACTAGTTGTTGCCCGCGGCTTCGCTCCCGTGGACGACCCCACAGGACCCATTTTCGGGATTAAAAAATAGTCTATGTCATTCAGGCATAATGTAGCTTTCTATTGATGAAAGAATGAATCCGAATGAATTTTTCAAATCGGTCCAGTAGATTCGGAGGCTATTCGGTACAAACAAACAAAAAATCTTTCCTCTTTATAGGAGTAATATTAGTATAGACTAGCACTTCGCCGCGTGATTCGTATTTTATCCTACAGGTGAGTTTTTAGTTTCATCCCCTTAAAGGCAAAATTTCCAAAAAAGACCCCTTCTTAGTGCTCCCCTACATAAAAAGAAGCCCTGTACAGTAAAATTTAAAAAAATCTTTAACGTACCCTAAATCGTTTTTTAGGAGTAGTATTTTGAAAAACTTGTAATGAAAACCTTTACTATTTACTTAGTATTTATGCCAAGTTTCAAATATATAAGCCAAAAAAATGTTTACCTTTTCACCTCCTCAGGGGTAGAATTTCCAAAAACCAATAAATACAAAAAATCTTTTTATCAACCAAGAGCGTAAATCTAAAATTTCATGTGACCAATTTACAAACTGTAAACATTTCATTCAATCTTTTAACCCTTTTTTACTCCTTAGGGGTGGAATTTCGAAAAATCCGTTACGCCCAATTTTTATGTATAAAAGTTATTTACGTTTTTAAGTTGGTTATCCTTTAATACCCTGGCCTTTTTTTTTTGGAAATATTTTCGATGTACAAAAAATACTTTTCTACAGATGTATTATATGTATTGATGATAAGGAGTACCATATAAAGTCCCTTCAAAGTTGTTCCGGCCTTTTCGGAACTGGAATAGACAGACAGAAAAAAAACAGTTTTTTTTTCAAAACGGGCACTTCCATTTTATTTATTAGTATTGAGAGGGCTGTCTGTCGAATATATACAGTTAAAGTTTTGGAGTTACAGTTAAATCCCGTGGTTTAGTAAATACGGCTACGGGATCTCATTGCTAAGAAAGAAAATTTGGTTCAAATAAATCTCACTAGATGGTGCGACATGTAGTTTTTGGAATTAAACATAAAAATTGGATCGAACGCGATTGATGTACATACTTACAAAAATAACAAGATTAATCAGATGAAAAACGCTAGTTATGTCGGCACGGTTTCTTTGTATGGGATGAGGCATCTGTATGTTAGTATTATATTATCTGTGGTACGGCACAGCTGATAGCTTTCCCTTGCATGTCGTAAAGGGTTGTCCACCATCATTACTGGCTGACTCATTGCATGTCTTACGTATGCAACTTCCGCCTCCCATGTGTGAAGTATTAATGCATTTTTAATCGATCGATAGGTACATTAGTTGCGATGGAACATTTTACCAATCTATAAAATTGAAGTAAGGGGGTACTAGAGCACAAATGCATATGGATATTCTTGCATTTAAGGATCATGTCACATTGGTACAGAGTTCAAGTGTCAATTCTTGCATTTAAGGATCATGTCACATTGGTACAGAGTTCAAGTGTCAATACATATTAAAATTTACATAGCGTATTGACCCCTGTATATTTTTATTTATAGTATGAAGTTACTTGTTAACCTCGTTGTCCAAAAAATTTTGTGTTCCAGTCGTTGACCTGGTACAGGAAAACAGGAAATTAAATATGGTATCAGGTAGTGTAAAAATATTTTCAAGAGTTTGTTAAGGACAGTGGTAGAAAAATACAATAACCTATCTTAACTTCGTGAAGTAGAGTCGAAGAAATAGATTCAGACACGGGCACCCAACGCGAAGAAGGAAAATTTGGCTCAAATAAATTGTACAAGATGGCGCGATAAGTTACGATTTTTTATTGAGTTTTGTGAAATATTAAGATTTTCTAGAGATGATCATAAAAATGTATGTTCTTATTTAGTTAATTCTCCTAAGCACAAAATTAAGGAATATTAGGCTCTTGCTTCTTGGCTTCTTGGCACATTTAAAAAATTATTTGAATGATCAATTTAAAATTGATCCCAATAGATGGCGCGTTTTAAAATTTGGTTTTGATTCCGTGCCCAAAGGGTAAAAACGGGCCCTATTACTAAGACTCCACTGTCCGTCTGTCTCTTTGTTTGCATGTGTGTCTGTCTGACTGTCTAGACAGACAGTCAGACATTCAGAAAAATAATCAGTTTAATCAGAAGAAAAACGTTAATTACGTCTGCACGGTTCCTTTGTATGGGATGAGGCATCTGTATGCTAGTATTATATTATCTGTGGTTCAGACATGTAGGGTAATCACTTCTCTCTTTGAAAAAATCTTTCACATTTGAAAGGTACATTATTCCAGATGGTTACAGGCTATAAATTATTATGACCAAGGCAAAGCCGGCACAGGCCACTAGTTGCAAATATTTTGTTTGTTTATTTATGAGTATTCAGCGCCATGCGTAGAACTCTTCAATAGTAGAATTCCTCTCCTAAGTTTTGTGCAGAAAAAATACTTTCTTTCTTTCTTTTTTCCTTCGTTCTTCTCACTCTTTTTCTTTCTTTCTTTTTCCTTCCTTTCTCTTCAATCCTAAAGAACAAAGACGTTAGCATAAATTTTATTCAAATTTCACAACGCTGTAATAAATTTTCAGATCACTGATTTTAGTTCACAACACACCTACGTACGTAACGACTAAACCATTATTTGCACGACCAGTGTACCAAATAAACAATTGTTTAAACATTAGAGTATCTTTACACAACTACACTTTTATTAAGTTATCGCGTTCGTATAAATATAAAATGTGTTTTAGTACTGCTGCCTCGTTGGTTAAGTGGCCACAAGCGCTACTGCTAAGCATAAGGTTTTTTTTTTTTTTTTTGGTGAAATGCTCATGCAACTGCGCTACCACGGGGAGAAAGCGCAGTTATGTGGGACTCCAACCCACTAAAACGCCACGGTGTCCTCCTGTGCCGCTTATGGCGGGAACACGGGCACGTAACACTCACCGCGAACAAGCACAAGGTCCTGGGTTCGAAACTCGGGACGGGCAGTGTTATTGGGTTTTTCCATCAGGAATTTGTCAGACTACTGAAAGATTCCAGCCCGGAGTCAGGATTTATGCTCGGTTGATGGCAATAGACTCGACCTCTAATACATGGGACTTAAACATAAATGGCGGAATGTGGTCCACCTCTGCCCAACCCTTCGGGGAAGACAAGCGTGATGTTATGTGTGTGTGGATTAACTCGTTCGCATAAATATAAAATGTTTGTTACTAATGCGTAAAGAATGTGTTTTAAATGTGAGGAGTAGAGCAAATAATGATTGTTTGTTTAGAGGTCAATGCACTGAATCGCAAGCTAAGATAAATATGTGGATAAGAATACCCATTTACATTGTTGTAGTGACCTTCCCGGTTGCTCGACGCGATTCGATTAATGGCACAGCGATAAGCAGTTTTTACTAAGCGAAATTGCAAGTCCGTAATTCGGCCGATTTGCAAATGTAATCAAAGAAAATACGTGCGCGATATCGTTTAACGATGCAATTAAAATTGCGTCGCGCCATTGTAAGGTATAGAACTGTTGAATTCAAACGCTGCACACCCCTGGTTTTAGTCTAACATACTCGTAGTTAATGCTCCATCAAATTGGATGTAATATTAAGTACACCGTTCCAAAAAGAAGAATTTTCCGTCGAAATTTCGAGCAATTTGCACCAAATACTAATCCAATTATTTCTCGTAGTCTTGTAATATGTCAAGAATTATGTTTACCAAGTATAGTTAAACCTCGTATTTTTGCTTTATCATTACCACACTATAGTTAGATGGCACTGCAGAAGATGACAACGTCTTAGCCATGTCGCAGTTCGATATACAGCCCGCACACGACTGGTTAAACAAAGTATTGCTGGTTAACCAGTCGATCGAAAAGCTGTTGTGTCTCGCGTGCACGTCTTAAGGCGGATACAGACATAACGAGGCATGCGCAGCGCACGGCGCTCATCGCATGCTTCGCAATCTGTGGACGTTCTTATTCGTGGTGAGGCATGTGCTACGACAACTCAAATCAAATCAAAATGCGTGCGTTGCGAGGCGTGCGCGGCGCATGCCTCGCAATGTCTGTATCCGCCTTGAAGCGCTCGAAGTTAATTTACCTACAGTTTTTATAATTCCATGTTATGTTTTTGTACACTGATTTTTACTCTCATAATATATATTCTCCCATAATTACCATTGTGCTTGTCCTACTTGGGGTCGCCGCAACACATTTTCTACTTCCATACCGTCCTGTAATCCGTCACGCTATCACTGACTCCCTTTTCTTTCATATCACTGCTCACACATCCATCTTTTCTTTGGCCTTCCTCTCCCTCTCCATCCATCCACATTTATATTCATACATCTTTTATTAACATGCGTTTCATCTCTCTTCATAACATGATATGACCATACCATTTTTTCTCTCAAAGCCAAAATGCAACGCCTAACTGTACATATGAAATATGAATTCAAAAAATCTCTACATAATCCGGGTTTTCCCATTCCAGACTGGTCATTCGACGAGGACCTAGCAGCCAAACTACTGATCCAGCCTTTGGAGCAGTTCGTGTGGGGCAACAGCGATGGCTCCCAGCCGCCACTGCCGCGCCGGTCGACGCTATGTGGCCGCGTGTTCAAGCAGGGCGACCCGGCGTACAGCTGTCGCGAGTGTGGTCAGTATTATTAGCTAAGATTGGTGATCCTTGGATGTAGATGGCACAGTGATCAGTTGATCACGTGCTGCCGTGCACAGCGAGGCTCAGGGAAGCCGCTTTTTCAGTCTCCCTAGGAATGCGCCCTAACAGGTGTTTGCACAGAGGGGGTTCCGGGGTATTCTTTTAAGAGGTCACTTCCAAGTGGTGATCGCCGAGGTGGTTTTAGTTAGGTATAAATCCCACAGTCCCTGGTATTTGCCCTCAATAACAAAAAAGAAGGTTCTAGGAACAGATGTCTTTCTACAGGTGCGTCGTTTAATTAAGATTTTGTCTGAGGTAGACGGGCCGTGCGCTAGGGGTGTGGTCGGCCGTTGCCACACGGGTGAAAGACTAAGGTATCGCATCACCTGCACCGCAAAGCAACCCCAAGCACCCTCTCAGTTATGCAATAACATCCCAGCGAAGATCGTTCGAATGTGAGATGGAAAGACCAAAAACTAGTCTTAAATTTAGGCCTTATCAACCACCACACAAACTGTTAATTTCGAATGTAACTTAATAGAGTGAGATGCTAAGATTAAGGGCCCAAACACAAAACTGCGGTGCCACGTCGCATCGTAAAATTCTATGAGCTTGTTGCTTGTTACTGCTCAGCTGTTTTCTGCATTGCGAATTCGCATTGCGTAAGTTCGCAGTTTTGTGTTTGGGCCCTAAGTCCTGTGTAATTTATGTGTTCATTGGAAGCAGGTTAGATTCTCACAATAAAACCAGGATGTGGAGGAGTCAATGGAGAAATCCATTGACTAAAACGTTTTTTTTACAAATTTCCTTCATTATCTTCCAACGAAATGATACAGCGTTATTTCCTTTTTCCTCAGGCATGGACAACACTTGCGTGCTCTGCGTGGAATGCTTCAAAGTGTCGGCCCATCGGCACCACAAGTACAAGATGGGCCAGTCCAGCGGCGGCGGCTGCTGCGACTGCGGCGACACGGAGGCGTGGAAGAGAGACCCCTTCTGTGAGCTTCACGCGGTGAGTGAAACGTACAGTTTTTACAGTATAGCACAAGTACAAGAAGCCCTTACATAGTTGGGAAAAGGCTTTTGGAGGTATGTGGAACAGAATGTTAAGTTCCACAAACCTTAATTGAAAAGGCAGGATCCTCTGATCAGACTGTTTTTGTTTCTGGTCCGAACTACTGCCCTGCGGTTGTTGTTCATATCGCGGCGAAACGTTGTGTGCTTCGGGGCATTAGTGCGTATGCCACTATAGCCTAGGCAGATTGATTCCAGATTAAAAGATCAGCTCAGATAATAGCAAGTTGTCCGAAAATTTGATTATTTGAAAATGAACTAAATTCCAAATAAAATAGAATTGAAAATAGCGTGCAGGATATTCGAGCACACGCTGCTTCCTCGGGCGGATTTTACTCTAGCATGCTCGCACAGTGTTCGCTCGGTCTGCGCCGACCCTAAAACTTATACTAGGTATTGAAGCTTGGTCGAATTTGAAGTTGCGGTCTTTTTCTTTAGTGTACTAAACAAAAGCTTTTATTTCAGGCGTCAGAAGATGACGGCCAAGCCGAAGCTACTATGAAGCCAGAAGTAATAGAGCGTATGAAGATCGTGGCATCCGTCTGCTTAACGTACTGTCTGCGAATGCTCACACATGACCACGCTCCCAGTCTACCTAACGATCTACGGTAAATATTTTGATAATTTACGTCATAATGGTACTAAATTGTAGTTTTTATGGAAGAAAATGTTAAATTATTATTAATTAAATAGTAAGTTAATTGCACCATAAGTACAGCATTCTCCCTAAACGAACCTAAAAACATCACAACACTTCGTTTCAGGATGCAATCGTATGGTAGTGAATATAGTTATGCTGGACTCCATAATAGCTATGCAATAGTTGTATTAATTAAATTATATAAGATCGCCAACCCGCCTCGAGCAAAGATGCTCTTGCCTTCTTTTTATGAGAAGGGGCCTTTGCTCTGCAGAGGTACGGCAACAGGCTGCTATTATTAGATGGCTTGATTTAATTTAATATAACATTAGAACCGAAATGTTTAATAAGTGTAAATAGTGTTCCTCCCAGCCTCAAAGACTCGGAGAGGGATTTGATGCAAGTTCTGGACCAGCCAGACTGTTACTGCACTGTTCTGTATAACGACGAGACGCACACATTTGATCAGGTACGTAATAATATTAAAAATAATTATAACTTTTGAAAAGACGAAGCGTTTAGTAAAAGAAAGTAAGTTTTGCCCAGGGGCTGTACAATAACGCCATCCTTGCATCCGTTGTGAAAAAGGGACAGTGCTATTCGTCCTGTATAGCTCCGTCTCTCTCTATCACAGTGGAACCAGCCCCTGGAGATGAACAGACTTGCACCCTAATAGGGATGATGACTAAAAATAATTTTAAGACTAGCGTCTAGTAGGGTAAAAATAATTTTGCCCTACTAGACGGTAGTAGGGTATTGTAAAATATTGGACACCCTTTTTTCTTCTGTCACGTAAACAAAAAATAATGACTACAAAGTGTGCTATAATTTCACGTGACCTCACTTTTTAAAGCAGTTTCTCAAAATTGACGTCACAAGCCCTCACTCTTGATGAACTTTATCTTTGTAAATTTTTATTGATTTGATAAAGCGAAAAATACTTGTCCAATATTTTTGATTTTGACGGCATTATATTTTTTACACCCAGGAATCATGCCTATCGCGCTATTTTAAAGAATGCAATAGACATGATTCCGGGGTAAAAAGACACGGGCTTTGCTTGCATTAATTTTATTGCTTCATATGTTCAAAAATCTGATTACTCGACAGTGTAAAGCACACAATGAATATTGTGGAGTTGTCAAAATGAAAGGGAGTTTCGGGGTTCCGTAATTAGGGTGCAGGATAACATAATAATAAAATAAAACAAAATGAGATCTCTGTAATGGTATAAGCGCTTTAAGGTTGCTCTAGTCGACGCCATGAACTATTTTATGCGCGAGGTTAAAATGCATGCTACCTCATACGACATCACGTGCGAAAGAGATAGATGCTGTGATGAGCAGTAAGAAGCTAGTTCGCGTACGAATACACACTTTTGCATATTTGTAGCGTAATGGAATTTGATTTATGACGAAAACGAGCGCGCGAAATTTTATAACCAGATCTTTGGGAATATGGTAACATGGGCATATGGTAACATACAATTGATTTTTTAAATTTTTTTTTGTTTCCATACAGGGCTAGATAATGATGAGACAAATTGATATCATTTTCTATTTAGAACGTACACCATCAAAGAGTGGAGTAATCACCAGACTACGTTTGTATGGAAGAATGATGGACTAGGGCAACCTTAAGAGATTTTGTTGGTCGCGCGTCGACTTCAATTAAAAAGTTTAGTTTTAATTTAAAGAATTTGATAGGTGTGTCTTCATATGTAAGATTCCATACCGATGTGCAAAAAAACGCCCGTTTTGCTTAGCAACACTTTGAAAACTAAAATGTGAATCGAGTGAGTCGATCCTTAATGGACATCGACTGGCTGGCCACAATCGCATAACATTCACTTTATTTCCTACATTAACTCTCCTTTCCACATCTGCCTCAATATTTCCATCTCATTAAGTACAAAAGTAACCGAGGTATAGGCTGTCCCTTTCTTACTCATAATTCGGGCTCTTTTTCACCACAGGGCTTTAGAGTAGGCTTTTTAGGTCAGTTTATAGCAACATCAAAAATTACAAGAATTTTGAATTAAGTCAATTTAATGGGGGAGGCCTATGTCCAGCAGTGGACGTCTTTCGGCTGATATGATATACTAATATTTAATACGAATTGCAAATAATTTGCGAAATTTTCAGGTCATAACAACTTTAGTAAGAGTAACAAAATGCAACCAACGTGACTCCTTAGAACTAGTGAGTCTGATTGACCGCGAAGGAAGAGCGCTGGTCAAATGTAACTCTTTCCAAGTCTGCGATAAACTGAAGACCGATATTGAGATGTAAGTGTTTCCTTGTGTGATATTTACTAGACTAAGATTAACAGAGACTCACATTGAACAATCGTCATCTGTTTTGAGCTGTCCAGTATACAATAAAATTTATGTCCATAAAATTTATTAGTAGTCGCTGGGTAGTTGGCCCAAAAATAATCGACAAGGTTGCAAAAATTATAAATTCTAAATTAAGCGCAACATAAAATAATAAATTGTAATTAGCAGTATTAAATGAAAATAAAAATAAACCTTGAATACATGGTTCGTATAGACTCCGAGAGCCAATATCTCAATATAAGAAAAGGCAATCAAAAAGCAGACAAGGGTTGGTCGATGTTAGCCCTAATAATATACTGTACATAAACGCTAAATAAAATACTTTGTTTTACTTTTAAGTAATGTAATTAAAAGAAAACTTGATTTATAATCAGCTAACAAACAGCTATAGCTGTTGCGTTTTAGCATGGCAATAACGGTCATTGACCCATCTACATTTATTCTTATGGAGATGATTTGTTTCCAGTAGCATTATCTGACAAAGTTATGTCTCGAAATGATCCAAAACGACATGAGGTGCAGTCATCAATGGCATTACATTACTAAGAAAAAAAACTCTTCAAATTGTACTACGAAAATATTTTTCTTTCGTTCTTTCTATTATTCTTCCTAACTTTCTTTTTTTTGTTATTATTATTGATAGGCTCGCCTTTCTTTTTTACTGGTGCTGTAAATGTAAAATAGTTACCACTGATATATACGATTTGATTGAGTAGTTTATTATACTGCCTGATTTTTTTTAAGCATTAGGTATCAATTGAAGACACGATTTATGCAAAATACAGCTCATAATAAATAAATAAACTACTGTTTTTGTAGAGTATATTTTTGCTTTGATACCTTTTTTTTTAATGGTGATAAAAATCATGTTACTTATGGGGTAACAGAGAGAACGGAAAACTTAAAAAGGGATCATTGTTCTCATAATTATGAACAGTTTTTAGTATGGGACTAACCCTGAAATCGTGACAAGAATTAATCAGCTGTGCAGTAGGTACATACTGCTGAGTTCACTCTCCCACAGATAGAAGGCTTGTGTCCCAAGAGTGGGAACATTAAAAATGATGATGATAATATTGCCGAGGTATGCAAACATAAATAGTTAAATACATGTATAAAGAAAATATCAAAAATAAAACCAAGAATCTTAATTTTGACGTCGTTTTCGATCATCTCAGAGAAGATTTTGTTTTGTTTGTCATCTAATTTGATATAATTCATAAAGGCTTTTCACTAACTTTCATGTTCATATTTTGTTTTGGGAATTGGTTGATTTTAATTTATTACGTTAATTAGTATTTTAAAATAAATATATTATCCTTAAAAGAGTAAGTTAATAAAAATAACCCTTAAAAATATACTTAAATACAATTGCAGAAATGATTTAAAAAATACTATAATATTTCAGTGGATAAACAATTTATAATAATATTGTCCTAAAATATCCATCTCTTAGTTTCGTATTACTTATATATGTAGTATTTTTATATACCTATAAGTTAAAGAAGTTATTTAGTGTTCACTATTGACTGTTCAATGTTACAATCACTAGGATCCATTTTCATGTTTTTTTTCCGGTCATTTCATCAGTTTACCAGTTTCATTGTGTTAATTATTTATGATAAACTACATTTCTTTCTTTTACTCTTTTTAATTTTATAAATCCTTTTTTTTAGTAAACCTTTGCTGAGATATTTCTGTTAATCATAAAAGTTTTACCTAAAACAATAAGATTAACCCCGTTCGCTTTTTAATTCTAATTGTTTTCTCATTAACCATTGCCTGCCTTAACTGATTTCATTGTATCATATTATTTATAAAGGTTTTTTCTTATCCTACTAACACTATAAACGTGAATATCCATGGATGCTTTGCTAATCCTCCGATTGCTGAATTTTGGATTTGAGTATTTGTCAAAATCCACTGTAGCCTGAAAACCCGTCAAACATTGGCATTAAATAAGGCATTGACACGTTCTCGTTCTTAACTCCAAATTCAGAAACCGGTTCATAACCCCGGGGAAAAGCTTGTAAGTAATAACAGAAGTTTTATTTCATTTCACAACGACGTATCAGTCAAAAGACGCGTCATAGTGGAATATTTTTGTGTTCTATTTGCTTTCGCGGAATATTCCCAAAATTCATGCCTGCCACTGTGTAATTTCATTACTAACACTCGCATTGTACTTACGTGATAGCGCGGTAATGTTGAGCAATTATGAGCCGTACTGAAAGTAAAATAAAATCATATATTTTTCTTTTTAAGGTCGGTGTTGATTTCTGCCTTAGAAACGAATTAAAATATAAATAAATATTGAAAACCATTTAGTCTTTCCAAGGGGTGTTGATTGACCCAGTTACTGGAGATCCATGTTAAATGCTTGTACTGTATAACTACTTTCTTAATATCCTTCGGCAAACTTTGTGTTTCGTCTTCCAAGTTGATTGAGAGCGTCCGGTCTACACCAAGTACGAAGGGCAACTGATAGAAAGCCGACGACTGACGAAACACGAAGTTTGCTGAGTGACATTAAGAAAATAGTTGTAAACACGAAGTTTGCCGAGGGTCATTAACAAAATAGTTGTACTGTACTCAGTTGAATCTTGTTAGGTTGGAAACTGGGCACAACATACTTAGTAAAATGCTAGGACTATTGAATTTGCGAAAAAAAAGGAACTACCGGTCTATTTTATATATTTGTTTCATTTAAAAAAGAACGATTTTCATATGTTTCCCCGTATTCCCGCGCTGTCAAGTACGTACATAACATTCGTCCCGCTATCTCGCTTACTCGTACCGGTGTGGGGTGATCTGAACGTATGTGCTCAGCTGTACGGCGATGTTCGAAAGGTTCACGTCGCGCCACGGCCCGAGCCTCAAGGTCCTGGTTATGCACGCCCACGTCATCGCCCACCAGAACTTCGCGATGAAGATGCTGACTTGGTGAGATTTTTATCTATATTATATGATTGATGATGGCCAAATATATCGTATAACTCCGTCGACTTAACTGTGCACCTCGCTAGAATGCGAGCCACTCACGCCTGTCCGCCTGGAGCCCCGCGTTCGCCTCGTGCGTTTCGTAGCGAGAGTCGAACGTAAGAGTCACAGCGCCAGGTGCACAGTTAAGAATGGACGGGCTCTGCAGGTGGAAATTTTAATAAAATCGTATGGGGCACACATGACACTATTGAATTCTCAACCCACGGCTTAGCTCCGACAGTTGAAAATCTAACAGTGCTATATGTATGTGCCTTACGACATTTGTAATTTCAACTGCTGTTATGGCTGAATTTACTAGTAGCCAATAAGTAGGTGGATCTTTGGGTTAATGATCGCAGAGAAAATGTTTCATATAGAAAACTGCCACATAAGTGGCCGCAATAGCTTGCTAAGAATGAGATCTTGGGTTCGATCCCCAGTTAAAACAGCTTTATTGGTCCCCCCAAAAATGCCAATAATTTGCTCCTAAAATAATTATAGACTCGCTTCCTATTTCATGACACTGATTTCACCCCCTCTGGGTAATTAAGCGTGATGTTATTTCACGTCTAGAAGTGCTACTCTATTTTACCGGGTACTGTATTCAATCAGGAAAAATCATTTTTACACTAACCAAAACCCCAACAGGCTGCAAAACTTTGTAAGTCAAGAGCCGACTCTCCGCCTAGCCGTCAGCCAAGTGGCCCTGGGCGAGGACGTATGGGGGGCGAGCAACTCAGTGGGGGGCGGAGGTGGAGTCGCCTGCGGCGTGATGCAGAACGATTCGCGGATGTGGAAGGCAGCACGCACGGCCTGGCACCGGCTGCTCATAGCCACCACTCTTATGGACTATACCACTAAAAAGACCATGGCTGTCTTGTTTACCAAGAACTATGGTGAGTAGAATGTGGCAGACGTGCGTTAGGATGTCATGCTGAGATAGGAGCCTTTTTTGTCTCGCACGGGTTTTTATTTTTATTTTTTATTGTTGTTTCTTTTTTGTTTTTGCTTAACTCGTGTCTCCTGTGTCGGTCACAAATAAATATTTTTCTTTCTTTCTTTATTCAAGCTATAGGACCAACGATATTTATAGGGTAGCTGGTAGCAGCTGTATGAGATTTTTTTGGGGGTCGTGTTTAATAGTGTGCCATTGGAGTGATCTTTGTCCAGCTGTGGGCTGTTATATGCAGAAAAACGTGTTTTAGTGGTAAATTCCATCCATGTAGTTTAATAACGTGAAATTAGGCCCTAGCGAGCTGGCTTCTGCCTTGTGTATAAGCATCAATTGGCCAGTTAAAAACAAAAGCCGGTCAGTCAAGAGGTGTGAGTTAAATGTGTGTTTTTGGCGATTAGGGAGACATAATGTAGGTAATCAAGCTTGGTCAAGGTGGAGAGTAATACTTTGTAGGGTGCCTGGTAGCAGCTGGATAAGAGTAGCCACAGTAGAGAGAGATATGATGCTAGCTCAGAAGTTATATGGTAGTCTTAGGGCCGATTTTACCAATGAAAATAATCGCGATTAGTTCAACTAAACTCAGTTTATGCAAATACAGCATTCTGAATCGCGATTAGTGTCATTGGTGAAATCGGCCCTTAGTCTGGTAGGCTCTTTATAGCCATCACCATCATGGACTATACAACTAAAAAACCATGGTGGTTTTGTTTACCAAGAACTATGGTGAGTAGAATGAGGCAGACTTACGATAGGGTGTCTTCAAGCTAGATGGTGTAATGATCTTAGCCATGTGCCTGTTACCAGCTGGATGAAAGTGTTTGATTTGATTAGAGAGACAGCAGCCTATAGCAGCACACTCCTGGACAAGGGTCCAGGAGTGTTCTGCTACAGGCTGATGAAATCGTGGTCATTTTGTTTACAATTATTATTATATGGTGAGTTATATCAATGGCTGAGCGATTGCGCTGCGTGTTGTGGGTTCGATTCTCGCACGGAACAAATATTTGTGTGGCGTGGAGATAGATGTTCTTGGTTTTTTGTGTACATATCGCACACACAATGTGGGAAAAATTTATGTAATAATTGATTTTTCAGGTTCAATCCTCAAAGACTTCATCCGAGATGACCACGACCACTCGTTCTCCGTATCTTCGCTATCAGTTCAGCTATACACGACGCCGACTCTCGCGCATCATCTGATAGCCAAACACGACGCCTTGTTCGTCGTCGTTAATACCTTCATCAGCGAGTGTAATAGACGCTGCAAAAATGTGAGTATTAGTTAATAATATTAAAATAGAGAAAAATATTTATTACTGGCTATAGAAAAATACAAATTAGATTCGAATACATGTGACATCAAATTAAATTAAATTAAAATTATATAAAAATTATGTTATCCACCAACCAGCATTGGGCCCGCGTGGTGGATTACGGCCCATTCCCTCTCATAGAGAGGAGGCCTGTATCCCAGCAGTGGGTACATTAAAAAGCCTAATGATGAACAAAGACGAGATTTAAAATCGGTTCATCTGTTTGGGAGCTATGACGCCATAGTCAGACACACAAACAAACTTATAACACTTAATACTTTTTATTTTTTCTATTGTCGTTTTATGCGGATGTGATGTATACTGCCTCTCTTTGTATTTAATGTTTTCTTTTAAATTTTTTTAATGGCATTCGTCATGCCGGTCGTACGTAAAATCTATTTTTCTTTCTTTCTTTATTTTATCTCTTTCATTTTTACTTTCTTTCTTATCTCTCTTTTCTCCTTGCATGCTAACTTTTTTCATGACTGTAAATAAAATAGTAGAACTATTGTAAATACTGAATACCGACTTTCATTCACAGGGACGCCTCGAATTCGACCGCCACTCCATTCCAATAGCGTTCAAACGAGCTCAATTCATCCTATACGACGTCAAATACCTTTTGAGCTCAGTACCCGCGACCTTCGACGATGACCTTCGGAAGGGGTTCATGCACGGAATCTCTCTGATCCTGCAATTGCTGGTCATGATGCAGGGAATGGACTCTGTTGTCAGACAGGTAAAGACTTTGTAATGACTACCAGCCCCTTCGAGGATGACCTTCGCAATAGGCTCCTGCACGGCTTCTTTCTGATCCTGAACCTGGTGGTCAGACAGGTAGGAACTGGTAGTGGAGTGCTTCTTGAATAGCTGTGGTGGTATGTCTTGGGCTTATGTTTATGATGGCACCGCCTTTCATACAAGCCCAAAGGCCCGGCTTGCCCTAAAAAGAACATAAGATATGGTGATATTTATTTAATTTGATTATTGATAGGTGAAGCAATTAACTCTATACTGCTATTTTTAATTTCGTAGACTAAACTGACAGTGCCAATCACCTTATTTTATTTAAATGTTGCAGCGCGGAGCATAGTGTTGTAGGTGTGAATCATAAGTGATTCATCGAATAAATGTGACATGACTCCTCAATTTAATTTTACTAATTGATGTAAATAAATGTTTTATGAATATAAACGTAATATATTTAAATATAACAGTATTCATATACATAGTACATACACTTTTATTGTGTTAAATATGAAATCAACAATAAAATAAATGCGATCGATAAAATGAAGTCTGACATAAATGAGTAGAAACTAAATAAGAGCCGCTAGTTTCTTAACAATATTTATTTTTTGCTGTGAAATACTTCCATTTTCGATCTACTTCGATGTTTTATCAACTTTAGATCACTCAGGATATATTTAGGATACGACACTATTTTTATGTAACCGTCATAAAGTGACAACACCCCAAATGTCAGTTTAGTCTACGAAATTATAAACCAGAGTATAGTCATTAATGGATTCGAATTATTATACATTTACATTACAGTTAAAATAATAATTTCATTTCATATTGTTGGATGTAATTCATAGCTAAAAAATTCTTTCTACTGTAATATTGTTGTATCAAAATCGTATGTTATTACGGTACGACAGCATGCTCTATTGTACTTATTTTAATTGCAATTTTCACAAAGCGTGTCATGAAGGTAAAACGCTTGGTTTGCGGTCGTGTAGACGAGACATCAGACATGCAAGTAGCAGCGTTTAACCGCTTAACTTTGATGCAGCTACCAAATTCATAGTTATTTACTAAGATCGGACCCATTATATTTTTATTCAGTGATTTGACAATTGGAGGGATACCAGTTTCTAACAAAAGAGGTAGTGAGGTGGAAAAAAAGAATGAGCGATTTAACGTAAGTTAGCCGGTCTTTACAATTATTGTCTAAGAGCGAAAATACACAAGCCCTGTAACTTACATCAGAGTGCAAGTTGCTTGCATGCATTAACCAGTCAGAAGTTATTATGATTAGTGGTCGCAAGCGCTACTGCTGAGCAAAAGATCCTGCGGGTTCGATTCCCGGGTCGGAATCCGGAACTCAGGACCTGTGCCCGGGGCTCGATTCCTATTTTTTTGTTTAAGAAAACGTTGCCCCACACTAGGAATTTCTGCCTGTATCGTGGGTGCGTTTACAAATATTTAAACTCACATACACAAGACACCTAGACCCGATACAACTATCTGTAGGCCATACAAATATTGTTCCGTGCGGGAATCGAACCCGCGACACGCAGCGCAGCAGTCGATCGCTCAACCACTGCGCCAACCGTGTCGTATTGTGAGTTAAACATAACTGCCGAATTATGACCGTACTAGCTGTCAAGTTACTGAATAGGATTGTGGGTCGGAACTTAGTGAGATCTTCTATGAGATTGACGTTATTCATCTACGTTCCCATCCACCAGGTCGGCCAACACATGGAATATGAACCAGAATGGGAATCCGCGTTCAATCTCCACGTCAAACTTGCTCACAGCATCACGCTGTCACTGGAGTGGTGTGCGGCAGAGAAGTCGCTAGCTACAGCTGTTTACCGCATGGCTTTGAGGAAGCATCTTGAGAATTATAACCCGCCACCTAGAGTTGTAAGGGGTGAGTAGACCTGAAGGCCTTTTTATTTTCGAATTTTTCTCTACTATATTTTATTTAGGATTTTGAAGTTTCCGAGGTCAAAACAAGGATCCTCTTCTACATCTTCTTCTTTTCGAATCAATGATTATTTAACCGTTCGTGTGTATAGGACGTGCATCCACGCAAGACACAATGTCTTTTCTATTGTTTCGCTAATTAGTGGCACATGAAAGGGACCAGTGGATCCAACATTTTGTGGGCCAGTGTTCCAGGTGGCCACGTTTGTAGCATCAGTGACGTTCATCAAGTCCTCCAAAGTGCAGGTGTCCATACACCTGCACTTTGGAGGACTCTAACAAGTGTGCTCTGGATAGGGGTACCGCCAATGATATTCTAGTAAACAGATACGTTATACGCTCACAAAACAGCCGAAAAAAGTGTTCCGCAGCGGCAGCACCGATACACATTTTTCATTCATCTGACATTTCACTACAAGTGGATCCCTTTGGCTTGATAAAACCAACAAGAAAAAAAGAGACAGCTAGTGTTTGTCACTTGCGTGTGAATGAAAACAAACATTATAATATTAGTAGAATATTAGTAAAAATTATTAAATATATTAGCAAATTGAGGTGTATTGCGTACCATGTACGTATATTGTGTTTTATGTACTTTGGTATCATAATTGGTACACTTTCTAAATACACACGATGGCATTTTTTAAATTTTGTTTTTGTTTCAACAAAGCGTATCGCTCTTCGCCATGCGTGACATAGACTAAAGACTATACGTCCCAATTAGGACGTATTCGAGTCTTCACAATGCGCGCGCTCATAACATATCTGTTTACTAGAATATCATTGGGTACCGCACTCACATTTTGTATCAGACACATTTTCTAGGTTTCATTCCATAAATGAAAGAACAAAAAGTTAAACTAATATTGTAAGCTCGTTCGAAGAACTGGCTGCTTGCTACCTTTAGAAATATGCATATCACCAAAACCAATAGTTTTAAAGACAGAAAATATGTTTTTTTATAGAATAAACTAGGTGTAATGGAAAGATGCGTTCATATTTTAACAACTGCTTCTGTATCGAAGCTACAATATATTTTTTTGGGAATTTCCTATGACTTCCTTGGATTAAGTTGTTCATTTACATGAGCAGAACCAGTTTATAAAATATGACCAACACACACACTTTTCCGTTACACCCTGTATTATAATAATGCATAAATTACAAACGTTTGAAACTCTTAACAGAGATTATTTAATTTGTTTTATGTATCTACCGTGATCTACGACTCATAACACTTTCTCCGCAGAACTCGGCAACCAGATCGCGTCAGTCATTCCCTACGACGTATCAACGGAACCCGTCTCCATCCACCGCCCCCTCTCGCGGTATATCGCTGGCCTTCACCTACTGCTGCACCAACACGGCCTATCCTACCACAGCCGGGAGTTTGACCGCCTGGACCGACTCAAGCCCGCGCCCGCTGAACTTATGGGTAACATATTATATTTATTTTATGCTCTCGTTTTACTAACATCTTGCTGCTCACTGCGATGACGTTGCGGAATATATACGCCTGAAAGACCCCCAGGTTGAAACTATCAGGAAACACTATAATTATTATATGTTTAGGGTCTCAGTAAAAAGGTTGAGCTGTGAATAATATTTTACTCTATTTCTGTCCACAGAACCAGTCCTCCAAACCATGGTGATGGTAGGCCAGGTGCACAGCGGCATGTGGCGCCGCAACGGGTTCGCACTCATCAACCAGCTCTACTTCTACCAGAACGTCAAGTGTCGCGCCGAGATGTTGGACCGAGATGTGGTGATGCTGCAGGTAATACTATATTATATGACTAGTGTCCGATCAAAGTTATAGTGGCAGCAGGCAGGGCACATTTCTCGCAGAACGAATGCCCGATGTCGCCGAAAAGTTCTTGAGTGGCGACTGAAAACCGGAAGACATTGCGTCGGAAGGCCTACCACTAGGTGGACCGATGACCTGGTTAAGGTGTCTGGAATTCGCCTGATGCAAGACGCTCGGGACCGGTCAATGAGGCGACGCTTGGGGTATGTCTATGTTCAGCAGTGGACGTCTATCGGCTGAAATGATGATAATAACAAATATGGCCAGGTGCGCTGTTACTAGTGTCCGACCGAAACTTTTGCTCCTGCTTCGTCTGTGCCCGTTCTCACACGAAAATACCACCTTCGGCCAAAGATTCGGCCGAAGACGAATCTTTGGCCAAAGCCGAAGGTTTCTAGCAAGTGCCGATATTGAATCCCCATCTAACTGCTACGAATGCGCGAGAGCGTGATGGAATAGACAACGGGTGGGGGCAGGGGCCATACTCCGTTGCGTTGACCAGTCTCCTTCGGCAGAAAATTAGCCACATCCAAAACAAAATAAGTTTGCTGTACATGTTACTTCATCTGAACTGCATAGCATATTTAATAAATTTTGTGATGTTATAATTTCAATTACGTGATTTGATTAAAGTTTCAGATTTCGGAGTAAAAGCTATATTTTAGGCCATGATTTCCCTACAAAACTTTCCTCCTTTTAAAGTTCCAAGCAAAAACCGCTCTTAAAACCACCAACTAAAAATATCTTCTCCACCACCAGGTCGGAGCCTCCTTAATCGAAAGCAACGAGTTCATCATCCACGCACTTAACAAGTTCAACCTGCTGGAATGGGCGGCTCCTGACTTTGAACAGCGCACCATCGAGGACGACACCCTCAGGCATACTATCAGCATGCTGGAGGAGTTCCTAGGAATGCTTATTACTGGTAAGTTAAACCTGAATACATTGAACTTTAGAATATACGTGGTCACGTCCTGAGACGTAAAGGTAACAATCCTATCATAAGGGCGGTTACGCACTACATCCGATCCGTGTCAGTGAAATTTCGGTTCCAAAGTAGCCATAGTACTTCTTTTAGGGAAGCTTACGCATTACATCCGAACTCTATCCGTCATATCTGCCAGAATTACTCGGATCTCAAATCACGGACACGGACGTGTGTGTAGTGCGTAAGGGCCCTAAATATTTCCGACTGAACGCGGGGCAGGATCGACCGCCTGCCACCATTGGTCAAGCTTCCAAAAAGAGGTTCTGAGAGAGAACCTGAGCACTCGGACAACCCTGAACGACGTACAAGGAGCACCAGCAGCTAAACTGGCAAGTGCGTTGGACAAGGGAGAGAAAACATTTAGCTTTAGAACGAGATAATGCTGTAAGAATATTTAATTTAATAAAAATGAGCCCACATAAAGCCTTTCGCAGGTATGCTAGAAGAGATTTCATTAGAAATAAGCATCACCTATGTACATATTTTTCTGTTCCTCCTTATTGTCTGTATATGTGTGTGTGCATAAATGGTTAAATAATAATAATAAAGGCCATGTTGCGCAAAAACGAGTTTCTACGAGTTTATAATAGTCCTTAGGCGACTATTTTAGCACCGTTTAAGGTACTGGAATATATCAATTGATGACGAAAAATCGCCTGAAATAACTGCAATTTTGGCATATAATTGCGCATTTTGTAAGGGAAATTGGGTCCCTTTAAAATTGTTGTGCCCTGAAGATTTTTACGAAAAAAAAACAACTTTTGTATTATAAAACTGTCTTCATTTTGTGGTTTTAAAAGTTATGCAAAAAAAATATGTTCTTTAATGGTTATTATTTTGTTACAGTCTATGGCTCTCGCTACGTGCCCGGTGTAGGTGAAGTTACAAATGAGGACCGCACGATGAAGGAAATCATTCAAATGCTCTGCGTCAAGCCTATGCCTCATTCTGAACTCAATAGGTTTGTTTATCTAAACATCTGTTATACAAATAAATAAAATTTAAATGTCTGTATGTAATATCAAAATGACAACGTTTTATTGAATGCATGTGAAAGAATATAGTATGTATATACGGTACTGATAACAAAGAGTTTTGTCTGTCTGTTTGTTCCGGGTAATCTCCGAAACCGCTGGACCGATGATGTTATTAGACTACTATTTATCCTCGAAAAAATCACAGTTCCTGAGGGAAAATTAAGAAATTAAATTAAAAACAAAATAGTTTGACGCGGACGAAGTCGCGGGCAACAGCTAGTCTCAACTAATATTATAAAGAGACAACACGAATTTTGTGCGTTTGTTCTCACGTGTTGAGTAATCTCTGGAACCACTACACCTACTTGAAAAAATCTTTCACCATTTGCAAGGTACATTATTCCAAATGGTTATAGACTATAAATTATTATGACCCAAGCAAAGCCAAGTCGGGCCACTAGTTTTATCATACAACCCTCATCCTTAGCTTTGCACGGGACAAATTATATTCAAAAACCTGCATCGTTTATCACTTTTACTATTAGTGAAAAAAGGAAAAAATAGACAGGCAGATAGCGACTCAGTTTTTTACTATTTAGAGAACGGTTGGCGCAGTGACTGAGCGATTGGCTGCTGCGCTGTGGGTCGCCGGTTCGATTCCTGCAAGAAACAAATACGGCCTTCAGTTGTGCCGAGTCTGGTCTTCGTATGCTAGTTTAAATCTTTGTCCACGATACAGGAGAAATTCTTAGAGTGGGGGCAACATATTAAAATAATGCCAATTTAATTAATCTGTTTTTATAATCTAGCAGCTCGACTATAAAAAAACCGGAAAAGTGCGAGTCGGGACTCGCGCACGAAGGGTTCCGTACCATTATCGCCAAAAAATTCACTTTTGTTGTATGGGAGCCCTACTTAAATATTTATTTTATTCTGTTTTTATTTGTATTTATTGTTATATCGGCAACAGAAATACATCATCTGTGAAAATTTCAACTGCCTAGCTATCACGGTTCATGAGATACAGCCTGGTGACAGACGGACAGACAGACAGACGGACCGCGGAGTCTTAGTAATAGGGTCCCGTGTTAACCTGTGCAGTGCGATCAGCCGTTGCAATCGGACGCGACTACACTGAACGCGAAAATTATTTAATTATTGCCGAGCGCGGCAAGTGCCGCTGCCACCATGCGTTCGGAAGAACTTGTGGCGAACGAGGTCCTGGCATTCCTGCAGTATCAGCTGGATTTCATGGACGAGGTCAGTGTGATACAGATCTGCACGTCCAACTTCAATGAAGAGGAGATACGCAGGGCAAAAACACTGCTGTACGAGTCGCTACATATGGCTGACCGAATACCGTCCCGTAGGAGGGATGAAAAAGGAGAGAGGAGTCTCCAGGACATTATTAAAGTGTTAAAGGAGACCGACCCGGACGACGTGCCGACTTTCGTGGCGAAGGATTTGCGCAAGCTACCTCCTGTCATATTCGACCACGTCGACGTCACCAGGCTACTGCGGGACATCACAACCCTCAGGTCAAGCCTGGTTGAAATGCAGTTGAAGTTGGAAGCATCTCAATCTACCATCAGTGATCTACGTACCGAGATGGCAGTTTTACGCAACACGGTATGTAGGTCACACGAGCCAGCTAACAACGAAAACACACGTCACGGCGCATTCAATGCATCGCAGCTGAGTTTCGAGTCAGCAAAATTTGATTCGTCGCCGGCCGCCGTCACTGCAAGCGATGCAAAAGCGTGCACCGCCCTCCCCGCGTCTCCCAACGTTGGGGCGCCGACCAATAATAGCACGTCAACACCGGGACGTGCTTACTCGGCTGCCGTTATTGCTGCTCCTGCAAAAGATCAGCGGCAACCTAAGCAAGCAAGGGGTGTCCATGGGCCCTCTGATCAAGTTCGAAGCTCGTTGCCAGCGGTAACAAGACCAGGACAGACCGATGAAGAAGGCTTCGTTCGAGTGGTGAAGAAGAAGAAGAAGAAGTCTGCTTGTCGCAATCAGTGCGGTTCCGCACTGACAGGGCCGAACATGTTGCTGCGTCCCGCTATTCCGTCGACGCAGCTGTACGTGTCACGTCTGCATCACTCCACGAAGGCAGAAGAGGTCGTGGAGTACATAAAGATCAAGACTAAATTCTCCCTGAGAGTCGAGCAGTTGGAGTCGCGTCACAAGATTAATTTCAAATCTTTTGTGGTGCGGGTTCCGACTCATCATTTAGAGACCTTCATGAAGGAAGAATTTTGGCCGAAGGGTGTCGTGTATCGGCGTTTCCGCGGTAGGTTACATGACACCACGACTCAGCGCAATACGTCGCCGACCCAACGTACTAAATAGATTTATGTTAACTTTGTTATTAATTATGTATTAGTTTGTTTTTGTATGTTTAGTTTGTGTATTTTATCTATGGGCCTTAGTTGCCTGAAATAAATAAATAATAATAAAAAAAAAAAAAAAAAAATTAACCTTTGGGTACGGAACCCTAAAAATCTAATTAATTTGGCATTATTACTTATGATTGTGTAGTAGCTAGACTAACTTCTACAGGATCACTGCTACATCAAAATAACTGTGCACCTGTCACTGTTACGTCATACTGCGTTCTATGGCGAAAGTGGGGGCGGGTAGGTGGAAATGGGGTGGCATTGCAGCGTGGTGCACAGTTATTTCAACCTTGTTGGACTCTCTTCAATTACTTGAAATTACGAGGAAAAAAAATATATTAAAACTAAATGTCAAAATCACTGACGTATTTATCCAACTCCTTCCAGGTCACTACCAGAAGACCAGCTCCACGAAACCGGCCTAGAAGCCGTCATTCACGAGGTAGCAGACTTCATCAAACCCACGGGCGGAAACAACCGCGGGGTGTACAAGCTGAAGCCTCATCTCTACGACGAGTACGACACGTTCTTCTACCACTACACGCGTGAGGAACTGTCTCGCAGTGAGGAGGAACAGAGGACCCGGAGGAAGGCGGCTGGTGAGTTACCTCCTTTATCATTTTAGACGAAAGACGTTCACTGCTGTACATTGATGGTGGCCCAGTGGCTAAGACCTCTTCTCTTTTGCTTGAGGTTGTGGGTTCAAATCCGGACCAATGTAACTTTATCAATTCATATGTAATTTCTAAGTTTATCTTGGTCATCGCTGGCAAAGGTGAAGTAATACATCGTGAGGAAACTTGTTACTTTTTTTGGACAAGTTTGTGCTCCATTGGTGTAATTGCTACAAGGCGTTTCAGTGCGAGGATAAAATAAATAGGCCTTTCCCAAGTGTCCTCACATTGAACGGTCTTGTGCGTTTCGCATCCAGCGTATTCTCGCAACCTTAACCAGCAGCCTCATTGCTTAAGTTAAATCAATCACATAGACGGAAATCCAAATCGCGTGTTTCATCTCGCATGTGATTGGTCCATTGATGAGGTCAAAACCCTTTGCCTTTGCCGAATTCACATACACAATCAGGCTGCAGGTCATCGGCCCACCTAGTGGGAGAACTTCCAACGCAACATCTTCCGGTACGCAGTCGCCACTCCATACCTTTTCGGCCCCATCGACCATCCGTTCTCTTAGTCGCTCACATCATATTGCTGGATATAGGCCTACTCTAAGTATCGCAAGAACAACAGCTAACCTTCTAAAAAATTCTAAAATCATCTTAGCGTTGGCTGCCGGTTACACTGGCAGCCAACCCCAGGCATAATTGGGAAAAAAGCCTCGGTAGATTTAGTTTTGTTCTAAACTATTTTGTCTCTGTTCCAGGTCTACCTGAATGCTGTCCACCGCCGAAGCTGCCGAAGCTGTCGCCTCCATTCCGGCTGATAGCCAACCTGTTACAGAGTGATTCAGTACACCATGTGCTTAAGACTGTACTGGAGAGAGCGTTAGACCTTAGGGCCAGGTCCTTCTCGGAGATGCAAGTGCATAAGGTAAGGTTATCCTCAAAGTAATATAAATCTTATCATGATAGCAGTAAGATGTTAAACTATTTCCGACTGATAACCAACCTGCTACAGTGTGATTCAGTACATCAAGTTCTTAAGACTATACTGGAGAGATAGTTAGAAATTAGGGCCAGGTCCTTCTCGGAGATGAAAGTGCATAAGGTGAGATTACCTACAAGATAGTTATCCTACGAATGTCTAACTAGCTTCAGCCCGCGGATTCGCCCGCGTGGTATGTTGATAAAAATTATCATATGTCCTTGTCCATGTTCTAGGCCATATCAATCTATGTCAAATCGGTTCAGCGTGAAAACGTTACAAACAAACAGGTTTCCTTTCGCAATTGGATGTTTGTTCATCAATCAAAATGATTTCAATAAAACTTGGCACAAGGATAGACCATGATCAGGCACATAGGATACTTTATATCTAGATACATCAGTAAGTGCCTATCTATACCAATATTATAAAGAGGAAGGATTTTTTTGTTTGTACCGAATAGGCTCCGAAACTACTAGACCGATTTAAAAAATTCTTTCACCAATAGAAAGCTACATTATTCCTGAGTGACATAGGCAATTTTTTTAATCCCGAAAACGTGTCCTCTGGGTTGGTCCACGGGAGCGAAGCCGCGGGGAACAGCTAGTACTTAATAATTTTCTCGCGGACAAAGCCGCGAGCAGAAACTAATATTAATATAAATCTTGTAACGGAAAGATTTAGTAAGAAGTTCTACCGCCATTACTATTTTTAAATATTTTCTCATTTATTATTTCTTCACATTCTACAGGATTTACACCTCCACCTCATAGGCATATTATGTGTGATCCATATAAAGAAATATCCAGTAAATTCTGTTCGCTTCTGTCTTGGCCTGTGCGTTCCTATATATTATATTTAGGTGATCGTTGTTACAGGCACTACACCTGATGGGCTACGCCCTGCGCGACGAGGAGAGCGGCCACTACGAGTTCCTGCAGTTCTCTGAGAGCGCCGCCCGCGCCGGCATCCTGGCGCTGCTGCAGAAGCTGGTCAACAGCCCCAGGATTGAGTCACACAGGCACCTGGCCAGATGGGTGCTCAACAAGATGAAGTGAGTATTACTATCTACACATGGTGACATTCAATCTGCTTAGCGTTTTCCTAACTATGTTATCTTATCTTATCTTGTTGAGGGGCCGAGAAATAACTCGGACACTTCGACCCATTGGGATCTGTTGTGGTCTTCCCATTTATGTTGGGGCTGACTTCTATTTTTAAACAGATTTAGCTAAGTACCAGTATTGTACATGGAGCGACTGGCTATCTGACCTACACAAACCAGGATCTGGGTAACAAGATACCCCTTGACCGGACTGGTGTCGCAATTCAGTCTTCTAACTAAACTTAACAGTTGTCAAAGATCTTCAAATGACAACCGGGACCATCGGCTAAATGTGCTTTCCGAGGCACAGAAGAATTCGCTATGTAAAGATGGTCACCCATCCACGGACCGACCTCGGCACGTGCTGCTTAACCTTGAAGATAGACCGGTGCGGCTGTTATTATTTAGCTACAAGCTCCTCCTATACAAGGTGACATTTGGAAATCTTTCAGAGGGTGAAAAGTAATTATGTACATGAACAACATTGCCCAAGTGATGTTAACTAAATTACTTATAATAATAACAACTTAATTAGGTCCCGGCTGCTATTCGTACATCTTTAGTCAGAAGCTTGAAAATCACAAAAGACTACTAGAGGTAGTTCTGAGCCTCTGCATGTGACGTCATAAAAAAATTGCCGTAAGTGCCTGGCAGGAAGTTGGTAATTTGTTTAAACACACATATCTTAGGTATACTGTAGACATTACAATATAATAAGGCCGCCTGTGTAACATTCACATAATGTGCACAGGTAATGTTCTATTTGATACTTAGGATTAGCAAAGCCAAGCCCCATTACCAACCCAACAATGCCTGACAAAGGAAGATAGTTTTTTTTTTTTTTGCAAAATATGCATGAAATAGATGGTCCTATCTTCCTGGACTCTATCAACAGATATCAATTTTTCAATTACAGTTTGTACATGTTTTCCTTGTGACTTATATTTAATTTCGTCTTTTCTAGGAGTCTACTAGGCCAAAATGACGAAATCGGCGACGGTGATAGTATGGAGACAGATCAAGAAGAAAAACCTGCTTCTGATGAGGCCGCTGGTATGTAACACATAATTAATTTTTAACAAGAAATAATATTTAACGAAGGCAAAATAATTTTTATTTTATAAAGGGTGTAACAGACGGGTCCGATAATATATCAAGAAAAAAAGATTGCGTCTCCCATACTGGACAGCTGGCTTCCTTGGAGAAAGTTGTTCATTTACATGGGCAGAAGTAGTTCTTAAAATATGATCGCACCTTTCCGTTACACTCTGTATATGCCACTGAAAATTCAAAAAAATATGTAGTGCAAATCAAGGAGACAGTTTTGCACCCACCCAAATCCTGGTAGACTTTCATTTAATTATTATTATTAACTAGCTGTCCCACGCAGCTTCGCTCCCGTCAACTGGCTACCTACCCTACATACATGATTGTTGCGTTACTTAAACCGTTTATGCAGCGCACGCAACGGAAGCTCTCAAAAAGAAATATTTTCGCCCGTTTTTGCAACATTTTTCATTTATGCTCCGCTCCTATTGGTCATAGCGTGATGTTATATAGCCTATAACCTTCCCCGATAAATGGACTATCCAACACAAAAAGAATTTTCCAATTCCAACCAGTAGTTCCTGAGATTAGCGCGTTTAAACAAACAAACAAACTCTTCAGCTTTTTAATATTAGTATAGATTTACAATTACTAGTAGTCACAGCGGATCTTTGTGTCTCTGAAGTAGGTTCTGCGAACCATTGCGCAAGAAACAGTTAGTCATCGAGTATACTGCATAGAGTAAGCGAGTGAAAGACGCAGTTATACAATGCTATCTTCTACTTCAACATTGACACAGAAATAGCAACTGCGCAGGGTCTTGCAGCTGACTTCAGAGACAGAAAGATCCGCTGTGACTTAATAGTCACAGTATAGTTACTGTGATCAAATTTTAGCCTTGTCAATAGGACCTCTCTTGAGATGGCGCCCAGCTCTTAGACTGTTTTAGTTACTAACTAGCTTCTGCCAGCGGCTACGCCCGCGTGAGTGTCGATGCTTTTCCCAGGGGAACATATTTCCGGGATAAAAAGTATCCTATGTGTTATTCCAGACTATAATCTATCTTTTTGCCATATTTCATCCAGATCCGTCCAGCCGTTTGAGCTTGAAGAAGTAACAAACATACACACTCGCAGACTTTCGCCTTTATAATATTAATCTATACTAATATTATAAAGAGGAAAGATGTTTTTGTTTGTTTGTTTGTACCGAATGGGCTCCGAAACTACTGGACTGAATTAAAAAATACTTTCACCACAATAGAAAGCTATATTATTCCTGAGTGACATAGGCTATTTTTTATCCCGAAAACGGTTCCTGTGGTGTGGCCCACGGGAGCGAAGCCGCGGGCAACAGCTAGTATTAAATATTATAGTAGGATAAGGCGTTAAATATTTTATTTTATTTTATTATTTAACAATATTTTGTAAATCATACTTAAAAATTAGCACTCAAACTTTATCAAAAGTGGGTTATGATTTTGCGTACCCTTAGCACCTGGTGCCACAAATAAATTGTTTGCCGACCTAAGTTGGCAAGTATGCGTACGTTCAAAGGACATCCTAACACTATTATATCCTGTGATTATTTATATCCCACACATTTTGTTCAAGAAGATGTAAGAAACCTCTGAGGCCTCTGGTATTTTGGACCATTATGCGCCTAACCCATTTGATGAAACCTTTTTGAACATTTACCACGTTTCCACAATCAACTGAGTAAAAAAAAATATCAACAAAATATGATCATGCACTTTTCGTGTTTTTCAGAAGCGGAAAAGCAACGTCGTGCGAAACTTGCGGCTGAACGTCGTGCTAAGCTGATGGCGCAGATGAAGACGCAAATGAATAATTTCATATCTAACAACGCCACGTTGTTTGAGGAGACCACTACGGAGGTAACATACCATTTTACTAAAGACTAGCTGTCCCACGCGGCTTCGGTCCCGTCAACTGGCCAGCTACCTACCTATCTACCCTACCTACCCTACATACATGATTGTTGCGTAACTTAAACCGTTTACGCAGCGCACACAACGGAAGCTCTCAAAAAGGAATATTTTTGCCCGATTTTGCATCATTTTTCATTTATGCTCCGCTCCTATTGGTCGTAGCGTAATGTTATATAGCCTTGCCCGATAAATGAACTATCCAACAGAAAAATAATTTTTCAATTCCAACCAGTAGTTCCTGAGATTAGCGCGTTACATCTATCTCAGCGACGGCGGTAGTGGCTGGAGTGATTTGACTCGAACGCGTAGGAAAAGATAAACACCTTGAACATTTATAACTGAAAACATTCCAATATGATGGATATTTTACTATTTCGGTGTGTTTGTATACTGATTGTTAATTTCGCTTCCAACTGCAACGACTCCGTGGCGCAACGGTAGCGCGTCTGACTCCAGATCAGAAGGTTGCGTGTTCAAATCACGTCGGGGTCAAATGTCTCTTTTTGGATCTTGGATGCATTATATTTTTGTCGTTTGCAATGCATTGTTTAAATTCCAAAACTGTCTAAACTATTTCTAGTTCTTAAATAATTTTTTTTTATTTTAAATCCTTCAGATAAGAACATTTTAGATCGTTTTTTTTCCGGTTTCTGTTATACCAGAACTGCTAATTCACAGATATACAACATTTTTCTGACTCTTAAACAAGGAACGTAACATGTAATTTTGAATATTTATTTATAACATGAGGAGTTAATAGGCCCGCCCACATGGGACTTACGTGGCGATGTGTGGTGTACTGTTGGTACAGCACTGCCTGTCCTTTGGGGGCAAACGAGCGTGATTATATTATGTTTAGTTACAACGACAGTGGAATTTTATTTTCCAATCTTACGTGCCTATTTTAACATAAGTTCTGTTCTTATTATAATTATGTTCTCTTCTCAATCAATCTTCAAACATCTATACTTTTTGTATTATAACAGGTAACTGCAGAGGAACAAGAGTTGCGGCCGCTATACTGTGGCGCCGCGTTAGGAGTGTGGGGTGGAGGAGTTCCCGAGCCTTCGCGCGTTTGCATTATGTGTCAAGAAGAGGTATGTTATCTTGACTTGAAAGAAATTATTCACTATTTTTATCGACTTAAAAAAAAAAGGATTTAGTCAATTCTACAACTATGTATTGTTGGAACTGCACAATATTCACATATCGCACCTTCATTTCGAAACCGTTACTAAACAAAATACCAAAATTTTACAGGAGAAGTAATTTACGATTTTTGCATTACTTACCTCTTAATAAAAAAGTAATGAACACATAAGAGATATTTCTGAGATTATTTGTTAAATTATTGGTTTACTTTTAAGGTAGTCATATAATTTAATATTTTCTATAATATTTTTTTTAATAATTTTAATTTGTATAGTAATACTTTTAAATTTTGCACTTTTTTTTGCCTACCTAACTAAATAGACCTGTCAAATACAATCTGTAGATTTTGCCGATTTAAGTAAGATGGCGTTATTATCTGTTACTAAACTATCACAAACTAACCATGTACGTGTCAAAGCTAAAGTGCATGGCTATCAGGGCCGAGCCGCCTCTGTGTGCGAAGTATGCGGCGCACACAAGCGCAAGGGCAATAGATACGATTCTGCAACGACACTGCAGTGCACTTGTATTGTTCTATAGGCGCGTGAGTGACGAATCACGCATGAGCCGTGCGTTGCGGTGTGTCGTGTCGTCAACAAGCTCATACTTGTTTTGTACAGCCGCTAAACCGTCACTGCAAAAAAGTCGCGACGACGTAGCCGAAAAACCATTTATAAATCGTGTCGCGTGTGGTGCGGTGTCGTGCAATGAATAAACGGTCCATACAAATATATGTATCTCTGAATCGTGACCATATTTTGTCGTGTCGTGTGTCGCATCGTGAACAAACGGCCATGGTCAGATTCCATTTCGTTCTACTTCGCTTTGGACGAATAGTGACGGATGATATTGCTGATCGTTTAATGTTGGTGTCATCGTTGTTATTATCCCCCGATTTCTGAATTATGTATTCGAGATTGAGTACTTGTCAAACTCTACTTTAGCTTGAAAATCTGTCAAACAATTTGGCATTAAATAAGGGGTTTCATATGTTCTCAACTGCTAATACTCAAATCGGAAACCGGTACTATGTTTTAATCTAATCATTTTTTTGCTTCTTGATGTAATTCTTTTCCGTTAACCACAGAAAAAGGAAACTTATCATTGTCAAAAATTAACTCAATAACTATTTTCCCAGGCTCGCGTCGACATCAAAACCGAACCCCTAGTCCTAGTAGCGTTCGTGCAACAATCGAGCGTACTGAACCGTCTCCGTCAGGGAGGCGTCGGCCAAATACCGGAGCAGTGGCGCTCCAGCTGGCTGCCCGCAGGCCTAGGGCTCCAGCCTCATGTGTCCAGCTGCGGACACACGCTTCATGCTGCCTGCTGGAGGAACTACGTGGACAATGTTCAGGACAAAGAGAACAGGAGGTATGGAAGCATGGAACTTATTGCCGTAGATATAATTTAAAGTCAAATAATTTGTTTCAATTGGGCCATTAAACGACACTTTTGAATGTCAAAATTTAAAGTAAAAATATATTTAAAGTTGGTATGCAGAAAAACGGTCAAGAAACTCCACAATAGCGATGTTTCGTGAATAAATAAATGATACTTATATTACGTTCGTCAGTGAGATTATCAAATGATATTCGATACGATTTTTTGCTTACCAAATCAATAAAAATTGACAAAAATAAAGCGCATCAAAGTTCAGGAGTGGGTGCTTCTGACGTCACTTATCAGTATAAAGTATACTAAAGTGTGACATCATACGATATTGAAACGCAGGAGAGGAAGGAGGTTCAATATTGATATTTTGGCATCGAGCGGGCGCACGGCCAGTACTGCGTTAACATTGGGGTGTATATATCGCCTTAATCTACGGACAAACATCCCTTTAAATCATAAATAATTATAAAAATCAACTAGTTTGATTTTGTCTACACTAAAGTTTGTCCTATGGAGCAGGGCCAGCATGTTTCCAAGCATTCTTATCTTGAATATTATCATCTGAAGAAGTAACGTTGGTAATCATTTCGGTATGGGTACGCCCAACGTAATTTTGTATAGTACTTTTTTTTTAGTATTCATCTCTGTTGCTTTGTGATTGTTGATTTTGTGTTGTGTCGTATAAATGTTTTAGATTCTATGCACAAGAAGAGAATACATTATTTTATTTGAATGAACGTAATGTAGTTACGGTGTAGTTTACGGTGGTGTCTACGGTTTATGTGTTGTTGGAATTAAGCTCGCCCTTGTATAAAGACCAATGAAACATACACATGAATTGATAACAAAATTCATGTACATGAATTTTGTTATCAATTTGTTTAATTTTTTTTTATTTTTCTTGCTGTACGAGCGATTATTACTCAAAAATTGCTATCGTTTTGCTCTTTCAAGATACGTGAGGACCCTGCCTTTCTTTCCACAGGCCATACCGCGGGCGGCAACCGGCCGCGTTCGACGTCGAGAAGAAAGAATATCTCTGTCCCCTCTGCGAACGTCTGTGCAACACCGCCCTACCCCTCCTCCCAGCGCCATCCATGCCTGTGGGCATCCCGCCCCCCCTCACAGAGGAAACCTACAACGAATCTGTCAACATGATCTTGAAGCTCAAACACCAAGTGAGCTCCGAAGCCTTGCATATCTGTACTGAGTACTGTGAAGAAATGCACTGCCAAGCTAGAGCCAGGAGTGTGGGGGCAATGTCCTCTGATATGGAAGATGGTGAAGAAGCTGATGAGACGGAAGTGTACGTGTCCACTCATGCGGAGAACTTGTTGAAGCAAGACTTCTTGGTGCACTTTGAAGGGGAGATTCCGACTTTTAATGAAATGACTAAAAGCCTAATTAAGGATTTTGCTAATGTGAGTTTGATTTTAGTATTTAAATAAAGTTTTAAATTAAATGTCTAAGTGTAGATAGTCTATATTTATGTAATCATGGATTTAAGATCTGACATACTTTTTGGACCTGAGTTAAGGTCACTGATCGATTGTCTTTTCAAGAGAAAACAAATACCCTGCCTTTTTTATTATCTTATAATAAGAAATACATTATTATTTGGTGGCACTACAAATCGTTATTTACTATTATCGTTAAATGTATCTCTCTATTTCTGACAAATTTGTGTTATATAATTTTTTATGCTGAAAGTTTTTAGTTTTGGATTACGGCCCATTCCCGCTCACAGAGAGGAGGCCTGTGTTCCAACAGTGGGAATATTAAAAAGGCTGATGATGATAAAAGTTTTATTTGATTTGTGGTCAATCGGCCATACAACGTTATTTTGATTTAAATTAACCCCGTCTGTTTTTTTCACAGATTCTTCCCATCTCTGAATACGGAGGCATGATGTCAAGTGCTGCTCTCTACCGTGCCACAGCGTACACAATATTCAGCACAAACGCGGTCTTAAAGGCAGAGAAACGACCGTTAATAGGGGAGCTCCCTGCCAGACATAGGGACACACTCCAAGCGCTGATCCGAATAGCGGCCTCTCTACCAGCCGTATGGGCGACGCCTAAACACCTATCACACCACGCTTTAAGCACCTTGAACACCCTTGAAAGTACTTCTCCATTGACTCATGAGCCTTTTGGAACTCTCGTCTCCCTAGTCTTAACCGCCCCAGCTCTGTTCTGCAAAGTCGCATCGCCTGCAAGGCCTACAAATCTAGCTAAACAAATCACTCTGCAATGTTTTAGAGCCACTCTAGCTAGAGCTTTACTAGTCACAGATGTCACAAAATGCAAGAGCCAGCCAATGGAAGGACAGGAAGACTTTAAGAACTGTGACCTAGAAAACTTACTACCATTTATGAAGGAGCTCCGCAAAGGAGTGCTAGAAGACAATTTGAACCCTGTTGAAGTATGGCACAGGATCAAGAAACAATGCCACACTTTCCTCCGCTGTTGTTGCTTGTTCTACCACTTCTTGAGTGATATCAGTGCTCCCGAAGAACTAGGAGTTGTGAAAGGAGACACTTGGGAAAGTATGTGTGGATACTTAGACATGCCAAAGACGTTCAAAGATCTTGTAGACAATCCTACAGCTAAGCAGAAGATTTCTGAATGGGTCGGGTTATCTACAGAATGGTTCAAAGGTGAGATACCAGCCCATGTGGTGGTTGAGCCTAAGGAACCACCGAAATTGATCAAATTGCCTGAAGATTTTTCGGAATTAATGAATTTGGTCTCAGAATTCTCGTGCCCTAATTCGGAAAGGGAGGACAGTAAGAAGCCTACTATGTGTCTGGTGTGCGGTCAGATCTTGTGCTCTCAGAGTTATTGCTGTCAAGCTGATATACTAAAGGTGAGTTAGATCTTTTTTAGGGTTCCGTACCCAAAGGGTAAAAACGGGACCTTATTACTAAGACTCCACGATCCGTCTGTCTGTCTGTCACCAGGCTGTATCTCATAAACCGTGATAGCTAGACAGTTGAAATTTTCACAGATAATGTATTTCTGTTGCCGCTATAACAACAAATACTAAAAACAAAATAAAATAAATATTTAAGTGGGGTATCATACAACAAACGTGATTTTACGCCGTTTTTTGCGATAGGTACGGAACCCTTCGTGCGCGAGTCCGACTCGCACTTAGCCAGTTTTTTCTGCGACGTTGATTTACAAATTCATACGATGACCCTTAAGTAATTTTAATTTTACGACTTGATTATGAAATAAGACTAATTTTCTAAATAAACATGCCCAAAAATTATGCTTTTGCAAAATTGCCATGCATTTTGATTTACCTTAATTTTTGGCACCGAAAATTAGGAAAGGCATATCCATGACGATTGACTTACATTTTTATGGCCTCTACCTTGGATCTCGATTTAGAAAAGAAAATATCGCGAGTTATTTTGACAAACGAGGTTTCTTCATATTAGTCAGATTTTATTTTTATTCAGTTTATGACAGACTATGTAATTTTATTGTGTATTGACATATCGTTTTGAAATTGATTTTATTTTATCTATTTGATGTATTCTTTTTGTTTTTGTTTGTAATGTGGGGCTAAAGTAACCTAAATATACGATTTTATTATTATCGAGTTATTACTTTATTGAACTATAATTCAGTTTTTTGCTTACCAGTCGGGCCGCGGTAGTGAAGTCCAACGAGTAGGAGCTGTAGTAGCCCACTGCGTGTCGTGCGGCGGAGGCGCCGGCGTGTTCATGCGAGTGCGGGACTGCGAGCTGCTGCTGCTGGCCGCGCCCTCCCGCGGCGCCAAGCTGCCGGCGCCCTATCTCGACTCTTACGGGGAGACTGATCAGGTAAGTCTGCTGCTGCTGGCCGCGCCCTCCCGCGGCGCCAAGCTGCCGGCGCCCTATCTCGACTCTTACGGGGAGACTGATCAGGTAAGTCTGCTGCTGCTGGCCGCGCCCTCCCGCGGCGCCAAGCTGCCGGCGCCCTATCTCGACTCTTACGGGGAGACTGATCAGGTAAGTCTGCTGCTGCTGGCCGCGCCCTCCCGCGGCGCCAAGCTGCCGGCGCCCTATCTCGACTCTTACGGGGAGACTGATCAGGTAAGTCTGCTGCTGCTGGCCGCGCCCTCCCGCGGCGCCAAGCTGCCGGCGCCCTATCTCGACTCTTACGGGGAGACTGATCAGGTAAGTCTGCTGCTGCTGGCCGCGCCCTCCCGCGGCGCCAAGCTGCCGGCGCCCTATCTCGACTCTTACGGGGAGACTGATCAGGTAAGTCTGCTGCTGCTGGCCGCGCCCTCCCGCGGCGCCAAGCAGCCGGCGCCCTATCTCGACTCTTACGGGGAGACTGATCAGGTAAGTCTGCTGCTGCTGGCCGCGCCCTCCCGCGGCGCCAAGCTGCCGGCGCCCTATCTCGACTCTTACGGGGAGATTGATCAGGTAAGTCTGCTGCTGCTGGCCGCGCCCTCCCGCGGCGCCAAGCTGCCGGCGCCCTATCTCGACTCTTACGGGGAGACTGATCAGGTAAGTCTGCTGCTGCTGGCCGCGCCCTCCCGCGGCGCCAAGCTGCCGGCGCCCTATCTCGACTCTTACGGGGAGACTGATCAGGTAAGTCTGCTGCTGCTTCCCGCATCTTGCATCTGTACCTTGACCAAAAATCGCGTCAGATATCCATGGAGCGACTGCCTATTTGAGCTCCACAATCCAATCACTGGGTATCACGATACTCCTTTTACGCAAAATATACGTTTGGACATAGATTTGTGGCCACCAACTCGATATGTAACAATAAAATACACCTGTGGCAAAACTGTCAGACAGCAAAACAAATCATTTATATCAATTAAACCTTTTAAGTTTGCCCTAGTCGGTCATTCTGTCAAGAATGGCGATTACTCCACTGTTTGACGGTGTACGTTCAAAATAAAAAAAATCATCAATTTGTCTCATTATCTAGCCTTGTATGGAAACAAAAAAGTAAGAAATAATTTGAAAATTGTGACCATACAGGGGATACATTAGTAGTTGAAATATGCAAATAATTTTATTTTGAACAGATACCTTTAGGGCCGATTTCACCAATGAAACTAATCGCGATTAGTTCAGCTAAACTCAATTTAAGCAAATACACGCTGTATTCTGTGTTATCTGATTGGTTGATACGCAGAGAAAGTACCAATTAGATCGCTGTATTTGCATAAACTGAGTTTTTAAAAAGAAATGTCGTAATTGCAGGTGATTATAATATTGACTGTCTTAAGCGTAATAATACTTTGTTAGATCTAGAATGTTTGCTCTTAAGTTATAATTTAAAGCTAGAAATAAATCAGCCAACTCGACTCGCGAGCGGCACTTGCATAGATAATTTTGCACATAATATGGGGAAGAAGTGTAAATCAGATGTGATTGACTTCGGCCTGTCCGACCACACAGCGCAAGTACTAAAATTACCGGTTAATAAAAGAGTTCTAATAAACTATTGGCGAAAAAAGAGACGTGACTATAGTAAAGAAAATATGCAAAAATTCAAAAATTATATAAAAACATTTCCTTTTTCTGAAATCTATAATACAAATAATCCTAGCATAGCATATAATGCATTTTTGGAAGATTTCATGATGCTGTATAATTTATGTTTTCCTTTCCAAAACATTACAATAAGGACCAATGTAAAACCTCAGTGGGTATCACATGGCATAAAAATCTGTAGCAAAAAAAAGAGAGAGCTTATGTGGAACTATAGGCTAAATCGCAATGAAGTAAATAAAATTAAATTTAAAAAATACTCTAAAACATATAAAAATATAATTAATTTAACACAACGAGCACAAAACAACCATAAAATAAATTCATCTACTAACAAATCTAAAGCCACATGGGCGATTATAAATAGTTCTAAACACAATTTACCAAAGGGTAGTATCACATCCATAAAAACAAATCATAAAACCATAACCAGGCCACGAGAGATTGCGAATGCTTTTAACAATTTTTTTATAGAAAAGATAGAACCAGTACCAGACGCTGGTAAGGACGTAACTCAAGTCAATCTATGTTCATGGCACCAAGTACTCCTTATGACATACTTCAAATTATAAGATCGCTTAAAAATACTACAAGTGTTGGATACGATGGGATATCTACTAGAATCCTAAAGTATGTCGCTTATTATATCTGTGACCACCTAAGCCACATTATTAATATGTGTATATCCACTGGATCATACCCGGAAAGTCTAAAAACTACCATCATTAAACCCATCTTCAAAAAAGACAATAAGCAGAGTATGAATTGTTACAGACCCATTGCACTTATTCCTATAATTTCGAAAGTTTTTGAAAAATATATATATTATCAAATTTATAAATATTTAGAAAAATTCAACATCCTCACAGAAGACCAGAAAGGTTTCCGCAAGAATAAAACAATAAACATGGCCATTTTTGACTTTATAAATAACGTCATGGGTAATGTGGATAAAAGGACACCGGTATGTTCCATTTACTGTGACATGACCCAGGCTTTCGATTATGTTAATCATGACATTCTCCTCCGAAAACTGGAAGCTTATGGCGTAAGAGGTAATGTACTGAATCTAATAGAATCTTATTTGAAAAATCGTAAGCAATATACAGAAATTTCTAAAATAAACACAAATACCAAAAATGAAGAAATATATGCATCAAAAAAACGTATAGTTAAATATGGAGTCCCGCAAGGTAGCGTATTAGGTCCATTGTTGTTCATAATCTATATAAATGACTTGCCACTAGTAACTAATTATCCAGTTTCACTTTTTGCCGATGACAGCACAGTCACTATTAATTCTATAAATAAAGATAGGTATGAACATGAAATTAATAATACAATCAATTCAATAATTAACTGGTTAGATAACAATAATTTAAAAATTAATCTTGAAAAAACAAAAATTATGTTCTTCAGTCAACGTTTAGAAGCACCAAATATTAATGTTCAACACAAATTAACTGTTATAAAAAAAGTAGACACAGCTAAATTTTTAGGTGTAACCATTGACAAACGTCTGAACTGGAAAGCACACACAGAAGAATTGAATAAAAAACTATGTTCTTCTGCCTATGCCCTCTATAAGCTAAAACCTATTATAAGTACGCATGCCCTTATAACTGCCTACCATGGTATTGTCGGCTCCCTATTGAGGTTTGGAGTTATATTTTGGGGAAACTCTACTAATAAGGAAATCATTTTTAAGTCACAAAAAAGGTGTATTAGGGCTATGTTTGGTCTGAAAATAACTGATAGTTGCAAACAGTATTTTATTAAATATAACATTTTAAGTTTACCTTCCTTATTTATTTATGAAATAGCTAATTTTGTACGAACCAATCCTAACCTATTTAAGAAACAATCAGACGTTTCTATTCGTAATCGAAGGGATAATAATACATTATGTGTACCAAGGTCAACCACGGCATTGATGCGTAAAAGTATTTTTTGTTTAGCACCAATTATTTATAATAAAATATCAAAACCTATTAGACAAATGCCTACTGCTCTGTTTAAAATACATTTAAAAAAATATCTCATTGCCAAATGCTATTATACCATATCGGAATTTTTAAATGACCACAATTAATTGAATTTATTCCTATAATTACGACATTTTACACCCAAATCTTATAAAACAATACTTTCATATAATTTTTTATTAAGTTATTAATTTCATAGTTTGCTGTGTGGTCTCAATTTTTTCTCTTATGGTTTATTCTAAACCAAAAATATGTTGTTTTGTACGCCAAAACTGGCAAAACATGCGGATCTCCCTGTTACTTTAAGACCATGCACATATTATTATTATTTAACTTATACTCATGTTTTATTATTACTCAAATTTAATTTTAAATTTGATATACTGATTTTTAATTGAATTTAAATTTTGACATAGTGATTTTCAATTGAATTTGAATTTTGACATAAGTAGTAATTTTTAATTGAAATTGAAATTTTGACATTGTGATTTCAATTTAATTTAAATTTCGACATAGTATTTTTTTTATAGAATTTTTTTTTTTTTTTATTTTTTTTTTTTTTTTGCTTTGTAATTTCAATTTAATTTCAATTTTGATATTGTATTTTTCTTATATTGTTTGTCCAGTGCAACAAATTTTGTACGCCATACATGGCAAAACATGTAGCCACCTCATATTAATATATAAGACCTTCATACTGTACTCATGTTTTACAAAATAAAATATCTTAAAAAATATCTTATCTTATCTTAGGTAAACTAATCGCGATTAGTTTCGAAAGATTTTTTAGTAGCGAAATAACTTAGTCGCATTTCCATGATATCCATATTCCCAAAGGTTTGTTTATAAAATTACGCGCGCTGGGTTCGTCCTAAATCATCATTTGTACGCGAACTAGCTTCTTACTGCTCATCACAGCGTCTATCTCATTCGCACGTGTTGTCGGATGAGATAGCATGCGTTTTAACCCCGCCCACAAAATAGTTCGTGCTGTCGACTAGGGCATCCTTAAATGTACTTTTGAATTGTCAAGGAAAGTATGAAGCTACTAGATTCTGCCAGCTGCTTCGCCCCCGTGAAAAGTGTTTTCTTATCCCAAGGGAACATTATACCGGGATAGCCTATGTGTTATTCCAGACTATATCTATCTCTGTGCCAAATTTCATCTAGATCCGTTTAGCCGTTCTGGCGTGATTGATTAACAAACATACATCCACCCATCCAAACTTTCGCATTTATAATATTAATAAGATATTCCTGCCATCCACTTACCTACTTCACATTTGACGACCCAAAATTTATCATTTAGTGATGTCCTAATGCGTTACCGATTCGATTTCATACAACAATCGACTTTATTTTCGATGATATTTTAATCGATTTAACACATTACTATTTTATTTTGCTCAATATTTTGTATTGTTGTATAATTATACCCACCCAGGCGTCTAAATGACTATGTTTTATGTCATTAAACATAAACGTAATTTAGACGCCTGGGTATGTAATATACAATATGTATATTACATACCCAGGCGTAACAGTTCATTTTAATACAATGTGTATTAAAATGAACTGTTACATTTTGTTTAGTTTTTATCACGGGTACTCTTTACGAGACACTATTCTAACTGTACTTAACGGCTTTCAGAGATCTATGAACAACTTTATCTACTACTAGGAGCCCGCCCCGGTTTTGCCTTGGTCATAATAATTTAGAGCCTCTGAAATAATTTACCTTTCAAATGGTGAAAGATTTTTTCAAATAGATGTAGTGGTTCCAGAGATTACCCAACACATTTTGAACAAACTCACAAAATTTGGGCTCCCTCTTTATAATATTAGATGTACTACTTAATACATACCCAAAATAAATAATGTTTTCTCCTTCCAGGGTCTCCGGCGCGGCAACCCGTTGCACCTGTGCCCGGGGCGCTACGCAACGCTGCGCATGCAGTGGCTCTCTCACGGTCTGCACGAAAGGATCGCACGGGCTCTCGATACCAATGTACTGGTCACCACCACCTGGCAGAACTTGTGATACGCTCGCATCCTCGCCGACCTCTCACTGCTGCAGACGCTCGTCAACAACACTCGTTTCACTAGGGAATAGCTCAACGACTCGCTGATTTGTTGAGCTGAACTGCTGGCTGGGACAAAATTTTCTGTAGCGTTAACGCCCAGACGCTTACGTCAAAATGTATGGAAAGGACACGTAATGTCACGCGCCACTGCGATCGAAGTGTTTTGACTCGAAACCGTAAGCGACGCGTATTACACGGCGCCTAAGATGACGCTTCTTTCCGCAAATTTCCAGTGTCGTCGCTCACGTTTAGTTCCGTAGCGTTTGCGGAAAGTATTTTGTCTAGACCCCCAGACGTTTCTTCAACTCGCGAGGTAGATGGCAATGTTGAACTGAAACTTTAATTCTTTTCTATCATTCATCGCCACATGACAGAGCTGGTTGTGTGCACATTCACATATTTATCACTGCTGTAGACACTAGAAAATAGCTCAACAATCCTTAGTAAGACGTCAACTATACATTAATCAGAAAATTTCATAATTATGAATTTGCACTAAATGGTATAGTTGGCAACTGTTGGTTTTAGTAACTTCACTTGTCGAACTAACATCATACAAAATATGTATGTGTTTAATCTCACGACGAAGGTCGTCTATTATTGTTAAACAATCTGGAGTTGACGTGTCAAAACTATCGTGGTTCCACTGTGAGAGAGAGATGGAGCTATACAGGACGAGGAGCACTGTCCCTTTTTTACAGCGGAATCATGATGGCGTTAACATGTTATAGTACGGCTAGTATGAAATATTGGGGTCATACAGCAAGCTGTAATATGAAATTAATCGTGACAGGATCCCGAAAAATGAGTTCCGAATCAAATCCAATTTGATTCGAATATAAGTGTCAATGTGAAACTTAATCCTTTTTTTCTTCTTTACTTCTTTTTTGTTCTACTACTTTCTTTCTTTAATCTTACCCATGTTTCTAAAACTGAGACACACCCATGAAATATTTCACATAAATAGTCTATAGGTATACATCGCTGCCTATCCCTTAATGTACAGGCGTGATGCTGTGTCTTGCCCGAGATTTGGTCGTTTCGCCCGAAGATAGGAACACTGGGCTAGTGATACCAAAAGTGTAATAAAATAGTGTTAATTTGGCACAAAGACAATTTAGTTGTAATCACTGTGATTTTCTGTTAAATATTAAATGTGTTTTGAAATTACTAACTAATGTTTTTTGATGATTTATAGATTTAACATAGATTTTCGATTATTTGCCCCTTTATTCACTGTATAAACATTATTTTTTTGTTTGACTACTTATTTCTTTACTTGCTAGATATAATATCTTTTTCGTAATGTGTAAGCAAGATTTATCAAGCAGATTCTTAAATCATGTTTTCTGTAGAATTTTGCTAATCACTTAGGAGATTATTATGAATAGGTCTGCTACAGATAACTCTCATTTTAAAATCGTAAAATGCGTGACTGACTTGAAATGTTTTTTTTTTAATAAAGGGGTCCCAAAAATGTATGAATTGGAAATAAATGTGTACACGATTTAGAATGGTATTTTAATCAAATATATGTCCCGCCCGAACCATAGAGTTAGTAACACTGAAACTTCTGGTTTCTAAAAAACTATTCTTTTTTTTCTTAATGAAATTCACTGCAGAAATTAAAAGTATCTACCATATAGAGTCAGCAAATCAAAGCTAGCACTACAAAAATCGCCCTTATTGTCACGACATAAAGGCGCAGTCAATGTAACCAAATAAAACCAAACTATAACCACTAACTAATATGGTTGATTCTCCCCAAGCTGACAAAATATTTGGCGATGAAATTAATTAGGAATTTAGAAACCAGAGGGTAACCGCTTCTCATATCATATTCTTAGATTATACATTTGCACATCTACACAATTATGTAGTTTTAATGAAACTATTGAAATATGCTATACCTACTAATTAATTACCAATTAATTGTCGACTAGATCATAAATAGAAATTATTGAAATAAGTTGAAGCAATGATGATTAAAATAAAAACAGAATTTTGCCATTGGCTTCGGCCGCGTTAAACTCTGAAATCATCCCACGGGAATGTACTACCGTAATAAAAAGTATCCTTTTGCCAATCCAGGCCATCATCATCAGCCTTTTAATGTTCCCAGTGCTGGGACACAAGCTTCCTCTCTGTGAGAGAGGTAATGGGCCATAATCCACCACGCGGTCCTTAAGCGGGTTGGTGGACGTCACATGGTTTCAGTCGAGCTCTCAGATCTAATAAAAAGCTCGACTGCCAAGCTAAGGCGTAGTTTCTTTGTATGTGTGTGCGTGTATTTTTGTATGTATACGGCAAGGCGTAGTTTTAACCGGCGTCACCTGTTTGTTTGCAACGTTCCATCTTGACTTTTTATTTGATCTGAGGCTTTATATCACTTTTCACAAACTTCGTGTAGATCTTAGCGAAATAATTAAAATATAAAAACTCTTACTTTTAGTTAGGTTCATGTAAATTTATTGTTCTGTCTAGATAGAATTTTTCTTATTTTACTTTAAAAATATTCCTAACACAATAGATTTCCTAGATATGTTGCAGCTTTGGTTTTTAAGCACTTTTCAACCGCGACGGGTGTAAAGTAATATAGCAAAAATTTCTCATTTTATGTTTCCTATTGGGCTGTTTAGTAAAGACTTAGCCTTGGAAGATTCAACAATGTGCGGTTTGTTGCAATTTTGATATTATTGAATTTATTAGCCACTATTATAATCCACTGGTTTATTTCTGACATTTTTGAGTTTCAATTGAATTAAATTCGTGTGTGCATGGTACGACGCAATTTAAATCGCGTAGGTACATGTATTTTCTAAGAAAATTTCTAGGGAAAATCGGTCGAATTGCATCATATTGCGTCCTTAAGACCGTACTTGCAATTTAAATTGACTAATCAGTGTGATATAAATCGAATCTCGTCGAGTCGAAGGCCGCTGAGACAATTTCGATTCGATTGTTAAGTCAAAAAAGTTGAGATTATACAGTTTTTAATAACTTACTATAGTATTAACTTCTCAAATATTAAACTTAACTTTGCTGTGAATAAACACACGCTTTGCAGTTTGTGTATATATGTATGTGATATATTAAATCTATATGTTTGGTCGCCCTTAGGTCAGTATTTAAGGAAGGTGGTTTTCGAAGATATGAATTACAGTTTCGATGTTGATGGTGATAACTCTGCCACGGGGATTTTAATTGGAAATTATCACATTTGACTTGTATTTTTTAATATTGAAGCGGATATTTTTTAAATTCTAGTTGATGTACTGTGTGTTGGTTTGTAAAATGTCTCTTGATCCATACATATAATAAAAAATATACAATCAATGGGACTGCCGACAGAAGTGAAATTAAAACTTAAAATTTTGGAATAACTCGCCGCTAATAATTTTTACTGGCGCAACTGACCGCGCCACCGACATGCTAATGTTATGTACATTAGCATGTCAGTGACGTGGTCATATTAGCGTCATGTCGGTTAGAAAATATAAAATCTGGTCATACGAATACGTTATTGTCCAACTAAAAAAAAACAAATTAAAAAAATACTTGAATTTATAATGGACACCTCTGCCCAACTCTTTGGGGAATACAGTCGATATATTATGTTATGTTACAAATCAACACATAAATTATTCGTTGCCACATCATAATCATGTGAAGATAACCTAATTTTTATTATATTTATGCCAAAGACATTTTATATTTATAATAAAAATGTGAATCTTAGCAACGGATAGGTATATTAATCTAAAGTTCCACCTAATAAAGAAAAAAGAAAACCTTTGTTTTCTTTCTTTCTTTTGTCGCTGATGTATTTCCAGTCTATTTGTGATGTAATTACGCAATCTGTTACTTATATAGTATTACAAGTGTTTCGACTAGCTTCCTTATGTATGGGACTTCGTTTATGGTTGTACCTTACGGCGAATGCTGTCTATGTTCTCTTATTAATTAAATTAATATAATTGAGATTAAATTATGAGTTTTATTTATGGTCATACTAGCTGCCGCCTGCGGCTCCGCTTGCGTATTAATACGTCTGATTAACCAGACAAATCGCTCCACCAACTAAGAACGGCCATGCACCACCACCCACCGAATCAAGAAAGAGCTGTTAATCTGTCAATCCTTCCGGTGTCCGGGTCTGGTGAGATTTCTCGTGTATACTTCACGACAAAATCATTAAAAAAAAACGCTTTGTTTCCGCAACATCTTTGTTCTTATTTAACTTGCCAGAATATATCTGATTATGATTCTATTACTTTTTCTAATCGGACTAGCCCGAAAATATAACAACTCATTTATTAAGCTACATTGATATTTGTTTTTATAATGTTTACTGTTTCTAATTTAAGCCATGAAAAGATTCAAAAGATATACATTCGTAAAACAATGTATAAAATAAGCTACATACCTCCATCACCAGGATCCATCATCAATAGGTACTTGTCAATAACGCTTAATTACTTTATTATATCACCGTGTAAAACCTGATTTGTTTAATCCGCCGAGAACAGCTCATGCACCTTAGACAATAGCTATGTTCCGACTGATGCTACTGATCAATCGCTAACTCTGTCTGGCGCATTAATATGGCCGCCATAACGCGCACCATGTATTATACTATTCTACGAAATTATAATATTGTTATGGCGCCCAAAAGCCGCCATTTTTCTTATTCCATTTTAATGTAGCCAGTGACACTCGCAAGGTTTAGACGAATCGATTGGCGCATGAATCATCAAAATCGGCCAACGCCTTTGGTCTCTGGAACGCCACCTAAGAACAAACACATACATACATAGACTGATAAACACAATCTCCTTCGGCAGTCGGGTAAAAATGGCCAATAATCAGTGTATTGAATTTTGCAAGTATATTGTGGAAACCCATCTTGTGGGGTATCAAAATAAAGGTTTTCAAGAGGTGATTTTACTTCGAAAAAAATGTTAACTAAAAAGTTATAAATAAAAAAAAAAAAACTAAAAACCCGACTGCTTAAAAAGCGAACTAAGAAGACGTAAGCAAGAAGAAAATCATGCTGTGCAGTCGGAGGATACATCTGGTTTTGGTCAGCCAGCTCGCGAATATGTATAAGCATATGTCAGTTTTTTGATTTAGTATCAAAAACCCTAATGTGCGGCGTCTGGATCTAAGCCTGATTAAAGTTTAGTATTTTATACCCAAATGAAAATAATAAAAGTTTCCAATCTGCCTAGCCTTTGCTCAACTAATAAAAGTCTACAAAATAAAAAAAGAGAAATTGACCCCGACGTGATTTGAACACGCAACCTTCTGATCTGGAGTCAGACGCGCTACCGTTGCGCCACGGAGTCGTTATAATTGTTGCCCAAATTTCCAGTCGCTTCACATAAGTAACTAGGTAGGTGGCACGGTGGTACCTCTTTTAAAAAATGGCATTGCGAATATCTTTTATCTTTACATCTAATGTTATTTTTCTTTTCCAAGAAAATCCAAGAGACTGCCCGACTTCCAAATAAAAACACTAACAAGTGCATTCGGTGTTTCTTGTATTTTATTTATTTTTATATATGGAAGAGGGTTGGAAATTTTTGAAAATAAATTTATTTTTTACTAGGTATTTAGTTGCAATTCCAATATTAAACACGGCTAGACGATACATTGAAGAAAATTCAAATGAGTATTTTTCTCAAAAATTTGGTTAAACTGGGCATATCAGAAAAGAATGTGTCTGATAGTAAAAACAAGTATAGTTCTCGCCAAACTTCTTGGTCGCTCTGAAGTCGGCTGCAATGGCTGCGCAGTAGTAAATCTCGTACAAAAACAGCATCGATCCGTGTCTTGCGCATCGGAAAGCCAAGTTCAGGGCGAACCAGAAGTTTGCCGACAACTGTAGGTAGTTACCTATTTTTAGATTTATTATCAACTAGCTGCCGCCTATGTGTTATTCTGATGTAGGCATAAGCTAAATTACTGTAGAGATTCATTAAAGATCAGTAATTTTTGCGTGTAACAGTTAATTTTTCTTCTCCTTAAATTGTCCCACAGCTGGGCAAAGGTCTCCCCCATAGCTTTCCACTCTTCCCGATTATTTGCCATTTCCCGTAAACGCCTTTAACCACGTCGTCACGCCAGCGTTTCCTAGGCCTCCCACGGCGACGACGCCCATTATTTCATTTAAAGGTCACTAGGCCTCTGTTGACATCGCAATTTTGAGCATCTTTTGAGTGTTTTAGACATAGATTTAGTATGTTTCGATGCTACATCTATGGTTCTAGTGCTTCTAAAGATAATTTAATGTATCGTCAAAAAAGAAAACATGGGGCACAGTATATATCTTTCTTACTAGTGTTTCTAGACAATACCTATGATGTCTTAAGGTGGAATGTTTGTTTCGAAATATAAACCTAAATATAAAGTTATTCTATGTTATTATATACCAAAACGGAAAGCAGTATGCATTAACTAGAAACAGATCTACAATAAATAAAATGTATTATTAATTATAATATTCTTTAATGTACCTACACCACAAAAATATAAAAACACAAAAACAAAAATCATAAAAACAAGAAAAAAATATTTATATTAATATGTGTAATATACTTCTAGTTTTTAACCGACTTTCGAAAAAGGAGGAGGTTCTATGTTCGACTTCTTGTACGTTTTTTTTTTTTTTTTTTTTTGTGTATGTTCACCGATATCTCCGTCAATTGTGGACCGATTTTTAAAATTCTTTTTTTGTTGGAAAGAGTATGTTCCGAAATTGGTCCCATTTTAATTTGGTGAAGATCTGATGAAGAACTTCGAAGATATACAACAGAACTCTTCAATAAATAACGGCAAATCTCTCGGGACTGCTGAAATCGCATGTCTGTTTATTGTTTATACCATTTCATAACATAACATCACGCCAGTATGCTCTTAAGGGGTAAGCAGATCTCTCATTTGATCGGTTTTGTTCAAGTTTCATGATATTCGGGTAATCTATTCTGGCGTTATAGGAAACTTACTAAACAACTTGCCTATTAGGTAGGTACAACTAAAAAGTGAAAAATAAAAAAACTTTTTACAAAAAAATACTACCGACTTCCAAATAAGAAAACTACAAAGTGAAAAATAACTTTATTTTTGGAAGTCGGTGTCCATAACGAAAAAAAATGGTACCTACGAAAGACACCGACTTCCAAAAATAAAGTTATTTTTCACTTTGTAGTTTTCTTATTTGGAAGTCGGTAGTATTTTTTTGTAAAAAAGTTTTTTTATATTGGTCTAAAGTCCTTAGAAATGTCAGAGATATAAATTCTCAATTAAATATATATTTTTATGTTTTATATTACTTGGTTAGAGTAGCTTAATCTTCTTTGAAAACATGCTCTTGGTCTATTTGGTGTCAAGATGTAAAGTCGCATACAACTGTTTTACCAAATTAGAATGTTAATTTATTTTTATGTTAGGGTCTAAATTACTCTAAAATAATAAAACGTCTGTTGCCAATTATGAATATATGATGTATCTACTTAATACTATGCTAGCACGGGGACCCAGCGCTAAGAAAGAAAATTTGGTTGAAATAAATATTACTAGATGGCGAGATATGTACCAATTTGTTATAATAAAATTCTATTTTTAAATTTCGGTATTGTGTTTATGGAGTATGAGAGTAGATAAAATATATAAAACGTACACAAATTTATTACAAAACCAGTATTACTCGAGTTCTTAACTATTCTTAACAAGTTCCACTGTAAACTGGCTGCCTTTAATTTACGTCACGGGCAATTCGCTCTATGTAGTTCGTCTGTACACGCGCTTCTATCTCTTTCTTACTTACCAAACATAAATGAAACGGAGCGCAGGACCTATCTGCCAGCGATTGCCACATTATGTTCGATAAATAATTACATTTTATTTATTGTAGATCTGTTTCTAGGTAATGAATACTGCTTTCCTTTTTGGTATATAATAACATAGAATAACTTTATATTTAGGTTTATATTTCGAAACAAACATTCTAGGTATTGTCTAGAAACTACTTAAAGTATTTTGTACTTGCTTGTACCAATGGAGAAATTTATTACTTTAAAATCTTTTTAATTAGCCACCGACTAAATCTGTTACTTAGCGACTAATTTCGACTAAATCTGGGAGAAAACAGATCTTCGCTAGGTGCCCTAGTTTTTGAGATATAAATGTGGCCAAGCTGGGGAGAGTCTCTCCAGATCGGCCACCTAACAACCCTTCTAACTTTTGAACCAGTGACCGACTAAATCTGATATTTGGCGACTAATTAGCGACTAAATATTTGTGTTATCAAAATTAAAATCCCTCGTGGTGGCCAAGCCAGTCAGCCACACGCAACACTTTCGGGTGAAATCATGATGACGATGATTATGAAAAAAATAAAACGGCAGAATAACAACGTAAAACGATTTATTCAGTATCTCAATGATTTCATGTATTCTGTTGAATACTTAAGTTCTATTCTTATATAAAAATAAATTAAGTATTACACACAATTTCATCATTTTTACACAATATATTTTTAAATTCATTCATTGGTATCTAATAAATGTAATTTCTGCGTATTCTCACATTTCCAACAGGTCTAATGTTTTTAAATAAGGCCTGTAATACATTGTTTGTTAATATTCCACAGCACAATACTATAATTAGATCATACTTAATTTACTTAATAGAATATAGAGGTAAAAATATTGGATATATTTAAAAGACGACAAAATATGGAAGTTAAAATACTGTTATATAATATAAATTTATTATTTACTAGAAGTTGACTTATTTTACCGCCCACTAAGCGACCTTCCTGATGGTTCGACGCGATTCTATTTTTATCACATCGATAAGCGTATTTAACTTAGCGAAATTGCAAGTACCTACTTTGAAAGGAAAGCAATGCGATGCGCACCGACACATATGCACTTGAAATTTTCTTAGAAAATTTCGCCTGTCAACGCAATTCAAATTACGACGTGCCATCAGATAGGTAGCCCTTACAGTTATGAACAATTTTATTGCAATATTACCATCATTGGCACAAGGTTACCTTATTACTTTGGCAGGCAGTTGTTTGTTACACGCAGAGGGTATAACGCCATAGAAGTTGTTATAATATTCTTGAAATGGTGATCGACTGACTGAGCTGCCTTCAAACTTTCAAGAATGGTGTAAATGAGGGCTGAATGCGATACAATCTAATACAACAAAACGTCGAAGAGCGTCACAAATAAGATTCTAAATTATTTTTAAATAGGCACTTTATAAAAATAAATATTAATTGAAATTACATACACGTTTTTTTTTCAGGCATATATGTTAATCAGCTGCTTAGTTATAAATATCTAGGATCGCAATATTATTTATTTTGGTATACAAAATTGGAATGATTGATGCAATTGCAAATAAGCAAATAAAATTACTCAAATTAACACAACCATGATAATTTATATTAATAATTTCAATTAATATAGATGGCAACACTGTTACTAGTCTGATCTTATCAAATAATTCTTGTTGATTTTTAGTAACAGTTTAAAAACAAACTGTATGCTTCAATGGCTTAATATAATTAAAAAAACAATGCAAGAAGCATAAAATAGTGCTTAGGAAGTTTAATCAGTTATTTATTTTTAATGTGTCCAACATTTGAAAATAGTAAAATGTTGAAGAGGATATTTGAAACGGTAGAAATCAAATCATCATCAGCAGCCTATTCTTTTCCAATCGTGGTGGCTTCTAGTCTAACCGACTGCAGATAAATGCTTTTTAAATGTTGCTACTGTCTGTCAGACCTCTACAGCAAAGTTAACTAAGTATGGAGTTTCTTGTGCGTTCTTCTCCATAACAAGCTACTTTTCCGAATGCACGGTAGAATCAATTTTTATTACTTGTAAATTTTAATTGTGTCACGTTTAAAAGTGCCGCTTGGTGGCCTAGTTGAAATAAATATATTTGGCTTTGAACTAAGTATACTCCATTTGAAATAACATTAGAAATTTTGACATTCCGTTTAACCGATTTTGAGTTCTACCCGCAAATATAGGATAGCATAAAAAGCATAAACCTGTTACCAAAACTAACTGTTTGATACAGTTGCCATTTGTCATATCACCAACGCAATAGAAGTCAAAATCGGTTGGACGGGCTGTAAAATAGGGATTATTTAAATGTCTAATGTCATCATGACTCCTTGGCACAGATAATATAATACTGCATATAGATGTCTCATCCCAATCAGAAACCGTGCCGACGTAACTAGCGTTTTTGGTCTGAGTAATCTGACTATTTTACTAAGAGTACATTGAACGCGGTCGGTTCTTTCCCAAGGGAGATATTGTTAAAAGTGACTTGCAATAAAGGGTTTACTCGGTTCGTTAATTTTTTTTTTCTTTAAATATAGTGACGATTTGTTTTATAGTAATTTTTCATTGTACCAACATTTGTTACAAACCAATTTAAAAAAAACAAGTGGAATCCCTCAGAAATTTAAAACCGCGCCATCTATTGGAATGAACTTAAAAGATCCGATCAAATAAGCTTTGAAATGTGAATTAAGAGGACAATATTCCATAATTTTGTGCTTAGATGAGTTGATAAATTTTATTTATTTACTAAATAAATAAATAAATAAAACAAGAACATACAATTTATATGATCAATTCTAGACTATGTTAATTTTACACAAAATTCACAAATTGATGTATATCACGCCATCTAGTGAAATTTATTTAGACATTTTTTTTTGCGTCTTGACCCCGTGCCCTTGGTAAGACTGTTTGTCAGACTTTCTCGGTTTACCGGCCTAGCCGTAACATTACCGCGCTTTCAAGGCATTAGGAAAACATAATAAAAAAGATATAAAAGTTTCGTCCAATGCAGTTAGCGTAATCAATTTTAGCATTGAATACGTGTCGAGGGGGTCCAGTGGTTAAGATCTCGCCTCACGTACTTGAGGTAACTTTATCGATTCATGTGTACTTTCTAAGTTTATCTTGGACACCGCTGACAACGGTGAAGGAAAACATCGTGAGGAAACCTAGACTTGTTGTTTATAAGTTTGAAATCGCTAACCCGTTTTGAGCAAGCATGGTGATCAATGCTCGTGTCTTCTCTTTATGAGAAAAGATCTTTACCCTGCACGCGAACGGTTACAGGCTGGTATTATACCGTACAAGGCCAGAAAATGGCAGGAGAGGCTTAGCTGTTCTAGAATTTAAAAAGCTTCAATCTCTAAAAAGAGTGCAGTAAAAAAAAGCCAGGCAATAAATAATTCTCTGTCATGGTAAGCTTGGTCGTGGATGTTAGACGGAATTCATTTGTATCGCGTACATCACGCGGTGGCTTTGCGGTAGTTTAACTGCATAGGCAGCTGTCATTGGAACTCGTGGACCGCTTCTGTCGCTGGAGATTCACTACGCCTGGACCGTGCTCTCCCTGAAACGGAATAAAATTTGGGTTAGTACCGAAATTATAAACTATATATAAAAAAATCTATAAAAGTAATACATAAACTAAATTTTGGTGAATCTAGTTATCGAAATATATCTCTTTATTTATTTTAGGACGTAAAAACATTTTTTAAACATGTTTTTGTTAGATTATTTCGTATCTTATGTTTGCATCTGTACGGGTCACCAATTTTTTATTTGTTGTCTATGTCTCTCGTCTGTTCTGTTCAATTTCCATTATGTGGTTATTATAATCTGTGTATCCCGGCTAAAACCTAATTTACTATACGACGTTAATTAATCCCTTAAAGTAAATCACTTGCACGATATAAAACTTCAAGGTCTGTTTGTTTCTGTGACAATTAGTATTCAAACTAAGTGAATTTTCAATGACTACTACTAATTGTTGGCAATTATTTAACCTGACTTTATTATAAGGACAAAAATACACATGCCCTGTGACTTGCATACAAGTGTGCAAGTAGCTGGCATGCCATTGTGACATTCACCAATCAGAAGTTATTATAACACACTGGCATGCAAGCTACTTGCACTCTTTTAAGCAATTCACGGGCATGTATATTTTCGCCCTTAACCTCTGCCTACCTCTTCAAAGAAGGCAAGCATGATGTTATGTAGAATCTTACCTCTACACTGACCACCCTTAGAGGCTGTTTGGAGTACAACTTGTGCGCCAGTGTCATGAATATAGACTCCACGTTGTCGCATTCAGAGTCCAGTAACGCTGATGTTTCAAATAGCTGGAAGAGGAAGATTACATAAATAAGTGATAGAGTTAACAAACTTTACATTATAAATTTAAGAACCGGCCAAGGGCGTGTCGGGCCACGCGCCATAGGGTTCCGTAGTTGCAAAATAATGTGGACTAAGAAGAGGGTTTTTTGTTATAAATGGACATTGGAACGGTTTCAGCGGCTGTGGTCTAAAAACAAGCCCACATAGGATCAAATTATTTAATGATAGGAAAAAACAACCGACCGACCATGTGCTAAAATAAATAATATGTACGAAGGCCGTCAATTGCGAAAGGAGCCGAAATGACCGCGCGCTAGAGCCACGGGGTATGGTATGGTTCGTTCCTGGATCCTCCCAAGCACGTTCCTTGTTTCTTTCTCTTTCGGAATTTGAATTTATTCACTATTTCTTTCTCGAAAGTTCTTCGTAAGTTCTGTTTTCTTATCCCAAGGGAGCATTATACCCCGGAGTGAAAAGGTAGCCAATGGGCTATTCCAAACAAGTCTATTTCTGTACTACATTTCATGCAGATCCGTTCAGCCGTTCTGGCGTGATTGAGTAACAAACATACATCCAACCAAACTTTCGGATTTATAATATTAGTTTCTGCCAGCGTCTTCGCCCGCGTGATTTATTGTATCATCCCAAGGGAGCATTATATCGAAGAGCGAAAAGGTAGCCTATGTGCTATTCCAAATTATACTGTATCTCTGTGTTAAATTTCATCCAGATCCGCTCAGCCGTTCTGGCGTGATTGAGTAACAAACATATATCCATACATCCAAACATTCGATGACGATGAGATAAAATTAACAGCCGGTCCCAACTGGAGAAGAATGGCTAGATATAGAAAGCAATGGAAGATGTTAGAGGAGGTCTATGCCAAGAGGCACACTGAACAAAGAGGCATTCTGTAAAACACTACAATATTTTAGACCACAACCTAAAATTTTCAGGACATAAGGTTCATTATTGATTGATTGATGTATGGGAGAAAGGCACGCGAAAATTGAAAACAACTAGTTTACAAATCTAATACAAAATAAGCAGAAACTACGTCTCATAAATAATTACAGTATGAGTCAATAGTATGAATGTTCCAGTATGCAGGACGACCTTGATAAGGCCATTGATAACTTTGATAAAAAAATTGTGAAATAATACATTTTCAATAACGACAATATCTCTCTGATTACTTTATGTCTGGTCTGCTCTGGAGCGATATTCACATCTATTTTGCCGGTGTTTACCTAATGCCTAAACATGAATTCTTTTTTGAGTTGAGCGTTTTGGGGAACTGTCGTTATGTCACTTTTTATACGACTACGGCAAATTCAAAATGGAGGGTTATGATTGATGCTCAAAATGTGCTGAATCTCAGCCTAATTTAAATAAATTACTTTTGATGTTTAAGGCTGGCCTTTGCTGATTGGTTTATAGTTTTACAACAGCATGAGATAGTCTTGATTGTGAAATCCAGGTTCGACTCCCAAGTTAAGCAGTGTTATTCGATTTTTCCATTACGAATAATTTGGTTCAAATAAATGTCACTAGATGACGCGATATGCATCGATTTGTTATTGAATTATGTGTACAATTAACATTTTCTAGAATTAATCATAAACATTGTATGTTCTTTGTTTAATCAACTCTCCTAGGCACAAAATTATGGAATATTGGGCTCTTAATTCACATTTCAAAGATTATTTGAACGGATCATTTCAATGTGATTCCAATAGATGGCGCGGTTTTAAATTTCTGAGGCATGTCACTTAATTGATTAAATTTGTATTGTAACACATTTTGGTACAATAAATCTGTTAAAACGTCTGTCACTGTATTTTAAGAAAAACATAGTCACGAACCGAAAAATCCCTTTTATTTGCAAGTCGCTGCTAACACCATTTATTGCCGTGGAACGGAACCGAATGCAATCGAATTTATTATAAAAATAATCAGCTTAATCAGACGAAAAACGCTGGTTACGTCGGCACGGTTTCTTTGTATGGGATGAGCCATCTATATGCTAGTATTATATTATCTGTGGTATTAAGCACAAGTTTTGACTTCGGGACTAAATTTTTGTCTGGTTGATAGAAACAATTTCACCATCTGTTACATGGAATTTAAAAAACGTAACAGGCAGTCGAAATATGGTTACTAGTAACACCCCTGGCCAAGCTTTTGGAGAATACAGGCGTCATGTTATGGTGTGCTACTGTCAAGTCAAACTAATGAAGAAATTAGCACTTACAGGCATTCCATACTTATCAGCGAGCCTCTGGGCGTAAGTCGTGGCTAGCCGTGACTCCGGCGTCCCGCAGTCACACTTGTTACCGACCAGCACTCTTGGAGCCTTCATCAGACCGTGGGACTCCACCTCTTGCATCCAACTGGCTATTGACTGAAATAAAATAAATTATATTTTAAAACTGTCTATGGTAACTCTTGTTTTTATCATTTTTCAACACCGACTTCCGAAACGAAAGTTATTTTTGCACTTTTTACTGTTTGGCTTTAGAAGTCGGTTTATTTGTTTTGAATAAGTTTTTATATCTCTCTTTTTAGTTTTAGTACCCTATCACTAAAAAGTGAGCAAAGTCTATAGTAAGGTACCTAAAGGATTGACAAAATACCCATAGCAACTTAATTTACACATTCGTGCTGTTTGTCGCTAAGGAGTTTGGTTGTATGTTCCATATCTTGAAAACTGCTGAACCGATTTTGATGAACTTGTACTGTTCCCTAAGTTGAGATACACCTAATCTAATAAAAAAAAAATATCACGATCCAATTACTAGTTTCGGAGATATGCGTGGACAAACATACATACATACAAAAACATACATACATACACTTATGAAATTTGACACACGTGTTCAGAAGCCTATATAGATAGAGTAACATAATATGTGAATATTGTGCAATTCCAACAATATTACATATAAACGTGTCGAATTAATGACCTCCATTTTTTTAAGTCGGTAAAAATAAAATTACTACACGGTCAATGCACCTCACTGGATTGCGACCACACTCCCGCCTACCCGCGCGTTCACCTTGTGCGCCAATAGCGAGAGCCGAACATCATGATAATGTCAGGTGCACAATTATTTAAACCGAGCAGAAAATGCTTTACATTCCCCATGCAAAATGATGATGGATATTCTTGCCTGATAAGCTTTTATTAAGGGTACACTAGTCGACGGCACGAACTATTTTGTGCGCGGGGTTAAAATGCATTTTATATCAACCGACAACACGTGCGGAAGAGATAGATGCTGTAATGAGCAGTAGGAAGCTAGTTCGCGTACGAATACACACTTTTGCAAATTTGTAGCGAAATGGATAATGATTTAGGACGAAACCGAGCGCGCGAAATTTTATAAACAGACCTTTGGTAGTCTAGATATCATGAAAAAACGACTAAATCTATCTGTTCAAAATAAAATTATTTGCCTTGTTCAATTACTAATCTATCCCTGTATGTAGGCCGTTTTGCAATTTTCCGTCTTCTTATGGTATTTTTTTGCGCCCAAAAATGCGTTAAAATTAGTGTCGAAATGTGGAACTTTCGACGCTCATAACTTTCAAATATTTTCTTTTTTTACTTTTTCGCTTCCATACAGGGCTAGGGCACTTTTTATTTTGAACGTACAACGTCAAACAGTGGAATAATCCCTAGACTACGTTTGTATGGAAGAATTTTCGACTAGTGTAACCTTAACGCAAGTTGATCCTCATTCATTGTTCCAATAGGTACTAACTAGTATGTATTATATGAAGTACTGAAGTAGGAAAAGTTTTTTCAAATTAGTAACTGCTTTTTACGTATATACATATAGGCGGCCTCCTTGATGGCTCGACGCGATACGATTTATATCAAACGATTTATACTAAGCGAAATTGCAAGTACGTTCACACGACGCAATACGATGCAATTCGATCAACTTGTTATAAAATAGTTGCGCAATATCGCCTATAAACGCAATTTAAATTTCGTCGCGCCATCATAAGGTCCCTTACTCTACTTAAAATTATTACATAACCCCCGGTTTCTCAACACTCGATTATCGGACTGTTAACGTAATCGACGAATAATCACCGGTTATATGCTGTGATTGGCTGTTGAAAATTCATTCAACCAATCATAGCAGATAACGCGTGCTTGAAAATTTACCACATTAATTTAGCGTTGAGAAACCCAGCCTAAGAGCTATATCTATCTATACTATAATATATATAATATAATATTATAAAGCTGATGAAGAGTTTGTTTGTTTGTTTGAACGCGCTAATCTCAGGAACTACTGGTTGGAATTGAAAAATTCTTTTTGTATTGGATAGTCCATTTATCGAGGAAGGTTATAGGCTATATAACATCACGCTTCAACCAATAGGAACCGAGCATAAATGAAAAATGTTGCAAAAACGGGCAAAAATATTCCTTTTTGAGAGCTTTTGTTGCGTGCACTGCGTAAACGGTTTAAGTTACGCAAATATAATCTATGATGGAATTATTCTAAAAAAAAAGTCCGCGACAGCATATGTCTATCTTTTAAGATTGACTCACAATAGCAGCTTTTATGTTCTAAATTTTAATTAGATCGCCGCCGCCGGTAGAAACAAAATTTTACAGGTTACATTCGTATAGTAGTAAGGGTAGGTAAGGTAGGGTAGGTAGGGTAGGTAGGGTAGGGTAGGGTAGGGTAGGATAGGTAGGGTAGGGTAGATAGGGTAGGGTAGGTAAGGTAGGGTAGGGTAGGGTAGGTAGAGTAGAGTAGGTAGGGTAGATAAGGTAGGTGGGTAGGGTAGTTATGGGAAATAAAAAAAATTGGTTAGGTAGGTAGGAGGTAGGTAGGTAGATAGCCAGTAGACGGGAGCGAAGCCACGGGGGTCAGCTATATAATTATATTACTACGAACCCAATAATTTTACAACTGAAAATATAAAGAATTTCTCACATGAAAAGTCTCAGGTTTGGTGACATCGTAAACAATCATGACAGCGTGCACATTCCTGTAGTAATGTTGCACCATTGATTTGCGGAACCGCTCCTGACCTGCAGTATCCCATAGTTGAAGCTGGAATAAATATAACATTCATTTTAATTAATTGTCTTATTTAAAAACGCCTCGTTGGACTTGTGGTCGCAAAGTACTACTGATGACCATGACGTCCTGTGTTAAATTTCTAGGTCAAGCAACCCCCCGGTGGGTTCCCGCATTATCGAGGCGGGGCGGGGGGGAGGAGTGTCTCAGTAGCCATGGCTTGGTCACCCACGGTGAAGCGAAGAGGAACCCGAGGAGGGGCCGCTCGTCAGGGCTTTTGCCGATGAAGCCAACGACGTAGCGGCGAATTAATAGGTTGCAGTGCCGCTTGGTAACAGGCGACATCGCAACTGAGGCGGGCCGCGATGTCTTATGGAGCGTCCCAGGTCCCATACTATATCGCCGCTGAGGGTTGGAGGCCGCGGCGGGAGAGGAGTGGCCGGTATTGCTGTGCGCCGCTCTCTCTACCTTCCGCGGCCTGGGGCGACGAGGTCGCTACCGTCTGATGTCGAACGCGGTGGGGCCGCAGGGGAGGAGGAGTGTCGGTATAGCGTTGGCCGCTCTCCCTATCCCCTGCGGCCGAAAAATGGTAGGTGGCGGGGCCATTGACCTTGACCCGTCACAGGGGGACCAATGGTGCCATACACGGGGTCGTCTGGCTCCCATGTGCTGGTTTGGTCCCTTGGGTGGTCACGGCGTAGTGTCTGGTACGCCGGTGATGGGAAAACTCTCCAGAGGAGGGTGACGGATAGCCGCGGCTGGTTCGCGGTGAGTGCTAACGCGTGCCCGTGTTCCCGCCATACAGGAGGACACTGTGGAGTTTTAGTGGGTTAGAGTCCCACATAACTGCGCAATCTCCCCGTGGTAGCGCAGTATAGTATGCATGAGCATTTCACAACGCAAAAAAAGGGGTCAAGCAAAGTGTTATTGGGTTTTTCATTCAGAAATTTCTCAGTAGCAACCCGAGTCTGGACTTGTGACTGGTTGATGGCAATAGAATCGCCCCCTCTTGTCATTCTCTTTTTGCAAAAATCACTGCAAACAGAAATGATCATGCTTTACTTTACATAAATACATTGATAAACTCACGCCTCTGCCTTTCCCATGGGGGTAGACGGAAACTACAGAAAGCCAACAGCTAAATATTGTTTATAAAGCCAGACGAAATGAAATGAGATGAGCTGGCAATATTTGTTAAATTAGACTAAATTGGCTTTCTGTCAAAGGTTAAAATTTCCCAAAGCTCCCGAGCTCGCTTCGCTCGCTCTTGGACTAATTCACATTTTTTTACCTCACTAATAATTATATTTTAGTAAGTTGAAATTTTTATTCTAACCTGAAGACTTTAACCATGGATATCTACATAACCATGGGGCTCCGCAGGGTGGGGATGGTACAGGGGGGTAGCCAAACCTCCCCTTCCTACCCCACTCTCCCCGCGCCAAAAATCAACGGTCCATAAAGGAAATTTTAGCCATGATATCTATATAGCACCTGTCAATAGTCGTTAGATATAATTCAATCTTTAAACTGACTGAATCATACATCCAGGCCTATTTAATAAACGTGACAATCCAACAATTTTATCAGTTATTGAAAAATGAGTCAAATTGTCGCGACATGTACCGTTTAAGGTAATTTATGACAAAATTGTAAAAACCCGTAAAATAAATGCAACAATTATTAGATTTTACCTGTTGAGTCTCTAAGAAGATATTGTCTGACTTAATTTTCATAGTAATTTTTTTAGGTTTGCAATTTGTCATTAATTAGCTGTTGTAAATGACAAATTTTTCACTTTTCTGAAATATTTGTCACGACAAAATATCGAGGCATGCATATGAGAGAACATGAGCAATATTAAAAAAATATAACAATTTTACGTCTGTTTTTGACTTGAATGTCGTTTTTGTTTGCTATTTAAAACGGACGCCAAATTAACAATTTTAGGCCTTATCTTATATCGACACTTCATCGACACAAAATGCACTTACGTCCTTAGTAGTCGAACAAGCCAATTATATAAGTGGTTTCAATATAAATATATCCAGAGCGCTAGGAGGATTCAATTCAACACCGTCTATCAGGCGGAGTGTGTGGGCATCATACAAGCGCTCTACGCCCTAGAAGCCAGGAGCGTTACGGACACCCACATACGGATACTCTCCGACAGCGCATCAGTCCTCTAATCCTTACGGAAAAATATATTACATCAAAACTAATACTAGAATTCAACGCACTAGAACAAATAACTGTATCTAGCCGTAACACGGTGACACTACAATGGATAAAGGGACACAGCGGATCGCTGGGCAACGACGCGGCTGACGAGCTTGCGAGACGCGGATCCAGCACGGCGGTCTATGGACCCGAACTTGTTGTACCCATCCCCTTCAACCAAATACGCAGGTGACTACAAGAATTCACCCAGACACAGGCGGAGAATTCGTGGACCTCGACACCGCGCTGTAGGCAATCCAAAGAATTTCTGCCATCCTTGGACAGTACCTACGCTTACCAGGCGTCTTCTACGCCTGGACAGGAATGGCTTACGCTGCGCCTGGTGACGGGGACCATCACGGGACACTGCTCACTCAACAAACACTTCCACATAATAGGCATAACGGACAGTCCTCTGTGCAGAGCATGCATAGAGGCCGAGGAAACTTTGAATGCACAGGTGTCACCCAGATAAGAAAACATACCCTCGGGTGACCCAGATCTTACACAGATGTCTTGAGGAAACCAGGAGCTCTAATTGACTTCTGGAGGGAGGTGGGCTGGTTGGAATAACCACCAAACGGCCGCCATGACCCACGTACAATGGGCCATTTGAAGGACAAACTCCCCTAACATAGATATATAAGTGGTATATTCCTCTTTTTTGTGTGCTAAAGTTGCTGTACAATTTTGTTTATCAAGTATTCGACGGTAGTTTTAGAAACTCGAAATCGTTCTAGGAATATTCTATCACTTAAATTGAAATATTAACTACGATTAATTTTAAAACTCCACCACTAAAATGTAACGCCGAATTGCCTTGACATTGGGTGAGGGTGTCTGACGAAAATTTCTGAAAGTTTGACAAATATGTCTACCTTTCATGACAATTTAATCACATTAATGCACACACACACTTTTATGCGAAAGTTTGTGAGTGTGTGTTTGTATCTTCTTTACGCTCAAACGGCTCGACGGATCTGGATGAAATTTGGCACAGAGATAAATTATAGTCTGGAATAGCAAATAGGACATTTTATCCCGGGAATATGTTCCCTCAGGATAACTTTCGACTTTCACGCGGACGAAGCCGCTGGCAGAAGCTAGTGTATATTATAACAAATTTGACAAGTCTTGCCAGCCAAATTGTCAACTGTGACATGCGTCAGACAAGGGAAACTGTTTATTGTACAGAAATATGTCAAATTGTAACAACAAGTCGACATGTTTGTATATTTTGCACCATGACATATTTTTCAGTGATAATCTTTAGCAGACAAAAACAAAACAAATTGTCGGATTGTAACCTGTCGCCTATCAGGCTGTCACCGTCATTGTCACGTTTATTAAATAGGTCCCAGATGTGAGTCTTTTGCTCTATACAGTGTAGCCAGATTGGACGACTTTTCGCCATTTAGCTACTCGGAAGGGTGCCGGGGCTACCAATTTTTACGAACGGCGATGGGTCGCCAGTTACGCTACCTCAGAATAAAAATTGGGCAATTTTAGGCGATTTCGGAATGAGAGTCTCATCATCATCATATAATCAGCCTAGAGGCCGCCACTGCTGGACATAGACCTCCCCCAAGTGTCGCCACATTGACCGGTCCCGTGCGTCTCGCATCCAACGGATCCCCGCAATCTTCACTAGGTCATCGGACCACAACATCTTCCGTGGTTGCCACTCCAGAACCTTTCTGCCTCATAAGCCATCGGTTCTGCGATGACTATCTAATACATCATTATCTGAGGAATGATGAAAATAACTGCAAATCAAAATGCTTTTAACAGTTCATCACTATTTTTCATTATACTTCAGTCTTGACAACACAGGGAAAATAAAGAAATGCTGAACCAATAATGATTTTTGTGTCTAACGCATTAACATTGATATTAGCTTGTAGTGTGTTCTAGAAAACAATGGAAATTTAAGTTTCGAAGAATGTTTCGTGATTTTAGTGAATAGTGGTTGCCTTGAGTTTTTATAAATGGAAAAACATGAAAAAATAAACATTACCGGAAAGTTTTGGTTAAAAACATTGATAAAAGTAGGTACCTATATTCAAATGATTTATTTAGTGAGTTTCAGATATTTTGTGAAAAATAGGTGAAATAAATAAGTAGGTACTTAACTAATAAAATCATTTTCTTTTCTTTAAATCTATTCTCACATTTTTTCTAAATGAACTGGAACTAAACTGAACAAAACTTTGGTATGGGGGCTGATTTCCAAGGCAGAGATTAATAAAACGGTTACATAATGATTGCTTTAAATAAAAAGTAAGTGCTAGATTTTAAAGCTATAAGGGGCTTTAATAATTTTTCAAATTTGGTTAATTTATGTGTAATTTTTTCTATTACTTAGTAGGTAATTAATAACAACAATAACAAAAAAATGTTTAAGTAAAAAATTTGGTAAAGCCAAGGTACAGCGCTCAAAAAATAGGATCAACTCGGCAATATTTGGAGATTTTATGCTACTTCCCGTTATAATTGGGCGAGTTTGAGCTACTTGGGACGAAATTTTCGGCAACTCGGGACTCGTCAAATCTGGCTACATTGGCTCTTTAGGAAAGGGGTGTGTCGGGTGTATATCCCAGTTAACCGCCCCTGTCTCAAGGTCACTTTTACAGCTTCTATCGAAAACTTAACGTCGGATAACACGAAATAACGGTAATATGCAAAAATACATCTTATTCAAATACAGGAATGCAAATGATCGGGTGTGTAATTTAATGTATATTAACAGCAATTACCTTTATATCTTCCCCGCCAATTTTTATGTTCCTTTCTCTGAAATCAACACCGATTGTGGCCTCAGATTTATCAAATTGTCCTTCGCAAAAGCGATAAGTTAGACACGTTTTGCCAACGCCTGAATCACCTAACACTATTATTTTAAACACTTTCTTCTGTTTTAAACCAGGTATTTGATTAGTTGGGGCATCCGACATTGTTTAAAGGGCGGTAAACGGAAATTTACGATAAAAAGGTTAATAATCTCATAAAATAATCAAACATCAATAATATTTTGATACATTGTTTGCGTTATCAGTGCCAAGAATATAAACAAATTAAAAGAGCTATTCAATTACTGTCACTGTCATACGAATTCGCCTGTATGAAACAGAGATGGAATGATAATTTTCTTCACCTTTTTCATTTAGCAAACGTATACAAAGTTTTTAGAGCACAGACATAGCAAGAAATGGTTCAATGTTGCCTATTTTGTGCCTTATTGGAAATTTGGTAGTTTATTTTCAATGTGAATCCCATGCTTTTACGATCTTCATCAATGTAATATTCGCGCGTAGGTTTCTGGAACTTAATGATGATGGGTGAAACATTATTTCTCCATCATCAATTAACAGCCCGTCTTAATTCACTGCTTGGCTAGTGGCGTAAGGAATCCCAGGCTTGTCATTTTTTTTTTGGTATAACATAATATTGTTTGGCATAACGTTCTCGCATAATTTTTATTAGCTTAATAATACTAGGGCATAATAATATTTTGGCATAACGCAACGGTTAGCATAACAGTCATTTGATCTAATTTGTTTTGGCATAATTTGGAGTTGCATAAATATTTAGGGCATAATATTATATTCGTCATAATAATTGTATGGGTACATGTTTGGACGTCGAAAATTAAAATACCTACGGGTAAAATGTCAATGTTCAAAACATCGATTATATCGAAATTTGTTATACCTAATAATGTCTTAGATTAAAATGCCGAGTGATTTAAATATCGAATGATTAAAAATGTCGATACTCATTATACCTATGTTCAACATATCAATATGTAATACAGTTATATTCAATATATTATATTAAAAATAGTTAATAAGTTAAAATACGTTGAATCTGTTCCAAAACTGAATTGGGGCACCCAGACTGCACTGTCTTTTGACTACTATAGTCCTCGCCAAACTTCTGGGCCGTCCTGAAGTAGGTTTACCGGTTGCGTGAGGCACGAAGCAGTGCTGTTTTTGTATGAGATTTTGAGCCATTGTAGCCAACTTCAGGGTGGCCCAGAGAGAACTATACTCCTTGAGCGTATATAAAAACCGAAGGCGCGAAGGGAGGGCAGCCCCCGCCCGCTGCTCTTTTGCCCGCGCTGAATTGTTTCAAAACGAAAAATACAGCCCTCTCCTCAGGGTCCTCCCCTTTAACTCGTTTTAATTCTTCTATTCAACACCGTAACTTAGAAAATAAGAACACCAACGTAATTGTTGAATTATTTTCATTGGCACTGGTTCAAGGTTTAGAAAAGTCGAAGTAGGTCAAACATTTTTGCGGACAGGTTTACGATACCTTAGATTTTTTGTGCTTTCATAAAAAAATAGGACAAGTCTACAAAGTTACTAGAGTCTGGCAAACGAAAGTAGAGACTGAAAAAGCGCGGCAAATTTAAAAAATATCAGCATAGCAACCCCAAAAACTAGTATGCAATACCTGGAGTAGCCTAATTTGGTACTTTAGAATTATTGATATTACTTCGTCTGAATAAAAATACTATAGGTACATTTGGGTAGGTAATACTTTAGATATATCAATCTGAATAAAAAAAAGCAATAGTATTCTATAGTAATTCCGAATCTCTTCAAAGTTAGAGTGAACAGGCTTCTTCTGGGTAAGCTCACTCCATCGTAGATTCTGTCTCTGTCACCTATGACCTAGACTAGAGTCAAGGGCAAACCCAATATAAATAATAAAAAAAAAAAAAAAAAAAATTTTGGTTCATTCACTATCAATCAAAATCTGATTCTAAGACTTTCATGTGAAAAGATTCATAAGAGTCACAAGAATCATTGTTTTCTACATTAATAATGAAACTTTTTAATTTATTAAATAGAGAAAATGTTTTTACAAAAATATAAATAGTGATTACGAATTAAAACAAAGTATCAACTTAGTAGCGTCATACGGAAAATTGGGGTTGACATTAGTTTATCATTGCCATATAAAAAGTTTGCAAATAATTCCAGTGTCTTCTTTCGTTTGCCAGACTCTAGTTGTTTTTTTTTTTTTTTTTTTATTTGTGATGGGTTTGCTCTTGTCTAGGTCAAAGGTGACAGAGACAGAGTCGACGATGGAGCGAGCTTACCCAGAAGAAGCCTGTTTACTCTAACTTTGAAGAGATTCGGGTTGAATGCGTTCGGAAACACAGACGCAGGTAGTGAGTTCCACTCATTCGCTGTGCGCATTATGAAAGATGTTTGGAAGCGCTTGGTGCGTATTGGTGGAATGGCAACAAGGTAAGGATGGTAACTTGCAGTGCGTCTAGATGTCCGATGGTAGAAGGGGGCTGGTGGGATGAGGTCGTGGAGTTCTTGAGCACACTCACCGAAGTACAGTCTGTAAAAGACCGACAAGCAGGCAACCTTGCGGCGATGTTAAAAAAGAAGAGATGCAAAAGCGAAAATTATAGCATCCTGCTTCCTCTTCTTAGCGCGTGGATGACAAACACAGGCTCTTCTTAGTTAAATCTCTTGCCTGGCCCAGTATTCGTCTACGGCAAAGTCCGCTGACGCATTCAAATTCATCACCTCACGTGAGCAGGCAACAGTGCAGGCATGGACGCTTTGATGGGTAGGTTAAATTTTCTTTAGAGCATTCAAATAATATTATTATAAATCCCTCTTAGTGAGTGGGGCCTTGTTGAGTTGTTGCATCTAAGGTTCGTAGGTCCAACGACAATTTTCTACAGTTAATTTATACTGAAAGTATACGCTACACAACTGTGCTTCTGCTTGCCATTAGTTTCCACTGTGCAGCAGTGCAATGCAAGCCTCATCTGGGACGTACAAAAAATGGCAAGGAAACTTTATTTATCTGCCAATCTGTTGTGTTCAGCTCCTTAACGTTTGCGTTTTTGCTTAAAGATTTTAGGAGTACCAAGATTTTACTACACTTTTGTATAGCAGTACAGGTCCCACAGCACATTAGTGGCAATAAATAGAATAAGCTGGCTTGGCATTGTGTCTACTCAACCTCAAGAGTTCAAAATATGCATACATACATAAACTAACGCCTTTTTCCCATGGAGGTAGGCAGAAACTATAGAACGCTACCAATATATATGTTTAAAATATATCCAAATGAAATGGCTGTTTAACATCTGGACAGAAAGCCAGACTAGAGATGGGTCGTACTAGGTGAATTTTGGACTAGGTGCACCTAGTCCAAGTCCGTACAAATACTCGATCCAAATACCTGTTCCACCTAGTCCACCTAGTCCATGAAATACGCATACTTTATAGATGCTTAGTCTTGGCGTACCGCCGATACGTGTAGATTAGATACGTACGTACGCAGTAATGAATTGTAATCTTTCTTTCATACTTTATACAGGCTTAGGACTGTCAACGAAAAGATTTATCTACATTGAAGATTGTTGGCGTAATTAAAAGATTTCTATTAGTTTTTCAAAGTACTTAATTAGTTTTGTTATTGTTTTTTTTTAAATACTACTTCCTTTGGGAAACATTTTTTAAAACAATAAACACATGAATTAATGTCGTAATAAAAAATGGATATATGTTCTTTAACAATTTATCAAAACACTAAATAAGTCCGACAGTACGTGTTTGCGACGTCTAGTAGGTATCATTTCATTCATTAATTTATTTATTCATAAACAATATTCATTGTGTTTGAACATATCGGGCGCACGGTTGGCGCAGTGGTCGAGCGATTGACTGCTGCGCTGCGTGTCGCGGGTTCGATTCCCGCACGGAACAAATATTTGTATGATCTACAAATAGTTGTTCCGGCTCTGGGTGTTTGTGTATGTGTGTTTATATGTTTGTAAACGCACCCACGATACAGGAGAAATTCCTAGTGTGGGGCGACGTTATAAAAAAAAAAAAAAAAAAAAAAAATATCATTGTTTTTTATACAAATTATTATTTATACAAATTAAATTTTACAACCAAAAATTACAACAAAATAACACACTCCACACACAACACACTACTTAAAATTTAATAAATTCAATGTCAAAAAAAGGTATTCAAATTCAATTTAATAAAGAAAGTCAAATAGTTATAAAAATTAAAAGCCAACCTTACATTTATCTAATACAACAAACAAAAGAAAACAACGAAAATCACTACATGTCATAAAAGTTAGTAAATTCAATGTCACATTCTGCAAAATCAAGAGGTATATCAATACGTGAAGCGAGATCACATTCGCACGAGTCCGTACTTGATACTAGACTGCATCACATAGTCTTAATTCGCATCGAGTATTGTCAAAGTACCTATTCTATAAAGTCTGCCTAGTCCCGACTAGTCTCGAGTATTGTCAAAGTACCTATTCTATAAAGTCTGCATAGTCCCGACTATTCTCGAGTATTGTCAAAGTACCTATTCTATAAAGTCTGCCTAGTCCCGACAAGTCTCGAGTCTCGAGTATTGACAGACAAGGATGGAAGGATTGCGGAATAGTGTAGTTAAAAAAGGACAGAATATATTCTAGTAAAACATAGTGCGCGTCGCGGTACTTTTATGCACTTTGAATTAGGGTTCAAATTCAAGTGACTGACACACGTATGATTTTGGCAAACATTAATGAGCTATGACTATGATGCTATCTCGCTTCGCCGCGTCGTCGGTACTTTGATTCGCGCGGGCCGCGGGTGACGTGCACTGCGTAGGCACAGTGAGAGTGTGAGACTAGGTGGATCGAGTATTATAAAAGTTAGAATAGGTGCAGCCTAGTCTCGTTAAATACCTAGTCCCTGGATCTGTTCTAGTATATACGCTTCATCTCTAAACCAGACATACATAATTATGGATAGGACAAAAATGAAATGGTTAAATTTTTGCTATTGGCTACGGAGTGAGTCTTTTGTGAATAAAACAGTAGTAATTTAAAAAACAGATGTGGCAATTATTAACGGTAGTTTTTTATTTTATCCATATACATATACATAGTAGATTTTTTGGAAATGTCGGACGGACGAGCGATGGGTCGCGGCTGTAGTGACGTTTAGCTACAAATTTTATTCCAAATTATACAATTTAGGGCGTTATTTGCTACATTAACAATAGTTTTAAAGTGGAAGACCTTATCACAAATAAAGCTTCACTGAATACCGGTATCTTTGCAAGGATTAGCGTATAACCTCTCCGTTTGGACAATCTATCATCTTTCTCGTAATTGCAGCTAAAAATTCTGTAGCTCGCGATAAATGAAAGTGTTGTTTACATTCCGTGAAGTGTATGGTGTGCGAATTCTACGCGTTGTGTATACGGAACTATCGGTGATCGGCAAAGTGCGGTGAAAATGTGCAAACGAGTAGCTTTGTGTATAAAATGTGTGTAAATTCGTGTAATCGAATTACGAAGTGTATTTGTTGTATTTGTGCTGGAATGTTGCCGTAGGAGTGCAATGTCCAGGCTCGTCGACTACTTCGTTATTGTGGGCTTCGACCACGAGAAAGAGCGTAAGTGAAAATACTTCTTATTAGTACCTACTCTTATTTAATTAATCTCGTCACGTATTATCACTGCGGACCTACCTATGTGGCGCGAAAAACCTAACAGGTATAAATAGCAACAGGCTGAATACTTAATGACCTTTGCCTAAACTTAGTACTATTAATAATTAATTCATTAAAAAACTTGTCTAAGATTTTGATCACACTCTAGAATTGTTTTTTTTTAATGAAATTTCGTGTTACGCAATATTAAAATTCTTATCAGATTCTTGTTGTAGTTGTAGTCGTCACAACGACAATTTGTAAATTCAATACAAAAATGACTCAGAAATTCTAATGGAAAAAAAAAACTATGCAATGGAAGATTAATTATTTCAATACACCACCATAAAAGTTTTTAAAACATTAACATGAAAATAAATGAAAGCTTTAATTATCACAAAACCAACTACAGTTTTAGTAACAATTTGAATAAATTATTAAACTAACTTTCTCACCTTTCCTTTCTTTACCAATTAAAAATGTTGTTTAACAATAAAATAATAACTTGTGATAAGATCAACCTTGGTAAGCTTTTGCAAGTATCAGATGATCAGATCAGTCTTGAACTTGTTGCACTATAATTTAATGAATGAGATATTAAAGTACCTACCTATTTAAATTTTGAGATAGTGGTCAAGCTAAACCTATCCATAATAAAAAATGTTAATATAATGAACAGATTAAATGTTTTACTAAGATTCTGAAGTCTAATCCTGATATAGCTATCCCACAAAACTTGGGCATCCAGTTTCTAATCCATGTTACAGGTTTTGTCATTGTCTATTATGATAGTTCTAAAGATGGATGAATAGAGATTGCATGTAGCAGAGATGAGAATGTTTAGATGGATGTGTGGAGTGATGAGAATACATAAAGTGAGAAATTATTATATTAGAGGAAGTTTGAAAGTGGTGCCAGTGCCGGTAAAGTTGAAAAGAAACTGTTTGACCTGGTATGGTCATGTGATGAGGAGGGACGAAACCCATCTTACTATATTCCAACTACTTAACTGAGACCATTCTGGTAGCGCGGTACGGAATGGGGTGTATTTATTTATTTATTAAAACTTCATACAACATAAAAGTACAAAGGAGGACTGAGTGTCGCGAGTGTAGTGCGACCTTTTAGTCTATAACTCGCTGATGGGTGTCAACATCTTTCTTGCTACCTTAGGAACAGTCTCAGTTAAGTGGTCGGCCTATAAAAGAGTTATGAATATATATGTGGATGGATAGAGAGGGAGAAGAAGGCCAAAGAAAAGACAGATAGACTGTGTGAGGAGTGATGTGAAAGAAATGGTAGTCAGGGACAAGACAGTAAGGAAGTTGTTGGTGTCAGCTCTCAGTCCGACCGGATGCATTTTAATATCTGTATTTTACAGGGAAAAATATGGCAAAGAAGATGAATGTACTGTGTGAAGTGTGATATGAAAGAAAAGGTACTTTGTGAAGCATGACGATTTACAGGACAGTATGGTAGAAAAAAACATTTTGTGCCAACTCCAAGTCTCATGGAACAAGGTCAGGAATTGCCTATCTAGCCTCCACAACCCAATAACTGGGCTAACAATAATAAATTAAATTAAATTTAATTATGCAATTATTATTCAATTGAACACATGACATTGAATAAAGACCACCAACTGATACTGGACCCCTATTCAACAATTAAGTATAGTGATAATATAAACATGAGTCATGAAGTTCATTGACAGTACTTCTTATACTTTTCTGTGCCCTGTTTTGTTTTGTAGAGTAAGTATGTGATGTTATATGGGTTGGACTTAGTGGATAGTTCCTCCATGCCTCAGGAAGCTTGATCAAGCTATTGTTCATTTGTAAACCTTTGATGATTGCTACGGGTATATTGCTCGCCAAACTTCTGGGCCGCCGTAAAGTTGGCTTTCCGATGCACAAAGTACGAAATGGTGCTGTTTTTGTATGAGATTTACTATTAAGGCTAAGCTTATTGATTGGTAAGTTCTAGTAAAAATATGTGCAGAAATCAGTTATCAATCAGAGGAATGAAGAACATGTGTAGAAATTATATGCCTGGATAGCCTACTATTTAGATAATGACAAATAGAGACTTTGGAAGAAGTAGCCATGCTTTGTTAAATAGGAGGATGATTAGTTTCTAATTCGACGTATACCTGCCTGAATTGGTCAATTTATTTTTATTAATACATTGTCCCACACTAGGAATGACACCTGTATCGTGGGTGCGTTTAGAAATATTTTAACACACGTAAACAAACTGCCAGACCCGGAAAAACTATCTGTAGGCCATACAAATATTTGTTTCGTGGGGGAATCGAACCCGTGACCTGCAGCACAGCAGTCAATCGTTCAGCCACTGTCCCAACCGTGCCTAACCACACCTAGGCATGTTCAATATCCATTAATGTTTTAGGCATATAGTCGAAAATAGCAATTTAATTAAAAAGGAAACACCTAATAGCCTTAATAAACAAACATAGTCGTCACTAGACTAGTCGCCTAAATACCTACAGGCATTATGAGCACAGTACTTAATTAGTCTTCAATATTGGAAAGACATTCAAAGCCAAGAAACCAGTTTTAGCTTTTCTGGTTTTAATGGTACTGAAGAAAGTCTTTAAAGTCCACCAAGGACCAGCACCCTAAACTTGTAACTTTATTGAAAGACCAAAGGACGCGCGTACGCTAACATTTTGGCATTTTAACAGTATTTATTGCGTGTTTTACGATGTCGAGTAGACGGATTTTTAAACGTAAGAAGCAATCAGTCCAAGCAAAGAACAAGCGCGCGCGTTCTTTGTCTCATTAAAAAGTTACGCAATTAGGGGGCGGGTTGAATCAAATTATGTCTGTACATTATTAACGCGCCTGAATCAAATCAGCCTCGTACTAAACAATCGACACACGATCTAAGTTCGCATGACTGTTCAAATCAAGCCAGAACTTATTTTCACCTTCAGCACAAACCTTCACAGTATTTTCGATCCTTTCCCAGAAACCACCAGAGGCTCTATCAGTGATATTCTATTAACGAAAGCATCGCGATAGCGTTTGGAAAAACCGGCCAAGTGCGAGTCGGACTCGCGCACGAAGAGTTCCGTACCATTATCGCAAAAAAACGGCAAAAATCACGTTTGTTTATGGGAGCCCCACTTAAATATTTATTTTATTCTGTTTTTATCATCATCTGTGAAAATATCAACTGTCTAGTTTTTACGGTACATGAGATACAGCCTGGTGACAGACAGACAGGACAGATGGACAATGGAGTCTTAGTAATAGGGTTCCGTTTTTAACCTTTGGATACGGAACCCTAAAAATGTAAAAAATATGGGATTGTGAAGCGCTATCGAAATGTCATGTGATCAATCCCTTACATTTTGACTATCGCCATCGCTGACATCAAATAACACTTGTCCCGGCTTAGTAGGCGTTTCGGCCGATGGCTTTCGCCCGATCCGGCCGAAACAGGAATTTGATTAATATTTATATTTTCGGACTATACTTTTTTTAAGCAAATTTTGTGCAGTCAGAATGAAAAACCTTAGGTAGGGTTATATTACTTAAGTAAAAGACAGGCAATTTTTGGAAAAAACCGGTCAAGTGCGAGTCGGACTCGCGCACGAAGGGTTCCGTACCATTATCGCCAAAAAAGGCAAAAATATCACGTTTGTTGTATGGGCGCCCCTCTAAAATATTTATTTTATTCTGTTTTTAGTATTTGTTGTTATAGCGGCAACAGAAATACATCATCTGTGAAAATTTCAACTGTCTAGCTATCACGGTTCATGAGCTACAGCCTGGTGACAGACGGACAGATAGACAGACAGACGGATCGCGGAGTCTTAGTAATAGGGTCCCGTTTTTACCCTTTGGGTACGGAACCCAAAGGGTAAAAAACATGGCAACAATTAATACCATTATAACAGTAAACATGATAAATCACAATAATCAGTCTTATATCAATTCCAAAGCGTACAAAATGGCACCAGAGGTGTTCCACGTACGGCACCTATCGATAATTTTCGCAGGTGCCATAAGTGGCATTTCACATTTGGCACATACGGATCAGTAGGTACTAGTGTTGGGACGATTATTTTTTTAGGACGTCAAAATCAAAAATTCGATCAAAATCAGTTGAGATTTTAATAACATGATGAAATATAACTTCTTCTTTTGCTTTTTTAGTTAGATGTTGAACATTATAAGCATTTATATGTTGTTACTTTGCCTCTAAAAAAGGATTCGTCAGAAACACCACTCAAAAATATTAATAATCATTAAATTCCTATTTCGACTGGATCGGACGAAACTTAGCGGCCGAAACGCCTACTAAGCCCTTGTCTCGAACCTCAGCACAATTAATCCAATAATTTAGTTGTAAAAATGTAGCTAAGAAAACAATGTTCTTAGGTATATTGACAAACTAATAATTACTAACGTCCGAAGAATACAATCACAACAATATCAATGTCTAACAAAATTACTTTGAGCACATTTCTTGAGCGCGCGTCTGAATTGATACCTAATTCATTCGGCCTTGGGCTACGTTTACGTCATGTTAAATAGTCTGAACAAATCTTATTGTATTGATTTATTTATTGGCCTATGACGCGTCCCATTTAGATCATTTTGAAACCACTTAAACGTTGAATAAAATTAATCGGTGATCTTAAAATACCAAATTTTGTTGTCTTCTGACGTCAAACCGAAGGGAATTTGCTGTTTTGTTTTGTATTTTAGGCGCTAAATGAGATCGTAACATACCGTGGTAAGTTAAGTTACACGTCAGATGATCAGCCTAATTGCGTAAGTGAATTCGGCAAAGGAAACGAGTCGATTCTTTCAAAGAATCAGAATCATTTCTTTCAACATTTTCGGTATTGTGAAACTAATTTGGAAAGAGTACAAACGGGTTTTATGGGGTTTTACGCTTGTCAAATATACTTGACATTTGTATATTTTGCATTACACAATACCAATAGTGAAGTTTTATCTCGATTCTTCCGCTTTCGTTCATTCTTTACAATCAATTCTACTTCAAAATATTGGTAATGGAAATGAGCATAACCTTTCCATTTCAGAGTGTAATATGCAATACGTAAAGTCGTGTTTGGGAACGAATCGACTTGTTTGCTTTGCAGGTCACACATATTTTTATTTTGTACAAGCTTTTATTTAAGTTTGCTTGTATATTGTTCGTTAGTAAGTGTGGGTCAAATCATCCTAAGATATCAATGTTTGCTATGGACATCCTAGGAAATACGTACAACATACAGCCTGAGCCAGCCGCCTCCTGCCCAAATTCGGCCATGGTTAGCCTTAGTACATTCCCACCTTATAAGTTAAAAAGAAAGAAAGAAAATCTATTTATTTGTCACAAAACTACCTACGAAGAGTTAATAAATATTACGTGCCATCATTCTCGTAGCTACAATAAAATTGATTGGGAGGCTGACACACGTAGTAATGAAGTCATCATCCTCAATTCCTCATACGTTTTCCTCCATCTGCAGTAGAGATAAAAATTAAAATAATAACACATTGGCACGCGCCCGCATACTTCACTTTCAAACAATTTAATTTTAATTTTGCATATTTCCGCTTACCCCGTGTAACATGGGACGAACACAGGAAGAAGATGATGATGATGTTTAGGTAAAAAGTAAGGGGTAAAGGATCTATAAGGTTATGCAAAAAGACGTTAAGCCGTAGGTCCCGGGCTCTTGCTTTGTCATTTCAAAATCTTTGACAGTCGTTAGTGTATACACTCAAAAGCCATAGAAAAATCTGACCCCGGTCTTGTCAAATGGTTATCTTGTTACCCAGTTCAGCATCATCATCATCATTACAGCCGAAAGACGTTGACTGCTGGACATAGGCCTACCCCAAGTGTCACCACAATTACCGGTCCCGTTCATCTCGCATCCAAAGGATCCCCGCAACCATCACCAGGCTATCGGCCCACCTAGTGGGAGGCATTCCAACGCAACGTCTTCCGGTTCACGGTCGCCACTCCAAAACTTTTCGGCCCATCGGTCATCCGTTCTGCGAGAAATGTGCCCTGGCCCACTGCCACTTAAGTTTGGCTATTCTTCGGGCTATGTCGGTAACCTTGGTTCTCTTGCGGTTACCCAGTTACTGGGTAGTGATGTTCAGACAGTCATCATCATCATATCAGCCGAAAGACGTCCACTGCTGGGCATATGCCTCCCCCAAGTGTTGACCGGTCCCGTGAGACCCGCATCCGGCGGAATCCCGCCACCTACCAAAATACAGAAAATACTGGTACTAAATCTGCATCTGGTTAAACTTGAAGCTGACCCCAGCATAGTTGAGAAAAGCCTAGACAGAATAATTGACGTGATCGAATTTTAACGTATTTTTTATTGTTTTTACCACACAATGGTTGAACTGCAACGTTTGAATTCGTACCTATTCATTGGCGAATTCACAGAGCATGGAATGACGAAACGCTGTACCGGCAGAAACGAGAATACGCCGTTGCTAACAAAATTTGCGGCCGCACTATTGCACTGAGCACAAGTTTCTGCTGTCACAGCCATAGTCAGAATTTTCACGGACCGCCTATTACAGTAAGGGTCCATCCTGGTGGCGCGACGCAATCTGGTCGCAACTGGTCAGACTGCCTACTGGACTTTAACTGGGTATAGCGCACGTATTTTTAACCGAATTTTCTTACAAAATTTCAAGAGCAAATCGTTCGAATTACATCGCATTGTGTCCATGTGAACGTACTTGCAATTTCGCTGAGTTTAGGCACTTGTCCCACCGCCGTGGATAAATGATAAATGATTTTATTTCTGTAAGTTGGTTTGTACAAACACTTTTACATGTCGATCATATTTTTAAAACTAGATGAGGTCGGCGTTTCCTATCTGACTACTCTGACAAGAAAGGCCGAAACAAACACAGAGGTCAGTCTCTTTTAAAGGCAAGACAAAAATCTTGGTTAGATCATGTGAAGACCATGCAGATTGATGTCTGAAATGGTCTTTTGAGGAAAGAACCAGCCAGATTGAGTGGACCTGTCCAGTCAGTGCACGCATTTGTCAATAACCAAGCAGCTCAAGACAGAATTTAAGGAGTTCGACGATTCGACGAACAATACCAAAATACCATTAAAAACTAAGATAAATTAGAAATAAAAACAAAAAAATAAAGAATGGTCCACATAGTCTTCACATTCACAATAATTAAAATAAAATAATATAATACTTTAAAAAGTAAATATTCTTGTCATTGCAAGAAAATCAAAAAAAAAAAACAAAATTCATGGTGGAAAATATAAAAAATAAAAATTATTTTTTAATTGGAGCAGCTCAAACCCAAGCCTTTTTGTCCTCAACGTAATCTTTAATGGTATAAAACGCTTTCTGGCACAACTTACGTTTAATGAATGATTTGAATTTATTAAGGATCAGCGAGTAGCGAGTAAAGCTAGAAACTAAAACGAGTTAGCGAGTAGCGAGTGTGTAGTTCCGATAGTTTTGTCGCTCGGCTATAAATAAGCGAATGTTCTTTTGCGACGGGCGATTACTCGCACCACTCGCTCCGGGCGGCCGCATTGTAGGTAGAAATTACCGCTGGTTTGTCTCTCGGCGTGAGTTCTGGCCGCCATGCGAGCATAGCTGAGCGAGTATAACTTTGATAGCTCTTGTAGCTGCTTTAAACTTGTGCTGAGAAACTACTCGACGGCAGTGTGAACAGCCAGCGATCAACTATTACTATATGTGTCTCTTCTATTGACATGGGATCTGATATCTTCAGTACGTTTCTTTACCGAGTAAATAGTCGATAGCTAATCGCTTACTCGTCGGCGGTGGAACAAGTGCCTAAAAATCGCTTATCGGTTTCATTTAAATCAAATCGCGTCGAGCCATCAGGAAGTTCGTAGACACTCTAACAAGTTCGATTGCTATGAATTTTTTTGTCAATGTCACATCTTATGTAAGGCCTGTTGAAACTCTGTGGGCAGAACCAGCACAACTCAGGGAATGAAAAATTCATGCCGATTCAGCAGACTCATATGTTTGACTTTTGAATATATACCTGAAAAATGTTGTACCCTTGATGCCTTTTATGTTATGAAACTCTGCTGAATGGTCCGGTTTACATCGTATGTAATTTTGTATTCATAGCTCGTTTATTCTGTGTGATGAAAAGGCCTTTGCCCTATAATACGATTAATAACGGTTTTTATCTAATACTAGCTGATCCCCGCGGCTTCGCTCCCGTGGACCACCACACAGGACCCGTTTTCGGGATTAAAAATAGCCTATGTCACTGAGAAATAATTTAGCTTTCTATTGGTGAAAGATTTTTTTTAAATCGGTCCAGTAGTTTCGGAGCCTATTCGGTACATACAAACAAAAACATCTTTCCTCTTTATAATATTGGTATAGATTCGCAACGTATTACCTTTTTGACGCGGTTCACAGTGTGGAAAATGAGGACAAAAGGAAATAACTGTGTCTATTTATGTATTACAACTAGATTTTGCCGTGGCTTCGCTCCCGTGACCTGTACCACAGAAAGCGTGTTTTTTTTTTCGGGATAAAGTAGCCTATGGATAGATAGACTCGGCGATAGTGTAGCTCGGGGATCACCAATTATGGATAGAATGGAATCTGAAGCCAAAGAAAACGCTGTGATCAGCGATAAATACATCTGCTAACCTTACAATTAAGGAAAGGCTAACCATGGTGTTAAATAAAAATGAGAAGTGAAAGAAACTCGGCCATTAAAAAAACAGCCTCGAAATTTATTACACGTGGAAATGGCGCTCTATAATAATAGTGGCAAGTGCGAGGAATCCCCAGACAAGGCCGACAGTCGTTTGCTGGGATGACACTCGGGCATTCCACCTTTTTTTGCATCGGAGGGAACCTTCAAAAGGACGGATCGGACGGAGGAGTGTAGCACGTGATCAATGTGACACCGTCTTGCATGAGACTATGAGACAGGCGGGTGTAGCGGCACCAACGCCGCCACTTACGAACCATGACGTCACACAAATCCTGCATCGCGCAAGTAAAGTTTTCGGCGCGATTTGAAGACATACAACATTCCGACAATTACCGTTGGGCAGTTGCCCGGACCAGACACAACACCCGTCTGGTCGGAGGATCCTCCCTTTTCTATGGAGGTTTGTGGGACTTTACACTCTGTTCCACCTACCTCCAAACGGGGTTTCGGCGTGTTAGGCGCCGAGGTGGTTGCCTCCACGATGCCTCCTCCGAGTGGGATCGGCCCTGTCACGATCCCACACGGTCTCATAGAAGGAGGCCATTTCCATCCAGTTTTCTGTCTCCGCCAGGATAGCCCACACTAGTACTGGCAGAGACAGGTCACACGAAATTTCAAAACTGAGGAGTCAAATTTCGCGGGTATGGACCTGGTAGGATACAAGAGTCGCAGCGTTGATATGGGCCCCAGCGTCTGCCTCTTGCCTTTGTGATCCGAAGGCCTGTATTAAACATAAGCTAATTTTGAAATTGAAAATATTCGAAACTGCATGCCCTAGTCTAGATAAGATAAGGAGTGGAATTCCCTGCCGGAGTCTGTGTCTTACTTAGTGCGCGAGTCCGACTCGCACTTGGCCGGTTTTTAATATATTTGTTTAGACATTCTCAATGTACTGCAATTCCGCACATATGGCGATGGGTGGGGAACACTAACACAACGCTGGCAGGATACCCGCTTGTGTTTGACTGCTGTTTTACCTCGTGTTTTATTACGCACCGCCCTGCTTTAATATTCTACTTACTCCATAAATTTGCCGTTGCGCGTTGTAACGTTTAAAAGGAACACATTTTTAAGCTATCCGAATTTCTTTAGGATGCTTCGAAAACAAAAGTTGTTATTGAAATCAATAAGGCGAATTGAAGAAAATATAGGGAAAGAAAATGGCCCCTCCATATGGGAATTAGTAGTTTCATAGTGCGTACAGCTAAGGAGTGGAATTCCCTTCCGGAGTCTGTGTTTCCTGATGTAGCTATCAGGAAACAAATGCTCCGGCAGGGAGACCTGGGGATCCTTATTTAAGTCAAGAGTGAATAGGGTTTTTCTAGGCAAGCGTGCTTAACCGTCGACCACATCATCACTTACCATCAGGTGAGATAGTGGTCAAACGCGAGCTTACACTAGACTCTAACAAAAATTTGCTATTTAAAGCTTAATGTTTCGCAAACGGATCCCTGAATCTAAAAATGGTTTTCACAGAACCGTAATATTTTTGTATGGCCTATCTAACGATACCCCACACCATGGGACAGACGAGAAAAAAATCATCCCCACTTTACGTGTACAGTACAGAAGGTATCCAAATAATTTTTTTATTTTACCACTTTGTCGGCGTGATTAATGTGTATATCCATGCCAAATTATAGCTTTTTAGCACTAAGAGGCTCTGAGCTAAGCTGCGGACAAACATTTGTTGATTACGGAACCCTAAAAAAAAAATAAGATCAAAATCTAAAACCCGACTACTGAAAATTAACGCTCTAAAAAGTAAGAAACAAGATAATATGCCCGTAAATTTACCGTGGTCGTATGCCAGTTATGGCACCTACCGTAACAAAACAACACATTCTGCAAAGCTTCTATTTTCCAAAGGTAAGTACTTTGTAGTTACACCTATTTACCGGCACGTGCCTGTTGCCCGTTCGAACACACGAATCATAGAATCGTTGAGGGCGCCCGAAATAGTACACTAATGAACTTCGACCGTCAGTAATTGATGTGATTGACCTATTTCACGGGACGGCTGCGCCCCAAAACATGTAATTATATTTACGGAGTATCGAACGCCCTTGTTAAATAGATGGACGTCTTATCTACCTACCGTATATTTTGAGCTTACGTTTAGCACGCACTGCGGTTTTTGTCCGCGTGATTTTACCGCCCATCCTGCGACATATGGAATAGTATGAAGCTGCACGCACTTGCGGTAAAAAGATCGCGCGGTAAAAATACCGCAATAAATCTGTGTTTTGCCACAGAATCCACCGCACCGCAGAGCGTTTTAAATTCTCGCGAATATTTTGTGTTCTATGAACGAGTAGAAATAGACAAACATTACGCGGCATTTTATCCACACGGCGGATTAGTGTTAGTTTAAGATTCAGTACCAGGATAAAAAATTCGCACGGACTAAATTAGTGCATGCTAAGCCTTAGAGATATGTACATGGAAAAAGCCATGCCGCTCCGTATAAATAAATTGGGCATATAAAGGTAAAAAAAAGGATTTTGATCATAAAATAGCATATTTAGGTAAGAGTCTAATCTAAAGACTCATTACGCGCGACATTACGCGACGCCCATTTTTCATACAAATTGTTCTAGGGATTTTTTTGTCTCCTATCGGCAAGAACTAAAAAAGAAGTTCGACAGGGCATTGGGACACTTAATATCGTGTCCTGGTTTTCTTTTTGTCTGCTCGTTTCAGGAACTGATAGACGCTACTGATGGAGACGACCCTGTAGCCTTATTCTGGGCCGACTCCATTTAGATGGCCATTGACATGTTAAGAAGGTTAAGAAAAGAGATCCTTTGCAAAACAAATTAGCCGGTCAGCAAAGCGTAGACGGAGACTGGGTTTATCTACTACCTTTCCCATCTTTTCAGAAGTCGGTAGTCGGTCATTACACCTTCATATTACATTATTTATTCAGGGCAGTAGACTTGAATCGGGTCTGTAACACAATTAAAACAAAACGGCGAGTTAGAAACGGGGGGGCAGCCCTACGTTCATTATAAAATGATTAACATGTAAATGAGAGGAACGGACGTCCATTTCAGGCCTTCCTGTAGGGATTGAGTTACGGCGGACGAAAACAGACATAAATGGTTGAAATTATTATCACGATTCTTAATAATTTTTGTTTTTCTAAAGCTTTTTCCTGGCGTATGGTCCTGGCTGACTGTGGCGTACGTTTTAAGGGATCTATGCACAACAGGAGACGCTCATAGGCAGAGTTGACCTACATAACTCAACGTATATAATTCCTGAAAGGTTAAGTAGAAGTATATCTATATTACAGCCACGTCTCGCCAGTTGTTAGGGTTCCGTACCCAAAGGGTAAAACGGGACCCTATTACTAAGACTCCGCGATCCGTCTCTCTGTCTGTTTGTCTGTCTGTCCGTCTGTCACCAGGCTGTATCTCATGAACCGTGATATATGACAGTTGCAATTTTCACAGATTATGTATTTCTGTTGCCGCTATAACAACAAATACTAAAAACAGAATAAAATAAATATTTAAGTGTGGCTCCCATACACGTGATTTTATTACCGTTTTTGGGGATGATGGTACGGAACCCTTCGTGCGCGAGTCCGACTCGCACTTGGCCGGTTTTTTTTAATTCGCGTGTAATATGGGGATAGCCTATTTTTTTTGGTGCAAACCCACCGCACTATTCCCAAACCGCTGCAACTCCTGAAAGCCAGTATCAACAGTGGCGACCACCAGAAATGTGCCGAGGCATTGAAGCTTGACGAAGTCGCGGAGAATGAATCCGAAATAACGTCACGCTGCTAATACACTTTATACTGCCTTAGTGGCGTCACAAGCTTCCACTCCTGAACTTTGATGCGCTTCAATTTAGTATTTTTTTATTGATTTGGTAAAGCAAAAAATACGTGCCCAATATTATTTCATAATCTCACTGACGGACTAAATAGAATTATCATAAGACGAATTAAATTAAATCTGAATTATCATTATTATTATTATTATTTTTCTACCCAGGAAACATCCCACTAGTTCAACCAGGCGGTTTTTTAGTGTTCCGTACCCAAAGGATAAAAACGGGACCCTATTACTAAGACTCCGCGATCCGTCTGTCTGTCTTGTCAGTCTGTCCGTCTGTCACCAGGCTTATGTATGTCATGAACTGAAGTTGAAATTTTCACAGATGATGTATTTCTGTTGCCGCTATAACAACAAATACTAAAAACAGAATAAAATAAATATTTAAGACATCACAATACATACAACAAGCGTGTTTTTTTTGCCGTTGTTTGCGATAATGGTACGGACGGAACCCTTCGTGCGCGTGTCCGACTCGCACTTGGCCGGATTTTTTATTTGTCAAATTATACACTGATAGTTAGCCAGGTGTTCATAATTACGCAGCCCAATCATGTGCATTTATTAAGGTCGTAAGTGACCTACGTTCTAAAACCGATCGCAAAAAGGGTCGGTCATTGCCGTTTCCAGGCTATTAGATAATGTTCAGCTAAATAAATAATGAGCTTTATTTAGGTACTAGCTGTCCCACGCGGCTTCGCTCCCGTCAACTGGCTACCTACCTACCCTACCCTACCCTACATACATGAATGTTGTGTAACTTTAACCGCTTACGCAGCGCACGCAACGGAAGCTCTCAAAAAGGAGTACATTTGCCCGTTTTTGCAACATTTTTAATTCATGCTCCGCTCCTATTGGTCATAGCGTGATGTTATATAGCCTATAACATTCCTCGATAAATGGACTATCCGAAACAAAAATAATTTTTGAATTCCAACCAGTATTTCCTGAGATTAGCTCGTTCAAACAAACAAACAAACTCTTCAGCTTTATATATTAGTATATATAGATATGATACTAGCTGTACCCGTGGGTTCGCTCTCGTCAACTGGCTTCCTCGTCGCTTACCATCAGTTGAGATAGTGGTCAAGAGCTAGCCTACAGTGCAAAAAAAAATAACCTACCTACCCTACTATACCCTACCTACCTTCCTACCTATCACCCTACCTACCTACCTACCACCCTACCTACCACCCTACCTACCTACCCTACCTACCTACCCTACCTACCTACCCTACCTACCTACCTACCCTGACGTCACACAAATCCTGCATCGCGCAAGCAGAGTTTTCGGCGCGATTTGGACGTATACAAAACAGTCCTACAACAAAAGTCGGGCAGTTTCCCGGACCAGACAACACCCGTCTGGTCGAAGGATCCTCCTTTTTCAACGGAGGTTTGCGGGGCTTTAGAGTTTACACCCAGTTTCACATACATCCAAACTATCTTTATAAAGCTAGTAAACACTACGTATAAACCGGTATCTATTTAAGTAATGTTGTCCTTCATCTTTTGTATCCAATTTCCTTGTCGATATAAATGTAAAAAAAAACAGTCGTATTGTCTACCCACGACAGTTCTACGTTTATTGTCGTTGGCTTCGTTTAGCTAGACTGAATCGCGAAATAAAAATATTTTATTGATTTTCGGTAACATGCTATTCTGAGGCTATTAACAAAGTTTCATTCTATCAGCGAAGGTGACAGTTGAAATGCCAAAATGTTAGGCAGTGATCACGTGACTTTTCGATAGCGCTTGACCTTCCCATACATTTATTACCGTTGATATAATGTCTTTTGTCTAGAGCCTCTTTTAACCGATGTCTGCTTTTTACCGACTTCTAAAAAAATTAGGTTATCAATTCGACACGTATGTATATAATATTGTTGGAATTGCACAATATTCACATAAATATGTTACTCTATGTGGGCTTTTTTTTCAGTTAGTCGGGTTTTGCATTATTAACCGACTTCAAAAAAAGGAGGAGGTTCTCAATTCGTCGGAATCTTTTTTTTTTTGTTTTTTATATTTTCCCCGATTACTCAGACTCCTGAACCGATTTTAAAAAAAAACTTTTGTTTTGAAGGGTATACTTTCTAGTTGGTCCCATAGTCATCAGGTCAGGATCTGATGATGGGATCCAAGAGAAATCAAGGGAACTCCTCAAATATTATAGGCATACATATAGCGATTTTGGTGTTTTTATAAACAATGCAATCATTTGCACTCAGAAAGTATCATTTGGTGAAGTGGACTTATGAAGAAGACTACAGATGGCCACTGGAACTCCTATGCTAAGTATGTCACGGGTATTCGATATCTCGTATAGTTAACCGACTGTGATGAAGCAAATACTTATAAATAAATGGTACTGATGTAAATGGCACCATCGAACTGATCTGATTATGAAGCCAGGAGGTAGGCACTGGAACTCCGATATAAAACAATGTATCCTAGTCGTGTTTGGTCTTATTGGAATCGTCATGATATGTACTTTGGCTATAAATGATTATCATGTTAATTGGAGATACCTACCAAATCTAAAAAGAGAAAAATAAAAAACTTTTTAACAAAAAATCAAACCGACTTCCAAAACAAAAAACTAAAAAGCAAAAAACAACTTTCTTTTCCGAAGTCGGTGTCGAAAACGGAAAACAATGGGTACAAAGACACCGACTTCGGAAAAGAAAGTTATTTTTTGCTTTGTAGTTTTATGTTTAAAGTATTTTGGGGTTTTTGCACAGCCACATCACATGCATACATACCGATCAAACAAACACTGCGACGCCGTAGTCGGGTTAAAAATTAAATTTAAAAAACCCTAGACGCAAAAACCTCTCCAAACGTTGGCGGTTCCCCGAAGCGAGTACGAGGCTTATTTTTTACTTTTTAGAAGTTTTTGTGTCGGGGTTCATGATTTTATTTTTATTTCATGCTTTTTAAACTACATATAATATACCTAGAAGTAGACACGCTTCAATCAACAATCTATCGAAACACGTAATTATGACATGCTATCTTGCGAATAAACCCAGATACAAAGATTAAAATACGTATATCTTTTGAACTGGTCAACCTATTTTAATCAATCATAGCTAAGAATAGGTACTTACGACAAAGTCACCTTTCAAACAACAAAAAAAACAAGATCAAAATCGGTTCATCTGTTCGGGAGCTACGATGCCACAGACAGACACTAATCTAGAGCCTCTAGTATATTCATGTAGCGAGCGGTGTTGGTAATCTAAATTGTTTTAGTGGGAACGCAATCAGCGTCTGAGACGCTTTAAATTCTCCTCACCTCGTTATCATCAACAACTGTGAAGCTATAAATTAAATCTATCAGTCGTGATTATTTTTACACGATTCCGGTAAGGTCAAGAGCTGCTTTGATACGGTGGGTGTGGTTTATGTGAATATTCCTACCCGGAATTTGAACTGAAGAATTTTGTCTATTTATTCCTGTACCGGATTTAACAAATTGTGCAGTTTGCTTTTGGTGAGGTTAATTACGTTCTCTTGTATCGTCAACATAACATGGCATAATATGCTTATAATGTTCCCACTACTGGGGCACAGGCATCCTCTCTGTGAGAGGCAGTGAGCTGTAATCCACCACGCTGGCCCGATGCGGGTTAGTGGATGTCACATGTCTTCGAATGTTTGATTCTAGGTCATGTTGGTTTCATCACGTTATTTTCCCTCATCGTAAAGATTAAATTAATTAGGTACATAAGGTAAAGCGCCTGCCTGGGGTTGAGCCCACGACCTACATTTCGTAAATTGGCAGGAACTGTAAAATATTAAACAGCCAGGACGGTCGCTGCCTCGCTGGCCCTAATGTCTTCTTAGCGTATATTATATTTTAACACCATGTTTTTTTTTTAAGTTTTATGTTTGGCCCAGTATCCAGCTAAGGCAACACCGTTCGTTTTGATATCTATTTAAGTATTGGTATTCGTAGAGTATTTCACAATGTCCCAAATGTGTTGATTCAATTACCTCCGTACTCGTCCTATGATTCAACTGTTTTTTGTTGCTTAGCTAGTCTGACTCAGCAAGGGGGATGGAAAATAGATTATTCTATGGCTTCTGTATACCGTCCACAATGCGCCAACACAACACTGAGTGCGCATGAATTTGTAAATGGATTGATTGCCTAACAACTTTGGCACATGTAACATAGAGCAATGAACTGCATGTATACAGACGTAGTGAAATATCGATACAATTCAATTACATCGTCTGCTTCAGTTCAGACTAAGATTTGGATCAGTAACCGCGAATTCCGTCAAAGTCTAGCTAGGAAAGGAAAAAATAAACTTCTTAATCTAGAAATAAACATATTATCGTTTGCCAACTGCATTTAACAAAAGAATTTCATTCATTTACTCCATGTAGTTACCGCCATTTTACGACCAGAGCTAAAAAGTAATTGATGAAGTATGCAGTACTGAAACTATGTGCGCAGTAATAGTAACGAATCCCATTTCCATGCTGTTTTAGCGATGAATCAGCTGATAATTTAACAAGCTTAACCTGTATTTTATAGCAGTTCCAGAACACATTGTAATACATAGGTATTCATGTGGCCTGATGTGGCTAGACCAAGTGTTCGCTTGGAGAATGTTTGACGGGACTGACGCATTGTCAACACACAACCTGATTTTTTAAATAAATTACTTGTTAGCTGGCAATTACACATCATTGCCCCAAAATAAATAAATAAAGTCATACAACAAAACATCGAGAATTTTCTTGTGATTCACGACGTTTTACTCAAGAAAATGGCAGACACTCTGGCGCATGTGGTCGAAATCACAACACATTTTTAAATATACACTAAGAACATTCAAAATGTATCCCCAAATGAATTTGCGAACACAAAAATATCAGTTTGAAACTCACAAACACCAGTCACGTAACCTTTACCATTAAATACCACAACAAGTTCAACAATAGTGCATTTTTTGCCCATTTCCTAGTTGCTATCTGACATCAGTATTACGTCATCGTTCGCGCGACTGCTCGTGTGAGTCATGCCACAAAATGATGAGCAGAAAAACCACTTAGCATAAAAGTGATTTCGCTGATTCCAAATTGAAAACATTGTGAAGAAAGCATTGCAAGCACCTGAACCTAAGAGAGGTAGAGGGCAACTTCCGGCTACGTGGTAGACTAGCATGAGCCGACAACATAAAGAAGAATAGCGCGTGAGAAAGAAAAGAGTTGATTCATATTTGCTGTACAATTTTCGCCGTTCTGCAATCGTCCTTTTAAGTACCTAGTGTCTTGCATCCGTGTCCATTTGATATGTGGTCCCTGTGCATTCAAAAGACTCACATACAATTTCGACTACACAGGCATAGAATTTTCTGGCTGAATGATAAAGTTGAGAACACTACCGTCTGAATCCGAAATACTTTCCAGACAGAGAACTTTCAGCCGTTTTGGAAAAACTTTTGCCGTCAACCATTGTTCTTTATATAGGCCTGAATGCATAATATAGCATAACAATCTGCTGAACTTCTTGCAGTATGAACTGTGTGACTAATATAACATCGACAAGCGATATTATTGCAAAGTTACGTTTCAATGTCAATTATTTCATTTAGTGATTCATTTTGTTTTGGTATCAGATCACTTTCATCTTCATTCATGCCTTTGTTATGTCTGTGACATGAACTGCATCCTTGTCATTCTTCTCGTGTTCCTGTTTCATTTAAATATTGTGTACTAGCTGCACGCGACTTCGTCCGCGTCAATCTCGTAAAACTAAAAACATAACACTTTCCTTGCAGCCGGGTAAAAAAGAATCTGTTTTTATTTTTTTGCGCGTCACCCTAAATCTTTTTCTAAAATTAAAGTAGCCTTAGTTACTCCCTATCACTTTAGCTATCTGCTAGTGAAAGTCCCGTCAAAATCGGAACAGCGTTTCGGAGATTAGCCTAAAAAAAACAAAATTGTTATTTGTACTGACAATACTAACAGATACTTAAATTTTATATATTTGCATAGATTTGGTATAATAGTGCGATCAGTAATTGTATTCAATATTCTATTGCAGTGTTTTAATCAGCGCAGTATGCTCTATTGCGCACGCGCAGATTCCTTTGTTTCGTGTAGCGTTGTGGGGTTTATTGTTATGTGCTATTAAAACGATTGAAATTCATGGCAGAGTATGGGTCCCTGCAATTTCTGGTCGGTCAGTACATGGCTGTTGGTGATATTGGGACCAGCTGTCTTATTCCTTTTAATCTACTGCCTGACAAATTCTGGGTCTCCTTCACCTGATATGTCATCATTATATCAGCTGCTAGACGACCATTACTGGACAATGGACTTAGGGCTCCCCCAAGCGTTACCACATCGACAGGCCCTGTGCTTCTCGCATCCAACGGATTGCCGCGGTCCTCATTTGCTCATGGGAACGGCCTCCCACGTGGCGACTTGTCACTTTGTTACAAACTCCGTGTTACAAAACGTCATGAAAGTTCCTTGGATCTGGTTGTTTTCCGTCTTGTTTACAAATGTTTTCCTGAAGCTATACGTATGTAGGCAACTTACAATGTTTCCTCAAGCCATTACACAATGTTTAACATTGTTAGAGTAAGCGTTAATTGATGTTATTAACTGTGAATTTGCATACGATTGTGAAGGTCGAGTGAAACATTGATAACTGTTAATTGGTTATTCGTTTTGACATTGATATGCTTTGAAAGTCTGTAATTGGCTTTGGCAATTTGTTTTGTTTTATGTTTTGTCTTTCTCGTATTGGCGACTTATGTACTCGTATATCTTGAACGCACAGTATGTGTAGTGACGTGGCCAGCTCTAACGTTTGCCTCATATAAGTCCTTGAGATTGAATTGTGCCTCAATTTGTATCTCATCTGATGTTTTAGTCGCCTGAACTTCGGACGACCTTGCTTTTTGAGAAGCCAGGATTCTGATCTAGTTTAAAACTTGATGTCTGACTGACTGGTCATGACCAGTTTCGATCACGATGGTTAAGGTATAAAAATAACCTACACAAGTACAATAATAAAATCAATTTCACCTACCGTCTGCAACTGTGTAAGAGATGGTGCACAACACCTTAACACGCAGAACCGGCTGCGCGGCCTCTAAGCATAACGCGACCAGTTAGCCTTCCAGTTATGCAATGTTGAAACGTGATACATTCAGTATATACAGTTAGGAGGCTTTCACGAATAGACGCACTTGGTATTAAATCGTAAGCTTTTACGAGTATTACTTAATTGAATCCTATTTGCGATTCAAATGTGAAAAGGAAATGACGTGCTTCGTAATTTAGAGAGACGGTACCGCTACGATGCATAAGTACAACTAAGGCTGCCTCGTTGGTCTAGTGCTGATCATGAGGCCCTTTTTTTTGGGGTGGGAAATCATCCAATGACTTCTCCCGCTCTGGGTGAAGCGGGTGGGCGTGTCACACTTTTACTGACTAAAACCCACCCGTGTTTCTTCAGTTGCTTGGAACAGAGCCGCGGTAACTCTCAAATTTATCCGCGACCCAGACTGGCATCGGGCCTAACGGACCCCGTCACTTTTGCTGACATCTCTTTGAGGCGCGCGTGGAACACTACGCGCCGTCGACTCAGGCCCGAGCTACCCATTACTTGCCGTCTGCAAGCCCGCGTCTACGGTGGCCGGGAATCGGCTAGCGGCTGAGCATGAGGTCCTGGGTTAGATTCCCGGGTCGGGCGAAGTGTTATTGGGTTTTTCTATCTGAAATTTCTCATTAGGACCTCTGAGTCCTATTGATGGCAATAGACTCACACCCATGGGACTTAAAACATAACTGACAAAATGTGGGTGGTTTACCCTTCTTTAGGCGTTATTTATATTTATTTATATTATGTGCAACGAAGAGCAAGATATGGGTAACTAAAGCATAGAAAGAAGTGATAACACGCTTCAAAAATTTCCATCTCTTTGAGCAAATATAAAAGGCAATTCTTTTACAAAAACATCGAGATAACTTAAACCTTTTTTACGCCAAATCTTCTTTCTTGTCGTTAAACTCGTGTGTTATCCACGCATAAAGCGATTTCATCGCTTTAGTCAGCACAGTTTTTGTCCTTAGCCTTTGTAGAAGAGCACAATGTTCATTGGAGCGTTTGTGATAAAAAAAAACATTGTTACTCGTAATCCGAACGTGTAGTGAGGAAGTGTGGAATGATACTAAACTACAACTGACGCGAGAAACGGATGGTCGATGTTTTGTTTATGAATTGGTTGAGAAAGCTGTTGGCAGATTCAAACTCTAGCCTGAAAACCTGTCTAAATTTGGCACTAAAGTGAGGTTTGACACGTTCTCAACTCTAAATACTCAATTCAGAAACCTGCCCTAGTGTTCTGAGCTGTTTAATCAGTAATGTGAATTGCAACAGTATTGAAGGGAGATGTTTCTGATACATTTACTCGTACCAAAGAAATAGGTTGGATAATGTTTTGGGACATCAAGGAAACGTCTCTTAGTGCATTTGTCGTTTTTTTGTAAACGCGGAGAAACCTTCAAAAGGTCCCTGGAGTTTTCGGGACTAGAGAGTGTGGGATTTTTACGTCTCAAAAACCACCTCGGAACCCCTCTCTGTGCAACGCCTGTTACGACACATCCCTGGGGAGACTAAAAAACCGGCCAAGTGCGAGGCGGACTCGCGCACGAAGAGTTCCGTTTCATATCGCAAAAAACGGCAAAAAAAACACGTTTGTTGTATGGGAGCCCTACTTAAATTATTTTATTTGGTTTTAGTATTTGTTGTTATAGCGGCAACAGAAATACATCATCTGTGAAAATTTCAACTGTCTAGCTATCACGGTTCATGAGATACAGCCTGGTGACAGACAGACAGACCGCTGAGTCTTAGTAATAGGGTCCCGTTTTTACCTTTTGGGTACGGAACCCTAAAAAGCGTCCCCGACACCTTTTCCGAGTGGGATCGGTCCTTTGGTGCCTTGGTCTAGCTCTGCTCTTTACTCTGCTTGAAAGTGGAAATTATGTTTTTTCTTAATCCTCCGCTGATCTTTTTATCCGACTGCCGAAGGAAGGTAATGTTTTCTGATTAATTGTTGAATCGTTGAACCGTTTCTCTGGGATTCTTTGAGCTTCATTGACTCGGCGGTGATTGTTCTTATGGTTCCCCACTGTTAATTCTGGATTTCAGAAGTTGCAGTGGTTGGGAATAATGTGGTGGGCTTTAAAAAAAAAACTATTTTGCAAGTCCATACTTTTCTTGAGAGCTACAACTGAATGGGACCATTTGAATTCAACATCAGTGACAGTTTTGTATAGATATAAAGTTGTAGAGAAAGCAACATGAATCGTCAATTGGACCCTATTGCGTTGCAAACAAGACAACAATATTTCCATTTGTGTTTTATTTTGACAATAATAACATTTGCAGTTAAATTGTACCTTAAATATAATAGTAATAACGCCAAACTGTTGATTTAACTTTATTACTATTTAATGTGGCAAACACACCTGAGAAACTGCGATAAACTTTTGGCTCGGCACCAGCTGAACTGAACAAGGTAACATGTAGGGTTACCAACTTTTTTAAGAAGAAATTGAGTATATCTGATCTTAGTGAGGGTTATCATCAGCGAAATGGCAGGAATACATTATATTGGTTTAAAACAAATAGATTATTTTAACTTACTCTATAGAGTGCACCTAAGGGAAATATCGAGTACGATTGGCAACCCTAGATACATGTGAAGGGCTCATAAGTTAACTTGCGGTTCAAATGCCAAGCGATTGTGTGCTATTCTAATGTAAGTTATTGTGGCAGTTTGTACTGTACGATAAAACGGTTGACTTGTAAATGTTGTTGACATACAACTAGTTAAAGCGTGCTAGAGAACTTATCAATAAGTAAAGGGGCGGTATCGTTTTGTTATTGATCGGGAATAACTAATTGTTTACTGTTTTTGTGCTGTTCACTGTTCACTTGTTATGATATTAGCAGGTTTCTGTTACCCAGCTTCATATGTTTGTGTTCGGTCAACCTGAATGACCGTTAGGTAACTTCGTGAAAAAGTACTTTTCCATGACGACTCGAAAGAGAGGGAGAGGTAGACCCCACATCTTGGATGACGAGTTTCCAGAAGGACATGTAGAAGTGCTGTCTATCTACTGATGATCCTGATCAGCGGAACAAGTGGCGCCTCATGACCAGAAAATCCGATCCCGAGTAAAGAGTGGAATTCCCTGCCGGAGTCTGTGTTTCCCGATAGTTACAACCTAGGAGTCTTTAAGTCAAGAGTAGAGTCTAGGCAAGCGTGCTTCACCGTCGACCACGTCATCGCTTACCATCAGGTGAGATAATGGTCAAGCGCGAGCCTATCTTTAATAAAAAGGGGCAGTGGCGAGCCGGAACAAGAAGAAGGTCAACCTGACTGACCGCCCCTGGAAATGTTTTCCTCGTACACAATTTAACATCATCATCATGTTCCCGAAGCGTCGGCTCATCGACTGGTCCTGTACTGCCCGCATCCAACGGATTTCTTGGCCAATTTCACATACATATTCTGGAAACAAAGTAGGTAACTGTGTTTGAGCACACACTTAACGATCTCCTTCGGGGATAGTTAGTTCCCGCTGAGATTGGCTACCATGAGGACTATTATCATTCATCTGCCGTGCAAGCACGGCCTTTGTGATAGGCTTAAGTCACGCATTTTATTACGGTTTTTGCTTTCATGTGTGATTCAAGACTGTCACAGTAGGTCCTGTACGGTCTTCTAACAAAGCCTTCTTTTGATCTTCTGTCTAACTGAATGACCGCCCCTAGAATCGTTAAGCTCTTTCACATATTGTTCACGCCATACTTCTTGGCCGCCCTGACGTTGGTTTCCCATTGCGCAAGGCGCGGTGCGGTGCTGGTGCTGTTACTATTGTAGCCAACGTTAGGGTGGCCAAGAAGTTTGGCGAAAACAATACATTGTAATTTATCCGAAAGACGTCCTTTGCTGAAGATTCGCCTCCCCCATGTATCGCCACTGCGACTGTTCCTTTCTTCTAGTGATGTTCATTCACTTAAAAACTAAATGAATCGCTCCCAAAATACCTCGATCCTGAATCACTCAATCTGTCTAGCCTTTTCCCAACTTCGGCTTCAAGTCTAACCAGATGCAGCTGAGTACCAGTATTTTACATGGAGCGACTGCTTATGTGACCTCCACAACCCAGTAATGGTGTAACCCTAGCTTTGGAACGCCTCCCACAAGCATCGCCACTGCGATCGGTCCTTTCTTCTTGGTATGTTCATTCTCTCGTGAAGTCCAAAAATACCTCGATCTTGAACCACTACAAATTCAAAACAAGCCAAATCAATAAACATTACATAAAATGACATCACAGTTCACTTCGCAGTTATGGCGGGTGACGGCGGATGACGTAATGCAACGAAACAACGCCCGCCTTTAAATCCGTCTAGACGCGTGCATTTTAATTAAGCTTGTAAGGCCTTAACAGTAATAAATTCTTTATTAAATTGTTCAAACGGTATTCGTTGCTAGTTATTTTGATTAGTCCGCAGACTCGGCTAGAAACATTAGGACGAAGTTTGAATAATAATATTCCATAATATATTTCATCTTTCTCAATAACAGCCGGACGGCTCGACCTTCATGGTTCAACTTAAGGCTAGGCAAATGAATTTATTGCAGAGAGTCTCAAATAAGACTGTAGTGGTATTAGGACTAAGTTTGAATAATAATAAATTTGAATTGCCATTTTTCTGATTTCATACTCTCATCTAATTCATCACCGTGAGGAAACCGGCATGTCCTAGAACCAAAAATTCGAAGAACTTTGACATCCACCAACCCGCACTGGGCCCGCGTGGTGGAGTACGGCCCATCCCCTCTCACAGAGAGGAGGCCTGTGTCCCAGCAGTGGGAACATTAATAGGCTGATGATGTTTGATGTGTGATCTAATTCATGGAAGATTGGTCTCAGTGGCGATGCTTGGGGGAGGTCTATATCCAGCTGTGGACGTCTTTCGATAAAAATAATGGTGATGATCTAACAAAATAGAGTGCCGTCGAACTAATCATACCGGTTTAAGAGTTTTACACTACAATCATGGTAAAAAAAAACGTCTAACGGAACATGGGTCGATATCAAAGCACGTTATTATTCCAGGTTTGTGTTTATGTTAAATCATTCCAACAAATACCATTATGTATCGGTGTAACAGGTACAGCCACATAAAAGGCCCGAACTAAGCAAAAAGCCACTCAAAAGGACGTTAGAAATATGGTTAAATAATTTGAAAACCGCCTGCCAAAAACGTGACGAACATTAAAAATGGCGTCCTCGAATCCTCGAACACGTAATGAATACGAAATTATCTTCGCCGTACATTTTTTCCATCAGAATTTCAGTTATTTGCGAATGTTTGATCAAGGCTTCCAATTGGGCTTATACCGACAAGAGTACCAATAAATATTCAAGGGTTCCTTGGATGTGAAACGCGTTATTTATTCCAAAGACTCGTTAAAAGGGGCCTGTTAGCCAAAATTGTCTGGAAATTAGAGGTATCAATAGACCACTTCATCATCATCATCAGCCTTTTTACTGCTGGGACACAGGCCTCCTCTCTATGAGAGGAATATACCACTTAGGCGTCCATAAATACTACCTTAATATGTTGCATCCGACAGTTTCTATTTTTCATGCAAATTAGAAGCACCGGACGGAAAAGCCTGAAATAAACCATCTTTTATTCATGAATCTCGAATGACCCGCTAAATTCCACTTAAATATTACCAACGGGAAATATTTTTGTGCTGAAACGACTGCGATGTTGAAAAGCTGTACGTTACTCAGTTGAGTGGAAAACAGTCACGTTCAATAAAGTGTTCTATGAATTCCGGAACTTTCAGAAAATGTGGAACAGTTTTGTATACAATGTTGGACCGGACCTTTGCTGAATTTAGTGCCTTATTTTCCTTTGTACTTTGTAATCTTTCATCTTTAATTATTTGTAGAACGTGGTTCGTTTGTTTTTAGTGCTTTCGGTGGCCAAATATTTTATAATGAAATAATAGCATTTCATTATAAAATATTTTATTATCAAGTCGGAACTGGTAAGCATTATTATTATTGTTTTGCTAGACGGTTCTTGTATCATCCTGTCGGTATTTTATCGGTTACATTACGGGTACTGAGCGATGGAATTTCAACATTTAATTCCACCTAACCCGTTCTATCATCGGGCAACAAGACGAACGGCGATGCGCCATCAGTACGTGGTGGAAATCCCACTGATACCACCAGAACCAAATCCTTAATTCTAAGCACTCTGTTTAGTAAATTTCTACTGGCTTTCAAAACAGCGAAGTAACTCAATCTCCAGATTTCCAGGAAGACTTGTCTAATTAGAATTAATTGCCTCATCTGACCGCGTCCTTGACCCAGATGACACGACTCGGTAACGACCAGGCTTCTATATTTAGTCTACGCATAATAGGAGACATAAAAAGACAACGGTCCCTAGGTTGCGCTTGTTAGGCGAAGCTTTTTTAGGATTGAGCAAGTAGGAGTTTGCTCTTGACCTCGGCTGATGGAAAAACTCCTTATTAACCCCGATTTCTGAATTAAGAATTTGACGTCGACTATTTGTCAATGTTCAGCAGTGGTCTTTCGGCTGAAATGAAGATGATGTATTGTCAATTCGGCTTTAGCCTGAAAGCCTGTCAGAATTTGGCATTAATGGGTAGTAGTTGGGTTGAGGGTAGGATGATTGAGGGCAATGGTGGCCCAGTGGTAACCGGGGCCGATACGTTACTTACGTGTCGTAGGTCGTGGGTTCAAACCCAAACAGTCACACTCATCATCATCAGCCTTTTAATGTTCCCACTGCTGGGACACAGGCCTCCTCTCTGTAAGAGAGAGCATGGGTACAAACCAAGCAGTCACATTACTTTGTGTAAATTATTTCATCACCACTGCTCTCAAAACGGTGAAAGAAAACATCGTAAGGAGTCCGGCATGTCCTAGAACCAAAAATTCGAAGACATGTGACATCCACCACCCCGTTAAAAGGATGATGATGATGAGTAGGGCTTGACACCTTAAGTCCAAATTCTCAATTCGGAAACCGGCCTTCCTGGTTACTATTATTAGATCAGTTCGTGATTCGTGTGACCTACGGATCAGAATGACTTACGGGTACGTTTGGATTTTTTATGCTTTCCAAATGGTCGAAGGCCAAACCCAGAATATAAATCAGACCAGAGAACTCATTAAGGACTTCACTAGGCAGGGGGAATATTAGTTAGCGGACTGGCAAGATGGATCTTGGCCATGGCCATACAGACCAACCGGAAGACGGTGTGCTGGAAGACCTCTCGCTAGGTAGACCGAAGTACTGGTTTAAAGTTGCGGGAATCCGCTGGATGCAAGACGCATAGGACCAGTCAATGTGGCGACTCTTGGGTGAGCAGTGGACGTCTGTCGGGTGAAATGGTGATGATGACCAGCATATTCACTACACGACAGCAAAAGGTTATGCTTTGATTCTTCATGGCTCAAGGCGAACGACTCATATAGTTATTTTTAACGTAGTACAGTTGGTGAACTTGATAAACTGGTAACTGTGACAGCCTACTAAACTGGTCAGTCAACAATGGCAGAACTTTCTCTCAGGAGGCTTTATGACTTGAACGGCATATTAAGCAGCTGGTGATGTTTTAAGTTTCGCAGATGAGGGGTGAAAGTTGGCATAAAAACTAGCATTAATTTTGCAAACTAGCTTCTACCAGCGGATTCGCCCGTGTTGTATTTGGAGATTATCCCAAAGGAACGTACGTAACGTAATCAAAATTATTTGCCCGACTACAAGATCCAATCTACCTCTGTAAAAAAAAAACATCAGAATTGACTCAGCGGTTTAGGCGTGAAAAGTAACAAACAGACAGAGTTACTTTCGCATTTATAATATACTAGTTTCTGCCCGCGGCTACGCTCGCGTAATAAGTGTTTTATCATCCCAAGGGAATACAAACTATCCTATGTCCTTCCCAGGGTCTCAAACTCTATGCCAAATTTCATCTAAATCGGTTAAGTAGATCCAGAGGCAGAGATTACCCTACAACCTCACAAACTTTACCTTTTTATAGTATTAGTATAGATATTAATATAACATATTTAGTCTCTCTCATTGTCATTAAAAACAAAACCAAGTTTCTCGAAAAGTGAAGTGACTTCATTCTACTCTACAATTGTATAAGTTTTGACATTTGTTATAGAAATTCTAGCTTGTGTTGCTAGTATGACCGTTCCACATTCATTGTCCCGGCGACACACAATCGGTGTTGATCTGCTGAACGCACGACAACAGCTAGGGTTGGGCGTTGCCGTGTATGGGGCATAATGAGTCTTGAAATATCGATAGTATTGTACCTAGTTCTAACTATTTTTCCTTTAACTCAGCCTAAAAATATTGATAGGATTAAGATTTTTGTTTCTTGACTGCTTTGGTAGCTTCTCTGATTTCCTCTGAAGGTCTCCGCTACAAGATTTCCAATCTAGACGTATAGACTCACTATTTCTTTTACCTAACTTGTTTAGGCTTAGAATTGGGTTTCTATGTTTTTTGTACGTTCCATTTTAAATTCTGTTGTTGGCAGTTAGGCCGCTGTAAATTATTGTTTATTTTTATTTATTGACTTTTCTACCCATACAATTATTTTTAACCGTTCGATCACTCAAGTATCGATAAAACGCTGGTCCGTCACTACCACACGCTCGGTCTCCTACTACACAACAACAAAACATGTGTGGCTAACCGTTATTTTGCATAATATAACAGCGATTACATTGTTCTTAGGGCTAAGAACCGGAACCCCTTACTACAAAATAGCACGGTAGAAAAGTAATGTCTAATAATCATGACGAAGAACTTTTTCTATTTATTAACGTTTACATCATTTCTATTGTGTTAATGAGTAACCATTGTGTAATTTGTATTGCAACAGAGACAAATGATTAAAGTTGTCTTCATACTGTACTGTTGCACCTACATTACAATTTAATTTTGAACGATTATCTGGCCCTTTGCTAACTTCCTCGACTTATTATTATTATTTATTTATTTCAATCAACTTTGGATCGTCCAATTAAACAAAATTAAAAAAAAATATCAATTAAATTAAATTAGGAATTTCATTAAAATTGAAAATTATACATTATCTTACATACACCAATATCCTAACATTAGTCAGTACGTGAACCATGCAGCAGTGGTTCACATACTGACAGTCGAAACATTCCGCAAAACCGCTCAGGATACTGTTGCGGCTAACCCGCACTCTACACACAAGGGATGTGCACCGCTTGCGCATGATTGTGTCCACACGCGCCTCCGCAAATATCCCCGACTCGCTACAGAAGCGAGGCAGCCCCAAGAGCACCCTGAATGCGTTGTTGTATTGGACGCGTAGAGCGCTGTACTGTTTCCGCGTGTAATCAACCCACAGACTAGCAGTATATAAGGACGTCCAAAATGCCCTAAATAGGGCTATTTTGACGCCCCTGGAACACCGATCAAATCTGCGAGCTATCATATTTCGCACGAACAGACAGCGACCTACGCTCCCTTTCAATATCCGCATCGTCTTCCAGGCCAGATGTTACTAAATGTCCAAGATACTTATGTGTGATCGTGGGTTCGAACCCAAACAGGCACTTTACTTTGTGTAATTTATTTCATCACTGCTGCGCTCAAATCAGTGAAGCAAAAAATGGTGTGGAAACCTGCATGTCCTTGAACCAAAAATTCGAAGACATGTGACTTCCACCAAGCCTGACTGGGTCTGCTTAGTGGATTACGATCCTGTCCCTCTTACCGCGAAAAGGCCACTATCTCAGCAGTGGAACAATATAGGTAGGATGCAATAGGATAAAAATGATTATGCTTGAGCCAATATGGCGGCATCAAGTACCGAATACTAGACTGACCTTCAATTCATAACAATAAATGGAATTAAAGACATAAACATGGTCGAATATTATAATCTAAGCTTATCTAAATGTGTATTGTTACAGGGGGCGGTCTGAACAGTGGCGTTGTCCTACAGCGATTTCCTGAGATCAATTGGGAAGACACACCTTTTCACGACGGGATAGGATGGGTATGTAAACAAGATTTAACTTCTAGAACATATTATAGGAAGTTATAGTGCTCGCCGAACTTCTGGGTCGCCCTGAAGTTGGCTTTCCAATGCGCAAGGCTCGGCGCGGTGCTGTTTTTGTATGAGATTTACTACTGCGCAGCCATTGTAGTCAACTTCAGGGCGGCCAAGAAGTTTGGCGAGAACTATACATATGAACGATACGAACATTTTTGGGACTAAATTGGCGACATCGCAAAACCACTGAAGATACAAGTCTTGCTATTTTGAGAGAAGTTTGGAACGAAGTTCCTTAACGCGGCTAATAGCTGCCTGGTTCCGTTACCCCTCTCGAGACGTTCGGTTCTGTCCGGTATAGTTAGAAAATTATCATAAAACGTAAATGTCGCTAACAGAATTCCCTATCCTATTTTTCCATAAAATTAAAGCCTCAATTCCCCTATGCCAGAAACAAAATCTCATTCCATTACAAACCAACGTTCAATTAAATTGAACAATCCGTAATTGCCATCAGCGAATGCGCCGTAAAACTCAGCAAAAGGGTGAAAGCAATTAGCTCGCAAAGAAATAACTGATATTGTGCTATCATAAACGCTTGTCAGCTAATATCTGTATACTTACTGCCATCTTATAGCTAGAGTGTTGCTATCTGAAAAAAACATATTTTGAGTTATAGCCGAAAAACTAAAACCGCGATATATTAAAAATCGATGCTGTTTAGCAAGTATAAATCATATGCGATAGTATACGGTGTCAAAAATAAACAAAAATAAATCTAATTGCGCACTTTCAAATAGGCCCATTGTTAGTTTAAATCTTATCAAAAATAGGTTTGTAAAGACAGCAATTTGGGTCGTTTTTTTATCCGAAATCTATTGATAGTAGAAAAATATTGCTTAGACAGTTCGATACAGAATTTTTTGCTGATTACGATGGCATAAAAAAACTAAAATCAGCCAATTGTCAGTTAGCGGCACTCTAGATAAAGGAGCTATACTGTAGCAGTTTCATTATATCACGATTCACGCTATTGTTTGTCAACGCTTGTCAACACTCAATTAATTATACGACACGTATGTTGCTGTGTAAAAGGGAGCGGGCTATGTACATTATGTACAAACAAATTAAGCAGCCTGTTCCATCAGGGTCCCTTCAGGGTTGAAGGGCGTGTATGGGCGTATAGTAACACCCACATTTTGTCAGGTATTTTATTAGTCTCATAAGCCTATTTTTATGTTAAAGAAATAGCTAGAAGGCTAATCTTAACTAATATCATTAAGAGAGAGCCCGAGGAGCTCGTGGCTAAATAATAACAGCAATCAGCAGCGGAAAGCACGTTAAGCCGTTAAGCCCCGGCTGTTATTTGAAGATCTTTGACAGTCGTTACGGGTAGAGCTTGAGATCTGACACCAGTCTTGCCAAGGGGTACCGTGTTTACCCAGTTACTGGGTTGTGGAGGTCAGATAGGCAGTAGCTCCATGTAAAAACACGGTACTCAGCTGAATCCGGTAAGACTTGTAGCCGACCCCAATATAGTTGGAAAAAAGGCTAGGCAGATTTATTAAGAGAGAGCCCGAATTTTGTGAGTTTGTTTCAGACTTATAGGGTAACCTCTGGAGGTTTACCCTATACAACCACTACACATTGGAAAAAAAATATCAGTTAGTTATAGTTAAATAACAACCGCTTTGCCTGGGTCATAAAAAAAGTCTTTAGTGTTTAATTTACTGATCCTTGCTTAACTTCGTAAAGTACCGAAGGATCGACTTGTTCAGACTAATTCCTACTAAGAAATTGCCAGCCTAGTACACACCACAAGTTCGTGAAAGGCTGCAATATTATGTATCAATGGAGTTGGACTTGCCAACCGTCGAGCTTGCCAACTTTGATCACATCATCTGTACATAATTTAAGAGACATCTTTTAAAGGACATTAAAGGACTTTTAAAGCTCACCTGGAACATTCGCCTGTCCTGTAACATTTCTGCTTCGATTTTGAGCATTATGATTACAGTACTGCCTCCCTGACTTGACGAGCATTCGCCTGTAATGTATCATTAGATTCGATTTTGAGCATTTAGTTGATTCCACAGTGTTTACAAGTGGTGCGCATTGATGTTACAAGTTTTGATGTTACATGGTTGGCGCAGTGGTTGAGCGATTGACTGCTGCGCTGCGTGTCGCGGGTTCGATTCCCGCACGGAACTAATATTTGTATGACCTACAGATAGTTGCTCCGGCTCTCGGTGTTTGTGTATGTGAGTTTATATGTTTGTAAACTCACCCACGATACAGGAAGAAATTCCTAGTGTGGGGCAACTTAAAAAAAAAATATTGTATCAAAATATTACACATTGTATCATCACGTTGCGCATTGTAATGCTCGGTTCTCTTCCCGAATCTGTAACATTACAGGTTGCGCACTGTAATGCTCGGTCTCTCCTCCTTCACCAATGTAATGCTTCACTCTGTAATGTAACATTACAGGCGAATGCTGCTTAATGATATGTCGGTGCATAAAAATTGAGTTTTCTACTCCTACGCTGTTCTTTTATAATAAATTTTGCTGCGGGATCTAAATCCTCCGGGACTTGTCGACCTTCATTGTCTCGGCGCTTTCAGGAGTTGTAGTGGTTAGGAATAGTGTGCCAGTCTAGTCCCAAATAAAAAAATCTGGACACTTCTGTTTCAAGACTTTGGGTTTACTAAACCTGCAAAGATTCCAATTCTGCACTTTAGAGGACTTAAGAATGTCATTGAATTGGCTGCAATTACCGTGGGTTCAAACTAAGAGTATCTACAGAGTTTAACCATCGCCCGAAAAAAATAAGAAGACATTGTTCTCCACCAATATCCAACCAATTATCTAACATATATTGTGTAACTCAGCCATTTATACTCATAATAGCTTCTTCACAAGCAAATATCTCAAGAGTCAGGATTCTTTCCAATGCACATGCCTTGTCAACACAGCACATAGCGTCATGAATTATTAAACACGTGTCTGGCTTCTGTTTTAGATAGTTGTCTAGATTTTTCACATATCCAGCCGCTAACTGACCGTGTCTACGGTCTGAGATAAAGTCGTCTGGCGGTAGCATTATTGTACCGTGAAAATTCTTGGTGTTTCAGCGGTGTATTTGTTTCGCACATTGCGCATGTACATATTTCATAATTTTTTTGCAGAATTATAAAATTGAGGGCCAACGCCGCATTACTTTCTCTTCCGTTGTTCCGTAGTTAAAATCAGTCGACATCTCAGTATTCACCACAGTTCAAGCCATAATAATATCTTCTTTAAGAGCAGTTCGAACCCGGACAGGGGCTTTACTTACATTATTTAATCACCGCTGCTCTCAAAAACGGTGAAGAAAAACATCGTGAGGAAACATGCTTTAGAATCAAAAAATCGAAGACATGTGACATCCACCAACCCGCACTGGGCCGGCGTGGTGGATTACAAATTTACAGGCCACTCCCTCTCACATAGCCTGTGTCCCAGTAGTGGGCACATTATAAGCAGATTATGCCATTTTATGTTATGACGATACGAGAGAACGTCATTAACCTCACCAACAGCAAACTGCACAATTTGTTTAATCCGGTACAGGAATTAATAGTCGAAATTCTTCAACATAGATCACGTCACGGCCCATTCCCTCTCACACATAGGAGGTCTGCACGCACAACGGACCAAATGGTAGTATAAGTGCGGAAAAGGGGGTTTATCTATCCTATCTTAATATCGTAGTCTTTCATTGCACACTATCCATCCATATATTCTCTGGTCTCCATTAATACTCACAATTTATCTCAAGACATGTCCCTCATTCCTCCATATCAAATGTCCCATCGCCCACAGCCCATACCCCATCCTCCTATCTTCATTACAATATATTTGGGGATGATTCTTCTCTAGTGTTCTTCAATGCTTTCTCGATTTGCTATCATTTTAATAGCTATATCATCTATCAAACATTCCTTCCATCGTTAACATGACAATTGGATATCCAGCTAACTATATATCCACCGGGATCTTGGTTCTGGGTTTCTGTTTTAACATAACACATAACATCACGCCAGTATTCCCCGAAGGTTTAAGCAGAGATGCACCTATTATTGTTCACCCACATATTTAACCCCCGACGGAAAAAACCGGCCAAGTGCGAGTCGGACTAGCGCACGAAGGGTTCCGTACCATTATCGCAAAAAACGGCCAAAAAATCATGTTTGTTGTATGGGAGCCCACTTAAATAATTTAAATTTTATTCTGTTTTTAGTATTTGTTGTTAAAGCGGCAACAGAAATACATCATCTGTGAAAATTTCTACTGTCTAGTTATCACGATTCATGAGATACAGCCTGGTGACAGACGGACAGACAGACAGACGGATCGCGGAGTCTCAGTAATAGGGTCCCGTTTTTACCCTTTGGATACGGAACCCTAAAAAGGGGTGTTATAAGTTTGACGTGTGTGTCTTTGTATCTGTCTGAGGCACCATAGCTCCTAAACGGGTGATCCGTTTTTTATTTAGTTTTTTGTTTGAAAGGTGACTTTATCAAGGGTGTTCTTAGCTATGTTTGATGAAAATCGATTGAGTCGTTCAAAAGTTACGGGTGTTTTACTGGTTGAATCGGGGTATTTTCGCGAGATAACGCGTCATAAATACTTTTTCGATAGATTTATAGGTACGAGAGCAGTGGTGGCCCAGTGGTAACGGTCGCGACGTACAAGTTGTGGGTCGTGGGTTCGAATCCAGAGTCCAGACAGGCGCTTTACTTTGTGTAAATTATTTCATCACCACTGCTCTCAAAACGGTGAATGAAAACATCGTGAGGAAACCGGCATGTCGTAGAACTAAAAATTCAAGAATCTTTGACAGTCGTTACGGGTAGTCAGAAGCCTGAGATGTAACACCAGTCTAGCCAAGAGATATCGTGTTGCCCAGTTACTGGGTTGTGGAGGTCAGATAGGCAGTCGCTCCATGTAAAACACTGGTACTCAGCTAAATCCGGTTAGACTGGAAGCCGACCACAATATAGTTGGGAAAAGGAACAAATGATGATAAATTTATCGGTTGAAGCCTCCAATATTGTTGAATACTCCATTTGAAATAACATTAGACGTTTTTACAATTTTTTTACAATCAGTTCAACCTATTTTGAGTTCTATCTCGTAAACATAAGGATGACATAAAAAGCATAAACCAAAACCAACAGTTTACTACAGCTTTCATTTGTCGTATCACCAATGCAATAGAAGTCAAAATCGGTTGAACGGGCTGTAAAATGGGCTTATTTATATTTCTAATGTTATATTAAATTAAGTAGTAAACTAGTAGTAAGTAGTAAAGCTTGAAATAAAAATTTGTCGCAGGTTTTTTTTTAATTTTACTTGTATCATTTGTTTTAAGTTCCATTCCCGTTTGTTTCTGATCTCTATCTGGTTTAACATAATCAAAGAACTTCGTCGCTTTACTTACATTATAAAGAAACAGGAAAGAATCTATCACTGTCTTCACCGCCGCCCCTCATATTTAAATCTAGTCTCAGACCTTGATTTAAAGGAAATGAAGGCTGAAATATTAACAGCGCTTGTTCGTTGATTTTTTCAAGTTTCCGCGGGAAATTAAAAAAGGCCTCAAATGATAGAGCCTTGGAGGTAATCTTTTTGCATGCTATAAATTGTATATTGGAATTTTCCAGCGGGTTCTCCCGCCTGATAGTCGATGTATCTGTTATGAACCAAGTGATTAATACGGCATTATTCATAATGCCCACACAATTTGAAATATGCCCAATATGAGTAGGCAATTTGCTAAAGACCATTGAAATAAATAAATTGACCGTTCTTTCTGAATAATGTCCATTACTTATTGGGATGGTAAATAATAATATGTGTTGTATGAAATTATTTTAATGTTGACATTGATTTTAATATAGAATCAGTAGGTAGGTAAGTAAGTACGATTACTATTTAAGGCCGTACCCTGACCAAAAAATCAGCATGAGATATGAGCATTCCTATTGGCCTAGCGGCACTGGTGGCGCATGAATTACAGTAGTGAATACGCTCAGATTTTAGAATAAAATCTTTATAAAATCGATTATTGGTCTTTTGAAAAAATTAAACTTAGAAAATGTTCGTTATCAAATTGTCTATCCATTAGTGTTAGTACAAAAAATAATTAATGAACACTGCGAGAAGATGCATGCTATCAATATTTATTTCTCATTTTTATGGTGTTGTTAGAAGGAGATTAGTGATACTTACACCTCTTTAAAAAAAAAGTGTACTACCATTTTAGAATCAACATTATGTAAAAATTTAATGTATTTTTATTAATTGTTATTTCTTTTTAAATAAAGAGTAGATAGCTCTTAAAAACTGCACAAAAACGACTAGCGCGGTCGATTGTATTTCTGTACTTCGAACCTAACCTATCCGTGTCGGGGTGCCCTAAGCTCCCGAGCTCGCTTCGCTCGCTCTTGGACTAATTCATTGACCATAATTATCGAATTACCCAACCGTTATGTAGCAATATTCATAATGACAAGACAATGTGATAAATATAGAAGTTTAAACTAGTATTCATTACATTGCCAGATTTGAGTCAAAAACAGAAAACAGCTAATTTTCGCTGAAAAAGTAGCTGTTTTCTGTTTTTAGCTCGTATAACTTGTAGGACGCAATTACATTTTTCTACAAATAACAGTGCTTTGAGGTACCATTTTAATGTATATGCAATCACAGATGTGAAGATATCATGGTCTTAATTTAAAGATAATATATTCAGCTCCAGATTGGCATCAGAAAAATTGTATGACATCATACATAATTATCCATACATAGTGCATTGATTAATAACCTATGTTCTAATTCAGGGCTACACCCGCTCAGCTGTTGCATCATGAATGATTAACAAACGTCCAAACATGTAGGTATTACAGACCTTCACATTTTAAGAATTTGTAAGAAGTCAAGTCACGTTAGACCAATTTATTGTAACACCTTTATTTATATTAACACTTTACTTTATCATCACGTAGTAATAACAGTCAAGGACGTTTTATATACTGCATTACAAAAGCAAGTCATCAGTACTTGAGATTAGCGTTTGTAGAAACAATAGGTTTCCTCGTTACTTCAGAGTACTCGGAAAAGCCCTTGGGAAGTAAACAACTATAGGAAACAAATTTTAATAATATAAAATTGAAATTCTTTCATACAATCAATAAATCCCATACTATATATTATAATACATTTGAAAGTATGTCTGTGCTCGTGGCTAAATAATAACAGCCGCATGGGTCGATTTTCAAGGTAAAGCAACGCTTGCCAAGGTCGGTCCGTGGATGGGTGACCATCTACATAGCTAGTTTCTTCCGTGCCTCAGAAAGCACGTTAAGCCGTTGGTCCCTGCTGTCATTTGAAGATCTTTGACTGTCTTTACGGGTAGTCAGAAGCTTAATAACTGACACCAGTCTGGCCAAGGGGTATCGTGATACCCAGTTACTGGGTTGTGGAGGTCAGATAGGCAGTCGCTCCATGTAAAATACTGGTACTCAGCTAAATCCGGTTAGACTGGAAGCCGACACCAACATGTTGGGAAGAGGCTAGGTAGATGATGAATTTGAAAGCATGTCTGTCAGTGTGTTTGGTACGTTTTCATGTCTAAACCACTGAATGGATTTTGATGAAACTTGGCACACGGGTAGACCATAACCTGAATTTCTGAATAAGAACTTAGGATACATTTTAACCCGGTAGTACCACTTGGTATAAAAAAAAACAATTTTCACGTGGTCGAAGCCGCACGCAGAAGCTACTAGTAGTTTGTATTATACATGTAAAAAATCTGTTCCAAAAAAAATAAGTGCACTTTTTTCCACCATTCCTAAGTCCATTAATAAATCTTAACTCAAGCCCATTTCCACAAATAGCAAAGTACCCTTAACCAAGACGAATGTAAGTGGAAGAGCAACGATATTCGCAGAAAGGCTCAAAGAAACTGTTACTAGGCACTCTCAATTGTTAAAACTTTTACGAAGAAATACTCTTTTCGCCAATAACGCCTTTATCGACGACGCTGTACTAGTAAAAGACGCTAAAAGTAGGAATTTTTAGAAAGGTTCTATAGAAATAGTGAATGGTTTTTCTTCAGTTGTTGAAAGATTTATGTCGGAAAACAAATTCCTATCGGAGAAAACTGAAACTTTTGAAAATGAATTGGTTTTGGACAGAAATGTTGTAATATGTGGTATAGATGAAGCAGAAATTGTTCTTGTAGTCATTTTCCTTTGCTTTGGGTATAAGAAGAGGTGATGACCAAAGGAACGATGGATGAAGTGTGCGGCATGGGATATGGCGAAGTAGTAAGGTGTCGTTTGAGATGGCTTAACTATGATAGAAGATGACATGTTGCATCGACTCCAAATTAATTGGACACTTGTCCTACCGACGAGTAAGTGATTAACTATCGACTAGTTTCTCGCTGAAGAAAGCTACAAAAGATATAAGATCCTGTGTCAATAAAAGAGACTGGCTGGCTGGCAGTTCTCACTGCCGGCGAGAATTCTCTTACCAAATGTATGTCGCAGCGACAAGAACTATCAAAGTTATACTCGCATGCTCGCTTGGCGGTCAGAACTCACGCCGAGCGACCAACCAGCTTTCATTTGTACCTACAGTGCGGCCGCCCCGAGCGAGTGGTGCAAGTTTTCGCCCGTCGCAAAACAACACTCGCTTTTATTAGCTGAGCGACAAAACTATCGGAACTACACACTCGCTTCTCACTGCTCGACAATTCGTTTTTAGTTTCTAGCTCTACTCGCTTCTCGCTGATCCTCGGCGGTGGGACAAGTGCCTAAGGGCAAGGGACCCATGAAGTTCTTCGCCTGTCTTCGTCGTGTTGTTACTTAACCATGCATTCACATACGTCAATATCGCTACATTCTGCGACATTTCATTCGTAGAAACCGTTTCAATCGTATTACCATTCACCCATTCTTTAAACATCAGCCATCGGAAGCGATTACAATGAAGGCACGTCTGCATATTTGATGATCACTTCGTAGAATCATTATCATCATTTGCCTAATATATGTATACCCAATTTTGTAGGGTCGCCTTCCAAAATAATCGCGTGCAGCTGAATATTTAACCCCCGACGGAAAAATCCCCTCTTTTTCCGTGTTATAAGTGTGAAGTGTGTATTTGTGTATCTGTCTGTGGCGTCATAGCTCCTAAACGGATGAACTGATTATGATTTTGTTTTGTTTGAATCATGACTTTGCCGAAAGTGTTCTTAGCTGTGTTTGATGAAAATCGGTTCAGCCGTTTAAAAGTTATGCTCATTTTACTCTTTGAATTGGTATTTTCGCTAAATATCATGTTATAATTACGTGTTTCAATGGATTGTCGATCGAAGCGTGTCTGCAAATTACAAAAACAAATTGACAAATTATGTATTTTTTAAAAGCATGTTTTTTTTTATTTTTAGAGATATTTGAGTCGGGGGCTTTATATTTTTTTTTCTTGTTCATGGAATGCCTTTACAATCTACTATCTAATACGACAACCCTTGGTAAGACAAGTCGTCAGACTTTCGGGCTACGGATTACCCGTAAGGGCTGTCAAAGATCTCGGCATGATATACATTTTCACCCATTCACGGACCGACCACGGAAAGTTTTTTTTTTACCACTTTCGGCTGTTCGTTACATCAGCCATCTGAGGTTCTAGAATCTAGACAAAGGGTCATTCGATCAGCGATGGCCAAAAAGCAAAATGTAAAGCGCAGGCCACATATAAATGGCGTCGGGAGCGGACATGGCACGGGCGGCTTCCTATTCCATTCAAATTTCATACAAAATGCATGGCAATAAAGCGCAATTTGACTAGGCGCGGGCGCCGAAATGGTGTAATATATCCACGTCCGCGCAACGACATACCGTGTGTCCTAAATTGCGGTTTATTTCCATGCATTTTGTATGAAATTTGAATGGAATAGGAAGCCGCCCGTGCCATGTCCGCGCCCGACGCCATTTCTATGTGGCCTGCGCTTTACATTTTGCTTTTTGGCCATCGCTGATCGAATGACCCTTTGTCTAGATTCTAGAACCTCAGATGGCTGATGTAACGAACAGCCGAAAGTGGTAAAAAAAAAACTTTCCGTGGTCGGTCCGTGAATGGGTGAAAATGTATATCATGCCTAAGGGATTAATCACGTATCATTTCGATGGCGCTTTGCAATCCCATAAATTCTTGACATTTTACCAATCATTATCGCGACGATTTCGATTATAGAATGTAACTAGTCTGGAGCCTCTGAATCGATTACAATGAAGATCAATTCGTAGAAAGTACCCGCAATAATTCCAATTCAACAATGTCGTGGAAGAACCAAAGTTCACTCAAGTAATTGAAACGAAGGATCCCTCTTTGATTGATTGTTGAGCCTAAGATAAATAGAGGCCTTTCAAACTGTATTTGTTCGTTACACTTTGAAACGGATCCTGGGGGAACGGCTAAGAGAAGTATTGATGGAATGTAAAATGTAACTGCAAGGTTTTGAGATGATGTCTGACTTTTTACCCGACTGCCGAAGGATGGTAATGTGTTTATCAGTTTATGTATGTGTGTTTGTTCCTATGTGGCGTTCTAGAGAACAAACGCGTAGACCGATTTTGATGATATTTACGTCAATCGATTCGTCTTCACCTTGCGAGTGTCAATGCCTATATTACAATTGGAAAATAGAAATATGGCGGCTTTTGGGCGTCATATTCTAGGGGCCCAATTTTTTTCTTCTTCCGAACCCATCGTGTGGGGTATCAAAATAAAGGGTTTTATGAAGTGATTTCAAAGATACATAACTTTTGTATGTTTAAATATACCTAATTCGAAAACAAAAGTGATCTAAAAAGTTGTAAATAAAAAAAAAAAAAAAAAAAAACTAAGAAGCGAACTAAAAAGACGTAAACCAGAAGAAAATCATACTGTGCAGTCGAAGGATACATCTTGTTTTGGCAAGCCAGCTCGCGAATAATTATGTAACCTCCAACTGCACAGCACACACACAGCGCGATGTTGATGTTTAATCTGTATGCTAGTATTATATTATCTCTGGCTTTACCAACAATTTCTTTTTCTTCCATAGTTCTGTCAGCCGCAAGGATGGGCTCTCTCAACCGAACGCACGGAGCCCCGGTTCTACGTGTCCGTTCTAACGGACGTGGACGCCAACCGCCATTACTGCGCCTGTCTCTGCTTCAACGAGACCGTCGCCATCACACCCACCAAGCCTGCAGACGAGGTATGTGACTACTGTAATAAGAACTAGGGCCTTCTTCCGGGACTGGTCCCAGTAGCCTATTGCAGCTGGATACCTGTATTTTACATGGAGCGACTGCCTAGCTGACCTCCACAACCCAGTAACTGGATAACACGATACCCCTTGTCAAGACTGGAATCAGATTTCAGGCATCTGAAGAAATATCTACAAATGATAGCCGGGAACAACGGCTTAACATTTTTGCCGAGGCATGCAGAGCTCCTCCAGTACCGGGAGCAAGTCTTAAAAACAATAACATAGCTTTCATAGAAACAATATCATTAATCTTCTTACCATAGTTGGGAAGAACTTAGAAGCTAGGAAACTAATGTGTTAATGGTAAAATGTTTAGGAAGTAACACAAACACAGCA